>VDFB02047230.1:31065085-31373385 GCA_007258455.2 Sequoia sempervirens | reverse complement strand
CATTTATTTATCCATCATTATGCATTATCATTTAATTTATCATTTTTCATATCATTGATCATTCTCATTTTTATCATCTTTGTTTTATTACATATCATTTAGATCCACTATCATTTCATATCATTCATTTATTCATTTTCATATTATCTATTATCTTCATCTCATTAAATTCTCATTTTTATATAGTTGCATACCATCTTCATTATCATTTCATTGTCATCTTTTATCATTTCGTCATTATCATTTCATTACCATTTCATCATTTCATTGTCATCTTTTATCATTTCGTCATTATCGTTTTATATCATTATTACCATTTCATCATTTCATTGTCATCATTTTATCATTTCGTCATTATCATTTCATTTTATCATTTTCATTTATCATATCATTTTATCATTATCATTATCATTTCATTTCATTATTATCATTTTATCTTTTTATCTCAATTCATCATCATATCATTATCATTTCATTTTATCATTATCGTTTATCATTTATCATTAATTCATCATCTCATTACATTTATCATCATCTCATTTCATATCATTTTCATAACATTTCATCATCTTTTCTCATTATCATTATTATTTTATCATCATGCCATTACATTTAATTACATCATACATTTCATACCGTCATTACACTTATCTCTCATTTTCATATCATCTATCATGACATTTTCCTAACTCATATACATACTACAAATTCAGGATGCATCTCATAAACATAAACATGACCATTCATTTTTCATCTAATCATCATTATTCATTGCATTTGAAAAAATCCAAAAAAAAAAAAATTCATACATACATTACATTTCCACACCACTTTTTCAAACAGCCCATGGCATATTTTCATAAACACATCCTAGGTCATCCACCTGCATGACATCATTAGTAAACATCACAAATTGGCATCATCACATGTATCATCCTGCATATCATGTTAGTCATCAAATCAATATAATGCAGATCAAAATCCATACTACATCATACTACATGCATGAAATATCACATCATCACATCAAACACACACATCATCAAAACTTATCGCCGCTACATATCATCGCTCATCAAAAATACATACAAATGTCCAATGTCCAATGAAACTGAATAGTATAGACATATACATGAGATATGATAAAAAACAATATACATGCTCCCACAAAATGATATACATCAATAATTTTGTATCAATAACTCAAGGCTGGCTAGTGGACTCCCCTAATGGACCTGGTCTCAAGGATGATGGCTTGCCACTAGTCCCTACATCAGGATCCTATCGTGGCCCTATGACCCCTCTGTTGTGTGTAGTCATCTGTGATTTTCTCGTAGTCCTACTATGGGACCAAGGGTAAGGCTCTCTACGGCCGGGAGGACACAACTCCTCATACCTCACCTGGTAGTACTCGACCTCCCTAGGAATCTCAAACCCCTTTGCAATGGCCTCTCATAAAGATGCACTCTCAATAGTTCCCATGAGTCTCTATGCCACACCCTTTGCCTCCACTTCCCTCCATCTAAAATAATCCCTCTGCTATCAACTGGGCTACCTCTGGGTCTAGGGCAGGAGGAGGTACCTATACCTGTACCTGTGTCTATGCTTGTGCATGTGTCTGTGCCTATAACTGCACTGCCAAACCCTGAGCCTGAGCCAACTAGCTCTACAATTGCACATGTTTCCCCTAAAGTGTTTGTACCTAGGCTTGTAGTGTATCTATCTGCACCTGTTGCACTGTAGAGGTGACCTTGATCACTGTCTACCATCTGGTATCACTCCTTGACCTCTGTATGCCCTGAGCACTGCTCGAGATATCAGTCCTCTATCTCACTGGCCTCTGCTCCTCCCCTCCGCCATCTCTGCTATCGTCCCCATCACCATCATCTGAGCTCTCCTCTCCATCTCCACTCTTCTCATCTCCACTCTCCTCCTCCTCTCCTCCACCAACTACCTGCTCCCCACCTGCCACATCCTCATGTCTCCTAATCCCTGGCTACGGTGCCACCAAAATGGGAGCTGACTCATCTGGGCATGTGAACCATGGAAATGGGTGTGTGTGATAGTAAACATAGTACTCCTTCAACATGCCCACATCAACAATATCAGGTCTACCATCCCATACCTCGAGCTGTAAAGTTGTATACTCTGTATACACAACCTGATAAGAAATGTAGGGCCCCCATCTAGGCTCATCCTTGCACCGTCCATAGTGTGCAACACCCTGAGGCATCCCCTATGTAAATCCAAACTTCCTTTGTACTTGCAAGGCCAAAAAACTCTCTATGATGAATGGAATGCGACCTATCAAAAAATGGGGTATACATACAAACGACATCTCCAATTGATCTGTATCCCACGCCTCACAATCCATGTAGGGCCTCCATATCACTAAATCCATATCATCCACGGTTTGTTTCCATTACTCCAACTTTCCCATCTTGGGATAGACAAGTGAAATAGAATATGCATATACATATGGCCTACCTAGTGGCCTAACTCTTGGACACAATGGTCTTGTCACATCAATATGCTCCCATGCCTAGATCTGGAGTAGGGTAACGCCACATGATAAACTTGATGATCCTCTATATACCACCTGGTGCAAGTCATGATATAAATGAGCTAACATACAGCTCCCCCAGGCATATCTCTATGGCTGAACCATCATCTGCTCGATGATCCTCCCCCACCCAACTGATAGTCCCTTTGACTGGTGATCCAGACAAAGGAAGCATCCAATGAATGCACCCAACACTGCAGGTAAGGTTGGATATCCCCTAAAGTCTGCCCATGGCACCCAATACCCTACTATATGCACATCACCATACACTCTCCTCAGTGCCCCTATACCACCTAACTCCTTGTGGTCATAGAACACAAGGGCACCTACCACTGGGATCCCCAAAATCCTGTATACATTCTCTGGGGTCATCGTCATCTCACCCATCGACAAATGAAAAGTATTGTGCTTAGAATGCCATCTCTCAGCTAGCACTGTCAACATTCCCCTGTTGAATCGAATAGGAGGCATAGACAACAATGATCCCAACCCACATCCAACTATCAACTGCACATCTACAGGTGTGAGATCTCATATCCGATCCCAACCTCCAAGGAAGCGCTCTCTAATCTGGAGGTTTTTGAAAACCTCCTATTTTTGGTCATCACAAGGACAATCAATCAGACTCTACAACAAAAATTCAATAAAACTTGCAAAAATCAAGCTAGATCAAAGGATTCACGTCGGGTTCACCAATGTAATTAGGAGAAAATCAGATATAAAACTAAAATAGAAATATATCAAATCCTAACTAGCACAATAGAGTACGAGCAAGCCTGAAAATCACAATAACAAACGAATGCAAACCCAAATCCACGCTAAACTCGATTTATCTCCATTGCTCTTCTCCACCTACATAAGAATGCAAGATTTTGAAGGTTGATTGTTGGAGGAATGTTGGTTGCTCAATTTAGCAGCATAATGACCTGATGAAGGTGATATATGGAGATGGATGGAAGATTGAAGAATGATTTTGACATCATAAGGATGTCTGAAGAATTACCCCTAAATGGATTGTGAGAGGCCTTATTTATAGAGCCTTGATATGGACGAAGATAAGATTTGATAAGATTCAATAAGGATTTGATTTTTGAAAAAAGAGGAAATACAACGAGATGAGATAAGATTTGAAAAGAAAGCGAGAATATTTTTTTAGGATTTTATTAATTAAATAAATATTTGATTTATTTAATTAATGTTAAATTTATGATTTCATTAATTAAATAATATAAATTATTTAATTAACATTAGAAGAATTAATATAAATTATTTAATTAACATTAGAGGAATGGATGGATTATGCATAGGAAGGGAATAAATGAAATTAATCAAATAAATAAGATTTATTTAACTAATTAGATGATGACATGGGTACCTAGGGCAAAACATACTACAAGATGTCTAAATGATACAATGTTGTGACAAAGTGTTGTAAGAGGACATTTTTGGGTGTCTACATTTTTCCCTTCTTTGAGATGATGATATTTGTGTCGAGTAACATCATTTCAAAGAAGCTAAGGTATGGATAGAGGAAAATGGATGATGATATTAGAATATGATGATGATGAAATGATGATGCCCCCTCGAGAGGATAGGCGGGTTGGACAAACACAAGTAGGCTCTCGAAATGAAAGGGATGGGTCAAAAACTAAAGATGAAGGAATGGATAGAAGAAGTGAAGGATGCATTATGCTGCAATGAAAGTGAGCAACCATGATGTTTGATTTATCACTAGACGTCATGCACCAAGATATAAGGACCAAGGTGGCAATTTTTCTCGTGCCCCAGTGTAATACAACCTTGTCTAGACTTATGAGGAAGTAGACTTAGAGCATTAAATTCCTAATGCAGAAAAGGTATGATGTGACCTTAGATGCAAAGGATAGTGCAAAAAGCTACTCCAACATACACAAGATATGAATATTAACTGGAATGATATGGATTTGATACAAATGCAAGATAAAATGATAACACACACAATCAAGAAAGCATGCACAAAAGATACAAAAACAAACAAGGTAATAACCCTGTCAAGCTGTAAACTGATGATTAATTGATTGATGATGATAGTGTTGTCATTGTGGGGAATGTTGTATCCCTTGATCAACACAAGGATGATTGATTATTGACTGATTGACTTTGATTGATGATGATAGTGTTGTCATTGTGGGGAATGACATATCCCTAGATCAACACAAGGATGAAGATAATTGATTGATTGATTGGGTTTACAACAAGATCAAGATCAAGACCAAAGGATGTGATTGGACAATTTGACAAGATTGATCAACTTGATTGCTATGGATTAAGGATTGACTTGCATTTTGATTATTGCTTGGATTGATTCGATTGAGTTGATTGGATGAAATGGTTTTGATGAAGATGATTGATTGGTTGAATGGTTGGATGATTGATGGGATATGGGATAAAAGGATCATGATAGATGGATGGATGGAAAGGATAGGTCATAGTGAATGGAATGGATGTATGCATCATAGGAGAGCAAGGATGTGATTTACAAATACTATCGCATAGGAATAACATGCCCCATTCTAGGTACAATACTTAGGATTTTTCATGACAAAGCTTATGAAAATAGGATAATGATAAGCTTGTTTGGAAGGATGAGGTATGACAATAGATACCCAAAAAACATGTTTCAGCATTTCCCCCCTATGTCTTCATCAAGATCAAAAAGAGAATGGTGGATAAGTGGACTTAATATGATAGGTATGTATGATGGCTAAAGATGGTAGGTAGGATGAAAATGATAGGTTGGATAGATAATACATTGTGCCCCCAAGTGTAAGTGACATAGAAGATTAACCTACACATGACACTCATTTTCCAGGTTTTCATCATGGTACTTATCCAGGGAGCCTATTTACCAGGTTTTCACCATTGGACGAAGGGATTTCTCTTTACTTTTTCTTTTTTTTTGAATTTTTTTTTTGACTTTTGGATAGGAGAAGGGGAATATGGATAGGAGGGACTCAATCTTTTCTTTTCTTTTTTGAATTTTTTGACTTTTGGATAGGAGGGACTCAAGTGTCTAGTTGCATGAAAGGTGATAGTCCCACTAGGGATGGATGTCATTGCATGGACCATGTCAAATGTCATTATGCCCATAGATGTGGTAAGGGATGACATGAAAGGGAGATGGAGTAGGTAGATGATGGATTATGATGTGGATTATGGAGGAAAATAATGGATTATGATGTAGATTATGTATGGAAGATGATAGGGATTATATGGGACTTATGAAAAATATGAATGGGGAGGCTTAGCCAAAAGCATGGACCATAGGAAGGTGGTGGGGGAGATATGTAGGATAATGAGTGAAGGGATGAGGGGATGGAGGTATGTGGAATTGTTGTGAAATGGAAGGGAACCATGACAATGGTTGCAAACACTATGATAAACGTTGAAGCTTTTGATGTGGACGGGGTGTAGAAAGCAATGGAGATGTTTGCTTAGGAGATGGGTGATTTAGTGATTTAGTACCCACATAGACTTAGTATTTTTGTGACTTTTATTTTGCTTATGGGTTTTAGGAATTTGAGATTTTTGAATAGAGTGGGAATGTGAGGTGGAAGTAGATGGTTGGGATTTTTGTGATGTGGATGCCTCATTTGACTTGATTTATTTTTGCTTAGGTACCCAAACCATTTTGATTTTAGACTTTTCTTTTGGAGGTATGGGCTTATATAATTTTTTATATGTACTTGGCTTTGACATTTTGCAATTGTATGCTAAGGCATTAGGACCTTTAGAATTTTTGACTTTATGTATAGAGGCCTCCAAATTTTTATTTTGGAATCCCTTGGGTTTGGTGGAATGAGTGGAATCTTTATGTTTAGACAATGTGTGCATTGATTGGTCATGATTAAGATGTTTAGAGGATTTATGGGTAGGTGGATAAGGGGAGTAGATAATGGAGATATTAGGTATGGGGAGAAGCAGAGGTAAAGTGGATGGAAGGATATTAGGAGTTGGAAGCAATGGTGGAAGGTGTATGGTCACATGCTTTTGAAATTTGTAGGATGATGGAGGAGGGATGGCAACATACATTTTAGGTGTATGATAGGATTTATGATGGAAAGTGGACTTAGGATGCATGGAGGAAATACCAACATCTTGAGATTGGTGTCCTTGAGGTGTATGTCCAAGGCCATAAGAGCGTGGAGGGACTTTGACATGGATGGGATCCAAAATACCTTGTTTAGGAAGGTCTAGACTCGTACCTTGGTGGTTCATATTTTGGAGTGTGCAATGGACAATGGGACTAGGTGTAGGTGGAACACTAGACACGAGTTCCTTATTGGATGGAGAAAATGAAGCAAGGGAAGATAATGGTTGTTGTTGTTCTAAGGAGGAACATTCATGAATGAGGGTGGAAAGTCCAATAGAATATGGAGGACTTGCAATGGGGTCGATAGTGGGTGATGGAGGATCATTAGGATCTTGATTAGCATTGTGTTCACTTAGATCCAAGGTATTTGTTTGATCTTCTATGTGTGCTTGGGAGGAACTTATCTCATCATGGGAAGTGGATGTTTGTGCATCATGGATGGGTGAGGTGGCAAGATCTTGACCATGGAGTGCATAAAGTTGGCTAAGGGGATCATCATGGTCTTCTTGATCATTAAGGGGGTCTTGATCAAAGATGAAAGATTGATCATGAATAGCATTATGTGTGTTATGAATAGAATCATTAGGAGGATGTTGATCTTTATGTGGATGAGGGGGTAATGTTTCCTCATGTTTAGGATTGTTCTCTTGACATACCTCATGACTTATTTGAATGGAGGTGTAAGGGGCTGACTCTTGAATGGACTCAACATGTTCTAGATGGCCAACAACATGGAGACATGATGGAGGTTGACTTGGACTTAATGGGGAAGACTCTTGAATAGGCTCAAGGGGGATACTACATGATGGGGTTGGAGGAATAGGCATGGTGTTTAAATACTCTTTGGTAGGTTCAAAAATATGAGTTGGATGACATGGCGATGTTTGATTCCTTGCTAGGAGCCCTTGGGTAATGCCATAGGTTTACTTTTGAAATGTTTGAATTTAGGGCATAGATTTGATGGAGGATTGGATGATAGTGGGGGTAATGAAGAGTTTTATGGATTATAAGGTGGAGAGGCCAATGGATTAGGACTAGGACATAATGGCTTAGGGATAGGCATTTGATTGGATAGTGGTGTGATATACTTAGAGGGTGCATGACCTAGATTAGTGTTCCCCTTGTGAATGGTTGCATTAGAACATGACGAAGTTTGACCTTGTTGCGAGGTAGAACTTAAACTCACATGTGTTTTTCGTGATGTGGCTTGATAGGTTGACATGGAATTAACATACAAAGAAGTGGATGGATTAGATTGGTATGAGGTAGAAGGGGATGGTACATTAGGTTGAGGTAGAATTGGTTGATAATGAATGAATAGGGGGTGATGTTGTGGTTGTTGGATTTGACAAGTGACAATGAATTGATTGGCTTGAGCTAGGAGGTGTTAGATTTGAGGTGATTTAATTTGTTGAAAATTTTGGAAGAGGGTTTGAAGGCTTTGTGTGGTTTGGTGGTCTAGGGGTTGGGGTATTTGGTGAAGTGTTTGAAGGAGGTTGTGAAGTTGGTATGCTAGGTCTTCTAATGTTGGCATGATGTTAAATGATGTTGACTGGATTAAAGAAATGATGATGATTAGGATATGATGTGAAAAGACAAGATTGGATGACGTGGCGAGTGTTTATTGGAAGTTTGACTTGGGCAATATCAAACACAAGATCTCACATGTAAATGCATGAACACACACACCAAACATGATAAATTTGTCTTTCAAGATTAAATGTTATGATTAAGAAAATACTTGAATACACAACAAAAAAAGCCTAATGTGAGTCAAGTGGGTATGGCCAATTAGGTCTCAAGCTAGTCTGCACAAGGTTGACAAAGGAAAGATTTGGAAGAAAAATCCTACTACATAGTTGGGAGAAAGGGGTAACCCACCCTTCACGTTCACTTCCCAAAGGTATAAAGTTCTTTGGGGCTTAGCCAAGAGTGACAAGATTTTAACTCCCAAAAAAGTGTGTCTTTCAATTCACACTTTGATTGAGGTCATCCCCAGGGGTGATGAAATCCCCTAGCAGGCCTCCTATGAAGGGTTTGACAAAAGCAAACCAAGTGAGGTGTTTGTGATCACACACGCACTTGATTCACACTCGCAGTTGTTAATTGACCTTAGAAATGAAATGTGTGTGCAAAAAATGGAAGCACTTGTTATTTTCAACCCAAAACCAAATGTGTAGGAAGAAAATGGTTAATTTTAGATTTGATTTTCGATATGTGATTGAAGAAAATATTTATTTTAAGAGCCTAAATCCAAATGTGTGACAAACAAGATTAAGAGATGAAAGATTAAATGAGTGCACCTGGAATTTTTCACCTTCCAATCTGCTATCTATGACTTATATTGCTGCTACTATAGGTCCTTATGATCACCTACAAGATCAAAAAATGATATTATAATACAGCCATAAAAAAAATAAGCTCATCAGAAAATTGCAATTTCAGATACATGTTTTTAACATAACTGAATTAGATTTCATTATTTGAAGATGTTATTGATCTGAAAAATAAAAAAATAAAAAAATAGATCCCTACTAATTTTCTAAGAGCTTTCCAAAAATGTAAAGAAGTCAAAAAATTCCCTATTTTGCACCTAGAAACGTGGATTTGTGAAAACCATACAGAAAATGAAGATCGAATTTTTTTGCATTGTATTTGACCTCCAAATTAAATCTATAAAACATAGAACCCCATTAGAATTCCAAGATATTTCCAAAAATGTAAAAATTTCTGAAAAATTATTGGATTTACGTCTAGAAAATCAATTTTATAAAAAAACATAAAATTATAATATCTCCTAAAAAAATGAAGATAACCCCTCAATTTTTTTATTGTAGACTCTTGAGATAATGAAAACAACTTTGTGAAAATATTGTACAAAAATTCGCAACTGTGTAGAAGATATGAAGAAATTTGTAAAACCTAGGGTTTTGTCCAAAAAAATGGCAGATCTGCAACAAAAAGTCAATAAAACTTGCAAAAAGCAAGCTAGATCAAAGGATTCACATCGGGTTCACCAATGTAATTAAGAGAAAATCAGATATAAAACTAAAATAGAAATATATCAAATTCTTACTAGCACAATAGAGTACGAGCAAGCATGAAAATCACAATAACAAACGAATGCAAACCCAAATCCACGCTAAACTCAATTTATCTCCATTGCTCTTCTCCACCTGCATATGAATGCAAGATTTTGAAGGTTGATTGTTGGAGGAATGTTGGTTGCTCAATTTAGCAGCATAATAACCTAATGAAGGTGATAGATGGAGATGGATGGAAGATTGAAGAATGATTTTGACAACATAAGGATGTTTGAAGAATTACCCCTAAATGGATTGTGAGAGGCTGTATTTATAGAGCCTTGATATGGATGGAGATAAGATTTGATAAGATTCGATAAGGATTTGATTTTTGACAAAAGAGGAAATATAACGAGATGAGATAAGATTTGAAAAGATAGAAAAATTTTGATTTATTGTTTTAAAGGAAATAAATCCTAAAAAAGATGAGAAGGATAATTGATGAATTATCTAATTAAATAAATTAATTAGATACACATGAGTTTCAATTTTGGAAAGAAAGCGAGAAGATTTTTTTAGGATTTTATTAATTAAATAAATATTTGATTTATTTAATTAATGTTAAATTTATGATTTCATTAATTAAATAATATAAATTATTTAATTAACATTAGAAGAATTAATATAAATGATTTATTTAATTAAATAATATAAATTATTTAACATTAGAGGAATGTATGGAAATGATTTAATTAATTAAATAATATAAATTATTTAATTAACATTAGAGGAATGGATGGATTATGCATAGGAAGGGAATAAATAAAATTAGTCAAATAAATAAGATTTATTTAACTAATTAGATGATGACATGGGTACCTAGGGAAAAACATACTACAAGATGTCTAAATGATGCAATGTTGTGACAAAGTGTTGTAAGAGGACATTTTTGGGTGTTTACAACCTCCTTTTGAACTTTGTAGGTAGTTCAAAGATCTCTACTCAAACTCTCATTAAGGTGTGAAACCTTTAAGATAGTCTATAAACTTGAGTATTTTGAGATATGAATATGGTTTAGAAATAATTTAGATGTTTCTAGCATGAGAAAACATGATACAAGTTTGTTGAAACTACAATAACTCTATGAGGAAACCATAGGTTCTTTTCACAAAGGTTATGATTTAGCTTTGAGTTTTGAGCAGTACCAATATGAGAGGTCTAAACAATGAACCTATAGTGTAGGAAATTGTATACCTTTACAATTTCACACTATGTTTGGGTCCCTTAATTTATTGGACATAATTAAGCTTCTAATTTGCCAAATTATGCATTTCAAAGCCTTATTTTTCTTATTTTCCAAAAGGAGAATTGACATTAAATAAATGCAATCGATATTTAAATCAACTTGGAATAATTAAACCTTGTATTTTAATGATCTAAATTAAAATTGAAAGTGTTGGATTTTAGAATCTAATTTTTGGGAAATTAGATAAAAAATTATAAATACTTAGTCACTTTATCATTTGTAATCATCTAGCAAGAGGTGAATTTTCAAGATCAGATATTATTGTCAAGAGCATTCAAGAGCAACATTATCAGTCATTTATAGCAAAAATCAAGATCCTAACATCATGTCCACATTTATGTGTGTTCATATTATCTTGTGAAAGCTAATATGAATTGTTGATCCTCAAGCATCCAAGTATTTAAGTATCCAAATCAATCAAGCAAATAAAGACACGATTCCTTTGGAGAGATGTGTTTAGCTTCAGTCCTTCAAGGAATCCATTGAAGGGTGGTGAGTTGTAGCAAGCATTGTTCATTCATCATTTCCTTCCCTTTTCATTATCTTTCTACCAAGGTTCAATTACCAAACTAAGGTTTTATTGAGAAATTTAACCCCCATACAAACAAAAAAATCCCTCTTTGTGTATGTGCAAGTTACAATTTGATGAAGAATTGAAGAGATCTTTAAGGAGTAATATTGTATTATTGCACAAGTTTTCATCATTGTTGTCAAGCCATATAAAATAAGTTGTAGAATTTATTTTCATCACTCTGATAGTGGGACTAGTGTCAAATAAAATCCAAGATCTAGCCTTAGAGGACTATCAAAATTTATTTTGGATGCCCTAACTAAGACCTATTCACCCATAGGTGAACTAGTCCATTAGAAAACCTTAAAAAAAACTTTTAGTGATAGGTACATTCCATCAGACCCTTCTCAAATCTACCTAAAATTGTTAGTTCTATTTCTATGTTGAAAATTTGGAATACTAAGAGGGGGGGTGAATCAGTATTCCACAAACTGATAATAAAATCCACTTAACCATTATTACTATTTTGACTGATTCAGCAAGAGAGAACATAAAACCAAGTCAATGCAACACACACAAGAACACCAAGATTTTTACGTGGAAAACCCAATGAGGGAAAAACCATGGTGAGGGTTAACTCACATTATATTATATCTGGATAAAAAATATTACGGGGCTCACTATTAGGACTCATTGTCCTTAAAAGGCTCATAGCCTGAATACAAAAGATGGCTCACTGCCAAGATATAATGATAGTGGCTCACTGCCAAAGAATGAACTAGTGGAATACACCTAATTGTGCAATATTTAGTTCTGCTGAAGCTCAAAATAAAAGCATTGCACTGCTCAACAAATCTATACCACTGATAAAGTATTTAAGCTCTGATCTTCTCCTTTGTTCACTTGCTCATACATAACACACCTTTTCTCTCTTTCTCTCTTCCCTTCTTCTACTTATTATGCTTCTTCTCCATCTTCAAAGCATCTTGTATATATATGTATATAAGCATATCTTATTCATTAAATAGGTTGGAAACATATAAGATTTAAAATTTGATCCATGCAGTGCATTATGCCAAGTCGACTATTAGTCTTCATAATATATTGCATTCGTTGAGTCGGCCAAGACTAAACACAATTCTTCAAACCAACAAATAATCCTCAAATAAAACACCTTCCAAATCTAAGAACACATTAATTTCCCATCACACTATGAGTAAAGAGACTGTCAACTCAACTATAGCATAAGAATATTCACCTTAGTAGAATGTGAAGTCTCCCACATAGTACACCATACACATAACAATAGTAGGATACATAGTTGAACTCTATTAGAGATAACTTTTTGTTCATAGACAAAATAATGTCTCAAGATCCAAGAAAAAGTAGTCTGAATGAGTCAAAAAAACATGGTTAGGAAATTAGAGTCATATCAGATCTTGCAATGAGTTCCAGACTTAAATGCCAATATACTGATCCATCACAAAGGAGTGTTACTAGTAGAGAATTTTTTTTGGTAAACTAAGAAAACTTCCCATGTAGTCATCATCATGTAGTTATTACCATGTTGACATCAATGACAACATGACCAGCACAACCATCCATACTTCATGCTCATGTTGCAAGGCTTCCATCAATCCCCCCCTTCGGAATTGATGGAAACATGCATGAAAAAAACCAAAAACTTTTTCAAGTATACCACAATTGAATGTTCTGACTTACTCCCCTTATCAAAATTGATCTTCACAAAAAAAAATTCCTCTAACTCTCCATCTCTTTTATTTCTCCTATTTATCTCTTCCCCTTTGACATCCTATTTATCTCTTCCCCTTTGACATCAATGAAAAAGGAAGGGGTCCAGTATAAGAATATGTATCAAAAGGTAGCCAAAAAGATATGAACACAGATTTAACCAGAAGAGGAACCTATGAGATTCTCCAAAATAGCCTTCCATGATGCTTTACCTTCTTCCCATGAACCTTTTTCACTGAAAAGAGTCTTGTAAAATAGCTCAAGTTTAGTTAGAGACTCTTTACCATCTGTTAATTATTGGGACTAAGATTGATTTCTGATATTTCACCAATACAACCAAGAGCACTAGAAACAAAAGTATGTCTAAATTTAATCATGTCTTTGAGTGCCACAAACTTTATGATGACATTTTTTTTTCGATCCTGTAGAGAGAAAGATTTGTCCTAAAGTTGCATAATGTAGGACCACCTCTGATTGTCTTTATCTTCTGCTAACTTGTATGTATCTTCCTGAGTTCTCAATCAAGACTCACTCATTCTTATTTCATTTCTCATATTCAATGTATTTCCAAACCAATCTAGACAAAAGGAGAGTAGAACATGTGCCTCTTCTTCACAACCTTGTACATTTTCTGATTCTTTCATTACTCAATTGTATGCATTTGCACATTTTCATTTGATATCATTCAAATCTTCTTCATCAAACGTAGTTCCAACAAACTCTTTAAGTTCGGAGATGTATACTTTCAAAGAATTAATCATGCCACAAATATTCTCCACAACATAAATAGATGAATCAAAATTAGCATCGGGAATAACCTTTTGTAGATCTTCCAAAGCTTTATAAATGTTTATTCTTTCATGTTCATGTTTAAGATTGCTTTCTTTTGCACCTTCTTGCTTCACTATACTCTTCCTTGTTCTGGTCTTGCTACCAAGGGGTACTTTCATTGAGATCCTTATAGCTTTCTAAGAGAATTTTAGCATATTTATCAATTTCAATCTTTGACACTTCATAACCCAATTTAGATATCCAAACTAACCTTGATTCAACTACTTCCATGTGACAGAAATTTGTGGACACAAGAAAATTTATGCTTCTGGAGTATCTTTCCACAACACTTATTGGAATCCTACACCTTTTGTTCATCCTCATCTAAAATGTTCCAAAGAATGTAGCAAGGGTAGACCCTTGTCCATCCAAACGAAAAGTTTTCTTCTTGTTCTTCTTGATTTCCTTTAAATTCTTCAAAAGATGTATGTGAAGTAGTTCACACAAGTCATATTCCATACCTCTTAACACCATGTCAACAACAAGATTCACCACAATAGTAGAAACTGTAGTCATTCTTAGGGATACAAACTTTATGACCAATGACCATAGCAACATACCTCATTATCAGATCAACAATCAATCTTAACCCAATTTCCTTTTCTTTCGAACTCGCACCTGTAACCTCAATTATTTATTTCTCATTCATAGTATTCAGCTTAGGAACCAGTCCATAGGAACACAAACCAGTTACATCTCTAATTGATTCTTTGGTAACCAAATGTGCCTCATCAATTTGGTAGAGCTCCTAAAATTTTGGAAAATTTGAGCTTGTTATGTGCCCTATAATGGTTTGTTGCATCCATGTCAAGGGTTTGGGTTAGGGGTTTAGTTCTAAAGTCTCTCTTGCAAGTTTTTAAGGTTTTAAGCTTTCAAGGTTTTAATCTTTTGTTGACCTATCTTACTTAGTTCCCCGTTATCTAAGTCACAACTTGAGCCTTTCAAGTCATGTTTTTATCGGCCCCGTCTTAAGTTCCTCAATTACTTTGTTCACCTCATCATTTTAATACCTCTTATAGTTGGGCAGAAAATATTTCATGATGAATGATGTTGGTCTCATGTTTTGTCCCTTAGGGGTCAAATCTCATTGGCCTAGTCATGGCCCCTCTTGAAAAACATCTTATTTGCACGTGGGATTCTTGTTCACTTAAATCGCCATTCATCGTTGAAGTTCTCTATGCTGGAAATTTCTTTGATGTGACAAGTGATGGGTTACATTTTCCTTTCATATCACTCATCTCCAAAGTTCTTTTAACCTTTGACTTCATTTTTGTGATGAGTATGGTAGTGTGTTGTATCGCCGCATCACCAAAATGTTTTAGAACTTTTTCTAGTTTTTGCAATGAGCAATGGAACGAGCATAAGATAGGTAGTTTGGTGGCCACATGTCAGATTCATATTTCATCGCTACCTTCACCCATCGCCGAAGATTTTTCCAACTTTAAGTTCATTTCTTTGATATGTGATGGTTCGGGTTGCTCAAATGCATCACCAGGAGGAGCTCATTGCTGAAACTTCTAAGCATTTCTTCCACTCTTTTGCGATGAGTGAAAGGGCCCGTGTTTTATTATATGTTAGTGGATGGCTACTTTGCGTGTTCTTAGGATCTCCTCACTACTTTAAATCATTGTTGTTAAAATCATGGGCAATGGTAAAAGGGGACCATCAATTATGTTTTAAAACTAGAGGATCAACAGTTGGGATTCAAACCAGAACAACTATCCATCAATTTGCTCGTGTGAACGACCCATCAACCATTAATGGTGAATGTACTTCAACACTGGGATATTAAAGAGATTGTCCGACATCTTCTTTGAGTAATTACAGTTGGCGTGAGTGTGGGAATTCGTTGAGTCAAGAAGTAGTAACAACAAAACACTACATAGAGCCAAGTCTAAAGAGCAACCAGTTTGCTCCTAGGTAAGTTAATCTTTTGGCTCCTAAGTTAGTTTGTCTACCGGGCGGTTTGGAAATGTTATAAATGGTGGGGGTTATTGTGTTTAAATGTGATAATATTGTCTATTGAAGGTAAATTGAAAATAATATTCATAAGGTTTGGGGTAAGAAGGTTAGAATTGTTGGTTTCATTGCAAACCTTGTGGTTTTAAGTTGCTTAAGGTGATTTCTTAGTATCTTGAAAACCCTAGTTTCATTGCTAAGTAACAATGAGTCAACCTAGTGGTTCTAGAGCTAAAACTGATAGAAAACCCACTCAGAAATGGGTTAGCAAACCTAAACCTCATAATGACCAACCTTAGCCCAAGGAAACAAGTACACCCAAAAGGAAAAGGACCGTTAAGAAGGATCGTCCTAGGTTTATGGAAGAACCCCCTCAGGACCTAGAGCAAGAAATCAAGAAGAAAGTAGGGAAGAGAAAGACTAGTGAGGGTATTTTGAATCCCCATTTTGAGGATGTTACTTATGGAATCTATGATATTGTGGTGCAACAAAGTGGTTGGGACCTATTCTACTATGCTTTCAAATGAAGAGGAGCCAACCGCCCTGCCTACAACATATGGGCATGTGACATAGGAAAATTGGTGTGCCCAAATGTATTTGTAGAGGTAGACTTAATGTTAGCATTAGCTAGATGTTATGACCTGAATGATAGAACAATTAAAAGGTTTACTGACCTTTTTCCCATGTTGAATATTTTTGCAAGTCAGATAATTGAGGCTTTCCAGTTGAATCCATCTTCTTCCGAACCCATTAATTTTTGTAAATTATACAATGAATATGAGAAGAATAAAATTTGGTAAAGAAATGGTGTGTTTCCTATTCACAGGAGGCGTGATTTGAAGATGAATGGTGTGCCATTTGTTTCTTCTGAGGTGGAACCTTTTGATTGTGTTGAATTTGAAGACTATTTCAAGAATACTTATTATGCTATTTGTCAAGCTCTACATAAAGAGTATGATATTGAGATGGACATTGCCTTGATGACTTTGGCAATTGATATACAACACAAATATCAAAACAGGGTTTGGTATTATGCCACTTACTGTTACCTAATTTTCACCCTCAGGCTCAATCAGGCTAGGCATCTATGTTGTAGGTGTTCATAAGGGCCAAATGGGATATCTCCATTGAGGGTTAGTTCATGCATCTGATGACATTTCACAGGGAGCTCAGTTAGGAAGCCTGCTCTATTGGAAATATGCCTCAGTAGCGATAGGCTCAGCCTCCATTAGAGCCAGGTCGACATGACATCTTCACTGTCTGGCCGACTGGCTGCTTTGTCACTTTCCGTTTTGAACAGGTCACTGTGACCTAGCTTCTGTCTTACCGAATGAAGTTGCAGAGCTTATTGCCATGACAGGAAGGGTTCGGTATGACCTCTTATCGTGCGAAAATATTTGGCTGATAGGCCATTCAATCGTCAGTTGGGGAAAGTCATGGCGACAATGGGCTTGGGGATAATTTACGACGCTCGGTGAAGGGTCCCAGCAAATAGTTGGAGTCTCCCCGACTTAAAAAAATCCTTCGGCATAACAAAGCATTCAGAGAGAGTCTCGGCGAACCGGTGGTGTCTTGCCGAAACAGGGAGCCTTCAGCGTAGCATTCAAGTCGGAGAAAGGTCTCCCTGACTCCGATGTCTCGCCGACAACAAAGAGATCGCCAGGAGGAGATGCCTTTGCCATGAAGTCCCGACGATGATTAAAGTCTCACCAAAAGCCAGCAGTCCCGCCAATGAAGTCATATCGATGTGAGGTCTGGCCGACAGAGTGGAGTCTTGGCGAACAGGGAAAGATCTTCGGTGTAACACGAGAGGCAAGGGGAAGTCTACAAGATGTCTCAGTGAATCAAGGTGGCCTTAGCGATGGAATGGGAATTGGTATGACCGATGGACTGCGCCATGATGTCTTCCCGACTTACCACGGTCTTGCCGAAGGAAATAAAGAGCTCGAGCAGAATGAGGTATCGCCATAGGTCTCCCCGACTTGCTCGTGGTCTCAGCCAAGGTTAATGCCTTCTCCGTAATGTCTCGGCGATGACATTGAGTCTCGCCAACTAAGTGGGGGGCCTCGATATGTTTTCCTTCGGCGGGAGTCTTGCTGACAACAAAAGGGCCTTCGCTGAGAAAAGGACTTCAGCAAGAGGTCTTTCCAAAGTAAGGAAGTCTCCTCGACCATGAAATGGGATCACCGATAGTATATTTCCTACGGCATGAGCTCTCACCGACTGTTCTATGATATACCGATAGCTGCAGAGACACATAATCGCATCGGTGAGACACTTCCAGTGTCTCGCCGAGATGCGATTCTGACTGAAGAAATTTTTGACTGCCCACAAAGTCTACATGGAGTAGGCTCAACCAATCAAAGAAAGCCAAAGCAAGTTGTGGCAGCAGAACCAAGTGCTAGGAGAAGGTGATTAACAGAAGGAAAATCAGCATGAGTCAGGAGCATTCAAAGCAGCTCGACTAGGGGGAATTCAAAGGTGGACACGAGGATACAAAATGAATGTGATGGTTGCTGCTAAAGATCTGATGGCTTCCCTTGAAGGCAATCTTTCACACTGACATGAACAGCAGGGACACAATGGCAGACAACATTAACTCCATAAAAGATCTTAGGATAGATTTTTCTGAGACCGATATTTTTGTAAGCCCTAAGGGGCCAACACTCTCTGTATATAAGGCATTTTTTTCCTTTTTGTAAGCAGTTCTGATGTATGCTCCTCTGAAGTCTATTACCCTTTTGCAGTCCTCTCTCAGACTAGCAGGTTTCTGAAACTCAATTTGGAACATAATATACAAAATCTACCTTGGTTACCATTGATGGCCCATCATTCTGCCTTCTGATTCTTGTCAAGTATAGTGCATTCTTTTTAAGTGATTCATTGAGCTACTTAGTGAAATATTCTCTTTCCTTATAGATTTTGTTTCATGTTGTGCCTTTCTTTGCAGAAGTAGTATCATGTAGGTTACAAACTGTGTTTACTTAATCCTGCACATGAGCTTCTAGTTTGTGAAAATTTTCCTTTCCTTCTTAAAGGCATGTGCATGTCAAACCTGTTTGAATGTATGATCTACAGGATCTTATTGTGCAGTCTCATGGTTGTCACTAGTATTCAAGTGTAGCTCGAGTATCTCATTGTTCCTGTCATTTCGGTGCATCACCTTAGAGTTTAATTTTCATTTTTATGCATTATCTCCCTCCCTTTTCCTTCAAAAGATCAGTAGTTTTAGGTGACACCAAAGGAAGCCAACCTTCTCCGGAGGTTCATTTCAACTTCAGGTGACCCACAGCCTTGAAATGATCCCATGTTTCACTAGAGATCTTAGTTCTTACAACTTCACATAGGGTGCATTTCTAGGTGACAACATTTTTTGGCACGCCCAGTGGGACCGTGAACTGCTTCTGAGTTCATGTTTATGCATTTTATTGCTGCTATTTGGTGTGTACAGCAGTAGTTTCAGTCTTTTAGAGGCATTTTCTTTACATGCCTGGTGACTCCGAGCTCAAATCTTCTAGTTTCACAAGCATAGGTCTTGGTATGTCTCAAAATAATCTGTTAATTCTGAGTTTCCAGCTCTTTGACTGAAAAGATGTCAAATATTTATGAAGATTCTTATTATTACCCTCCATATCATGAGTATGTTGCTCCTACACATCCATATCAGAGTGTATTGGACCTGCTCCAACAGATTGACCATACGTTGTGGGATCTCAGTCAAGGTCTTCACAATATGAAGATTAATGATATTAGTAAGGTGCTTGTACGTCTATCTAAGATGTTGGTTAAGATCAAGATGTAGCAGGGTACCATTATGCAATAGCAAAAAGTGGCTGAACAAGTCTACTTTTATGATCAAGAAAGAGTGGCAAAAATAATCCAGTTTGAGGAAGGCCTTGAACAGGAAATACCTACTAAGGAAGAACAAATGAAGCTACTTTCTGCTAAGGTGCAGAACACTCAAGCTTATTCAGATCATCAACACCAACTAATGGAGGAGTTGCAAAAGAGGCAATTGGAAGAGAACCTTGCCCAGCAGCTGGCTACAAAAGAGGCTGAAAGGAGGCTAAAATTTTCCGAAAAGGAGGTTCCCAAGTACAAGTTTGCCAGCTTTAGGAAAATTCAGCTTCTTGACTCCCCTAGTAAGTCTTCTCAGTTTGAAATTCCAAGCTTTAAGGGGTTCAATTCGATGGAAGAGAATGTAGTACCTGAATAAGATCAATCCATCATCCCTCAAGAGCAACCCATTGATCCAGATGGCTTATTCCTCAAGGAGAGAATTAGCAAAGTAAACCCAATGCATTTAGTTGTAGCATGTTACCGACTATAGCAAGAAAAGCTCAAACAGGAGGAGAGACAGGAAGTAGGACAGCAGACAGTTGAAGGTCTTCACTCGCAGGCAGAAGATACCCAAGTTTCACTGCAAAAGGAGCCACACAAAGAAGAACAATTCACTTCTTTATTTAAGCAAGCAAAAGAGAGCATGCAGGTTCCTAATTTACCAGTTGATTTGGAATGGCCAGAGAATGTTGCTGACTTGTTCAATGAACTTCCTCAATTTGTCGATGAAGATGAAGATCTCACATGCATGATAGCATCTATGCCTAGTATGGAGCAACTAAATGATAAAATTCATCTAGATTTAATGCAAAATTATGAGTCAAATGATATCATAGAAACTTTTTGTTCCAACATAGATGATGAACTAGTGTCATATGAAAGAGAAGCATGTGATCAGCCCATTCAAGTTGGTGAGACTATTGAAGAAGTTGTTGACGATAATGCCTTGCAGCCTGTGAACTTATTAGATGAACTTCCCCACCTTGTTAAAGAGGAGGTATATTCTGTCATGGACAAAGAGCATAAGGAGCCACAGTCTGAAGATTTGTTTGCAGTTATCCAACAGGGATATCAACTCCTTAGTCAAGAAGATCAGACTGTAACAACCAATGAACAACCTGCATATTACCTTCAATCAGCATCTTTTCAAGCAAAAGATGAAGTCTTTAGAGATCAACAAGAGACTAGCAAGGAGAGTTCAAGGTTTACCCTTACCAAGGGCTGTCCAATCAAGTATCTAGCTCAGATGGAGTCCAATACTACACCAAGAATGAATCTTACACCCAAGCATGAGGGTACTGCTCAGGAGGATCGCACTCAAGTTACCTTTCCACCTTAGAACGAGAATGTTTACATTCCATATGAAAAGGTTAGTAAGCCTGAATATGTTCTACAAGAGGTCTTGCAACCATCGGTTGAATTGTCATACCTGCTTCATTTCTCTTTAGTTGTTCTCCAGCGTAGCAAACATTGTAATTTTTTTAGAAAGGGCAGTTATTTCACCCAACCTGTTAATGGGTTTGTTTGACCAATTTCTTATTGGTTAGTATAGGGTAGGTTTAGTTGCTATTTCTTTCCCTAAGTGTTATTCCAACACATGTAAATAGTTTATTTCAGTTTTTCTTGTTTTCAATAAGTTCCAAGTGATCTGTTTTGGCCATATACAAAGCTGCTCTTGATCTTTTCTGAGTTGTCCCAATGACTCCATGCCCAATGGATAGGCCTAGGTTACTAGTCTTCATGTTTAGTAGGAAAACATCCAGCAAAGGTTGCCATAAATGTTACCTAATTTTCACCCTCAGGCTCAATCAGGCAAGGCATCTATGTTGTAGGTGTTCATAAGGGCCAAATGGGATATCTCCATTGAGGGTTAGTTCATGCATCTGATGACATTTCACAGGGAGCTCAATTAGGAAGACTGCTTTGTTGGAAATATGCCTCAGTAGCGACAGGCTCAACCTCCATTAGAGCCAGGTCGGCATGACATCTTCACTGTCTGGTTGACTGGCTGCTTTGTCACTTTCCGTTTTGAACAGGTCACTATGACCTAGCTTCTATCTTACCGAACGAAGCTGCAGAGCCTATCGCCATGACAGGAAGGGTTCGGTATGACCTCTTATCGTGTGAAAATATTTGGACGATAGGCCATTCAATCGTCAGTCGGGGAAACTCATGGTGACAATAGGCTTCGAGATAATTTATGACGCTTGATGAAGGGTCCCAGCGAATAGTTGGAGTCTCCCCGACTTAAAAAAAGCCTTCGGCGAACCAATGGTGTCTCGCTGAAACAGGGAGCCTTCGGCGTAGCATTCAAGTTGGAGAAAGGTCTCCCCGACTCCGATGTCTCACCGACAACAAAGAGGTCACCAGGAGGAGATTCCTTCGCCATGAAGTCCCAACGACGATTAAAGTCTCACCGAAAGCCATCGGTCCCACCAATGAAGTCATATCGATGTGAGGTCTGGCCGATGGAGTGGAGTCTTGGCGAACGGGGAAATATCTTTGGTGTAACACGAGAGGCAAGGGGAAGTCTACAAGATGTCTCGGCGAATCAAGGTGGTCTCAGTGACGGAATAGGAATCAGTATGACCGATGGACTGCGCCATGATGTCTTCCTGACTTACAACAGTCTTGCCAAAGGAATAAAGAGCTCGAGCATAATGAGGTATTTCCGTAGGTCTCCCCTACTTGCTCGTGGTCTCGGCCAAGGTTAATGCCTTCGCTGTAATGTCTTGGCGATGACATTGAGTCTCGTCAACTGAGTGGGGGGCCTCGATATGTTTGCCTTCGGCGGGAGTCTCGCCGATAACAAAAGGGCCTTCGCTGAGAAAAGGACTTCAACAAGAGGTCTTTCTGAAGTAAGGAAGTCTCCCCAACCATGAAATGGGCTCGCCGATAGTATATTGCCTATGGCATGAGCTCTCACCGACTGTTCTATGATATACCGATAGCTGCAGAGACACATAATCGCATCGGTGAGACACTTCCAGTGTCTCGCTGAGATGCGATTCTTACTGAAGGAATTTTTGACTGCCCACAAAGTCTACATGGAGTAGGCTCAACCAATCAGAGAAATCCAAAGCAAGTCATGGCAGTGGAACCAAGTGCTAGGAGAAGGTGATTAACAGAAGGAAAATTAGCATGAGTCAGGAGCATTCAAAGCAACTCAACTGGGGGGAATTCAAAGGTGGACACGAGGATCAGAAATGAATGCAGTGGTTGCTGCTAAAGATCCGAGGGCTTCCCCTGAAGGCAATCTTTCACACCAACATGAACAACAAGGACACAATGGTAGACAACATTAACTCCATAAAAGATCTTAGGATAGATTTTTCTAAGACCGATATTTTTGTAAGCCCTAAGGGGCTGACACTCTCTGTATATAAGGCATTTTTTTCCTTTTTGTAAGTAGTTTCGATGTATGCTCCTTTGAAGTATGTGACCCTTTTGCAGTCCTCTCTCAGACTAGCAGGTTTCTGAAACTCAATTTGGAACATAATATACAAAATCTACCTTGGTTACCATTGATGGCCCATCATTCTGCCTTCTGATTCTTGTCAAGTATAGTGCATTCTTTTTAAGTGATTCATTGAGCTACTTAGTGAAATATTCTCTTTCCTTATAGCTTTTGTTTCATGCCGTGCCTTTCTTTGCAGAAGTAGTATCATGTAGGTTACAAACTGTGTTTACTTAATCCTGCACATGAGCTTCTAGTTTGTGAAAATCTGCCTTTCCTTCTTAAAGGCATGTGCATTTCAAACCTGTTTGAATGTATGATCTATAGGATCTTGTTGTGCAGTCTCATGGCTATCACTAGTATTCAAGTGTAGCTCGAGTATCTCATTGTTCATGTCATTTTGATGCATCACCTTAGAGTTTAATTTTCATTTTTATGCATTATCTCCCTCCCTTTTCCTTCAAAAGATCAGTAGTTTTAGGTGACACCAAAGGAATCCGGCCTTCTCCGGAGGTTCATTTCAACTTCAGGTGACCCACAACCTTGAAATGATCCCATGTTTCACTAGAGAGCTTAGTTCTTACAACTTCGCATAGGGTGCATTTCTAGGTGACAACACTTACATTGTTGAAAACTTGCTTAAGGACCTAGTAAGGTTGAAGGATGCCACTCGTCCACTATCTTGTAGGCATTATTCTTTATTGATGCACCTATTACTATGGAAAAGTAGGAAGTTGATGAGGACTTATATAAAATTTAGAGACTTTTATGACAATGAAAATGAGTTGCCGGTGTAGATGTGGAAACATATCTGGGATGTGCATTATCCACATTCTGATTATAACATGTTCTGCAATATTTTCAAGTTCTTGGTGCTCAAACAGCTTGGTTTGAAACCCGTGCAAAGGATTTCGCAAGGTGTCAAGGAGATGATAAGGCCACTAGAACATGAACAGGACACCAAGTACCAATTTAATCGGTGGGATTAGTATCTACATTCCAACTAAACTACAATTAGGATATATGGAACCCTGGTGCCACCTCACAAATTGCCCATTTATGTGTCAGATAAACAAGCTTTTATGGAAGTAATGTGGCAAATGGATGCCATAGATAAAGAGTATTTTAGAGGTCCAAAGAAATATTCTCTTGTGAATCTCGATGTGTAGTTTGCATACTTCAGTTGCACTTCAAAGGAGGGCATTGAGAGGTTTGGTTCCCTTCTAAATAATTATAGGTTGAACCAAGATGTCCATAGGATCAGTGATCTCAAAGGGGTAATCTCGGCTCAAAGAATAGCCAGGTCATTGGGAAAATTAGCTCATTAGTTCTATTTTCAAGAAGATGTAATCAAGAACTTATCTACTGATGAGGAATTCAATGCAAGAAAGGATGCATGGAGAAAGATATGTGCACTAGAGGAAAGGATGATGAAGGATAATCCTCTATATGTCATCCCTTATTCAAAAGTGGAAGACAAGTTTGCAAAGGAAAAAATGATGCTTGGTGATTTCGATGATAGGAGTTTCTTTGAAAAGGTGAAGCAAGCTGATATTGGGGTTAAGGTTGCTAAAGAAAATCATGATGCTCAAATAAGGAGTCAACCAAATCAATCTTCTACTCCAAGAATCCATGTAAGATCAAGTAGGATTATTGGATGGCTTGCTATAGCCCCATTAGTGGATTACCGAGAAAGTGAGCACATGGGAGAGGCTCAGTTCCCAGAGGCATCCAATGAACACAACCCAATGGAGCAAGAAGTGGATCAGGATTTCCCTGAAGAGATAAATGATGCATTAAACATTATAGTTCCACCGAGTAGGGTTGTGAAATGGGTGTATGATGAGGCTAACGATGATGATGTCAGGATAAAAGCTTGTGCTGAGTTTATGTGTGATGATGCTTTTATCAAGCATAAGGAATTTAGGGAATTCATTGTCCATGTCAAAATTTCTAACATCAAAAGAAGGATTGAATAAGCAAGGGAGAAAGTTGACCCTTCTTTGCAAGAAGAATAGGTGAAAATAAAAAAATAAATAACTAACATTTCATTAGAAGAGGCAAGGGCACTAGTGAAAGGAAGTGGTGCACTTTTGCTGCCTGGTTGTGACATTTCATCTGCCATTGCATTAGATGAAGTTAGAAAAGACCCTAATGCTTCCATTTTTTAGGAGGCTTTTGACAATAAGATCTTTAGTTCAGGTTTCAATCCCTGATTGCATACACTAGTTCTTTGGTCTATGGATCCTAACACGGGAAAACCTAATGTCATACAATCTGTAGAGAAGGAAATTGGAGCACTGGTTATCAAGAGAGCAACAAAGATGACAACTACTGCAGCTGCACAACTAACGATGCATGTTGCAATGTTGATTGTGGACACTTCTTAGATCATAGAGGCCAACTACTGGAAGTTGTTGAATAGATACAATAAGTTGATGGATGAGCATAATAAAGTATTGGCTACTGCACAAAGAGACTTACCATCCCCAACTAGTTCTACTTTAGATTTGTCCACTCAAGATAGGGAAACTTTATCCCTCACATTTCAAGATTTGAATCAAGCCTTGAAAGTAGAATAGGAACACACAAAGAAGGAAAATTTGGAAACCATCAAAGTGGCCAATGATATTTTTGAAGATGTGTTGAAACATAGAGTGACCAAATTTGTTAACAAAGTTGATGATGTATGTGCAGCTTATAAGAGTATTCATGATGCCAACATTAAAAATTTGCAGGTTCAGAAGGCTTTCCAAGATGAATGGATCCAATGGAGCACTAGAGCAGGAACCCTAAAGGAAATAATGTCTAAAGCTAATGAACATCCAGAGGTCCCTACTCACATTCCTGATATATTTCAAACCATTGATCTGATCGGTGAGATAACAACCTTCCATGGGAAGTTAGGAATGCAACTTGGCAGCAAATTGAAAATGTTCAAGGATATGGAAGTGCATGGTATGCCAAAAATATTTGATGATAAGGGAGAGTTGATGGAATTTTCCAAGTGGAAACATAAATTGGAAGAATGGTTTCCTTGAGCTAGATATATGTTGAGTGAAGTTGATTACTCCATGTTGAATTCCAATATTGACAATATGGTTGGAGTAGAAATGAGAATGGAAGTATTTGTCAAGGAGGCTAGGGTATTGCTTGATGCCAGGTACACACAGCATAATGAGAAGGTGCAGATTTTTTTGAGTACACAGTCGCCCACTAATGATGAATACAATTCATGGTTGGAGAAGTTTATTGAATAAGTTTTTGTGCATTAATGATTAGGAATCTGGTGAGTAATGGATAGAAGAAGAACAATACATAGCCTAAAAATAGTACAGATTAGGCTTTGGTTGAGGTATTGCAGAATATTGTTCTCTTCTTATCACAAAGGTTGATAACACAAGTGATGATCTAGATGAATTAGTCACTTGCTTTCTATTGTTTTTTTTTCTTTTTCTCTACTGACTTGGCATGGACGTGGCTAATTTTGGTTGACAAAGAAGAAGTTATAAAGCTATTACAATACGTGAAAGTTCCTTTTGGAAGGTGAGTCTATCTTCTTCAGCGAGTGGAAATATTTTTCTCATACACTTTCCCTCCAATTGAAAGTGTAAATGTAACTACAAAGGAAATTTTTGTCATGGCGGTCAAATGAAAATATGACAAGTGTACTTATGGCCTAAAGCTTTTTTTTGCTCCCTTGTTCTTATAAAAGGGAATTTAGGGCCATTAGTGTGGGTCTCTTGTTGAATTTTGGATCTGAATTAGGCAAATGGTGAACACAGAGGGAACAATTTTGAAGTCTTTATCTTAAAATTTGAGTCTAGTTAATGAATTTTTTCAATTGTATGGTTTCTAAGCATATCTAAATGATAATGCAAGTCTTCAAAGTCTATCATCTCTCCAAATTTACTATGTATCTGAATTATTAATGAAAACTTTGATCAAGGATCATTTCATTAATCTTCATTATCATTATGCTTTGATGCATGTTTTGATTTTAGCTCTGGTTCAATGGGTTAGTTAATTCTTTGATCAAATCATAAATTCATATGTAGGTTAAATGGATTTGATAAGTAGTCATAGAATTTGATTATTAATTTGTGAATTGCAAAGGAATCTCATGCATATCATGGACGTTTAGGATTAAATTTACCTTACAGTTCAATTTCTTTGACTCTTGGCCCACATATATGGCACTGATCTTAAGTCTTATATGCATTTCCCATGGTTCCAGTTATCCAATTTCAGAACAACATTCATAAATAATCTTTAATTGATCAACCTTTTGTTGTAGTCGGTATTGTATTGTATTGTATTCTCGGCTTTAGGTGTTTAAGTCTTTAAAGGAAGTGCCAATTTCTTGAAGGATTTCATCTATTTAGCTTTTGATGTGAATACATTTGCTTTGTTATACAATGTATCAATTAATTGTCTAGTAGAGTCATAAGATATACATTGTGAGATTACCCTTCCAGGTCTTGCAGAGCCTGAAGTGTAGGAGAGGAAGTGTTATTGCTTCATCTCGTTCGTTGGCCAACTATCTCTCAAATATTCAAGAATTGAGTCTGGCAAGCTCATAAATATTTGGTGAGATATTCAAATATATTTCTTTTCAAATTCAAACAAAGGAACTTTCCACCAAACATCCAACTTTTTCTCAGCTAATACTCTGTAAGCATCATTATTCAATTCATTTTCCCAAAGCATATTCAACTTAACTGATGAAATTTCTTCAATCTTACTATAAACAAATGCATATATATCTTCTATAGGAAACACTCTGGGAGGGATGAAAGAGAATGCACTAACAGACTCTTCTAACACATTCCTCATATATCTCTTTAATCTAGCTTTATTTGTACAATTCACAACCTCCAAATTATCCATCAATAATAATAAAAGATTGTGCAAACAAAAATACCTCTGAAAATGTATAGATGTTCTATTTCTAGAGCACACTTCGAATATTGCTTTCTTCAAACTCTGAAACTCTGAATTCCCTTCAAAACTTCCTTTGCACGCTTCTCCGAAAATACATAGGTCTTTAATGTTATCTGATTTTTTTCCTTCCATTACAAATGATTTTGCAATAAATGTTTCATCTTGTAGGTAGATTTCTTTGAAAGCTATGCACACCTCCATTCTTTCAAATTATGTAGACCTCATTCTTCACACATGTGAAAAATACCTTAATATTGTTACCATATTAAATATACTTCTGTCATGATATGACACAAGTACCAATAAGGGGTTTATTATATTTTTCTGATGATTTCACCCCCTTAGCCACTACTTTCATTTAGAAATTGATAGGAGTATTTGTATTGAAGGTCGACACAGAAAAAATTGATGAATCCTTTCTCCAAATCCTTTCCATTTATTTTCTTATCACTTCTGGATCAAAGGTTCGATCATTCTTCTTCACTGGATAGATGTTCTTCTTCCTTCTATTGTTTTTACCAGGATGATCCAGTTTTATGCACTTACAACAAGTAACATTCTTCTTTCCATTTCCCTTTTTATCCTTACATCCATTCTTATTGTCCTTAGAATCATTAGCATTATTCTTACAGTCCTTTGCTTTATGACCAAATCTCTTGCAGGAATGAAAAACACCATTGAAGTAAAAATACTTTTTGCATCATGCCATTTTATAGGAGTTTTTATGGATTTTCTTCTTTGCTCCTTGACTTGTTTGTCCTTGTACTATGTCTTCTTTTCAATGAATTTCTTTGCTTTGGAACTTTGACCTATTTCAAACCCTAAACTACTCTTATCCCTTTCCAGTCTTTGAGAATTAATCAAGTCATCAAGCATCATCGAGCTTATCTTAAATTTGTCTTCAAAACTCTTTTCCTTTTCTAGATTAGATCTTAGAATTTCTACGTCTAATTCAAGCTTCACACATTCATCCATCTTTCAAATTTTAATTTCCTGATATTATTCAATTATTTTCTTCTTATCCAATTGTTCGTGTAGGCTAGTAATGATTTCTTCTCCTTCAATCAATAGGTCGCATGCATTCATACATGTACTTTGTAGCTTTTCAATGTGCTCATTTTCTTTTATCAACTTGTCCTTCGGGGCTTCCATTTCTTCTAAAAATTCAACAGTGGCAACTTTTGAGGGAAAAAAAAATTATATTCAAATTCCAGGACCTTCCTCAAGCTATTAGGCTTCTTCCAAGGAACCAAGCTCTAATACCAATTGTTGAACATCCAAAATACTGAGAGGGAGGGTGAATCAGTATTCCACAAATTGATAATAAAATACACTTAACCATTATTACTATTTTGACTGATTTAGCAAGAGAGAACATAAAACCAAGTCAATGCAACACATACAAGAACACCAAGATTTTTATGAGGAAAACCCAATGAGGGGAAAACCATGGTGAGGGTTAACTCACAATATATTATATCCAGATACAAAATATTATGGGTCTCACTACCTGGACTCGTTGTCCTTAAAAGGCTCATAGCCTGAATACAAAAGATGGCTCACTGCCAAGATACAATGATAGTGGCTCACTGCCAAAGAATGAACTGATGGAATACACCTTCAATTGTGCAAGGTTTAGTTCCGCTGAAGCTTAGAATAAAAGCACTACATCACTCAACAGATCTATACCGCTGATAAATTATTAAATCTCTAATATTCATCTGTGTTCACTTGCTCACACACAACACACCTTTTCTCTCTTTCTCTCTTCCCTTCTTTTGCTTCTTTTCTTCTTCTTCTTGTTCTCCATCTTCAAAACATCTTGTATATATATGTATATAAGCATATCTTATTCATCAAATAGGTTGGAACCATATAAGATTTAACATTTTATCCATGTAGTGCATTATGCCAAGTGGGCTATTAGTCTTCATAATATATTTCATTTGCTAAGTCGACCAATACTAAACAAAATTCTTCAAACCGGAAAATAATCCTCAAAGAAAACACTTTCTGGATCTAAGAACACATTAATTTCCCATCACACTACCAGTAAAGTGACTATCAACTCAACCACAAAATAAGAATGTTCACCTTAGTAGAATGTCGAGTCTCCCACATAGTACACCATACAAAGAACAATAGTAGGATACAAAGTTGAAATCTATCAGAGATAAATTTTTGTTCATAGAAAAAATAATGTCTCAAGATCCAAGAAAAAGTAGTTTGAATGAGTCAACAAAACATGGTTAGGAGATTAGAGTCATATCAGATATTGTGATGAGTTACAGACTCAAATTCCAACATATTGATCCATCACAAAGGAGTGTTACTGGCAGAGAACAAATTCCAACAAACTAAGAAAACTTCCCATGTAGTCATCATCATGTAGTTATTACCATGTTGACATCAATGAAAAAATAACTAGCACAACCATCCATAATTCATGCTCATGTTGTAAGGATTTCAATATTCTATACATTCTAAAAAATGCATTTTATGTATTATGTCTTGTTATTCATTTAGATTGAGTGCTTCAAATAATTTTAGTTTTGTTTTAAATATTTCCTATTATCCTAAGGGTTAAGATCCAAGTTTAATTGTCTCACCATTGAGGTTGAAATTCAATCTCTACACCTTGTGATCTCTTTCCTAATGAAATCCCTAGGTAAAGATACATATTAAGATTCCTAAGTTTTATAATCCCACACATAAAACTTTGGGGATCCCTTTCCCCACATTTTAGAACCATAATCCTAAACTAAGCAAGCCATTTTGGAAAGTTTCAATAAAAATTTATCTTGTGCACCTAGACTATCCTCGTATTGATGCTAAGAATGGTTTGCAACACACATCTTATCTTTGTAAAGCTCATAGAAACTTTATAAGTATCTCTCTAACAAAACTAAAACCCTCAACAACATATGGCAAAATTTGAGGCATACCTTGCAGTTGACACAATGAAAACTCATGAAAAATCTTCAAACTTCCAAAAATTTGACATCTTGTGAGGTATCTTAGGAGTTTCATGCTTTCCCTTTCTAAGTGTGCTTATTCAACTTCCCTTTTTAGATAGAATCCATATGGACTACTTCATCACTATTATGCACCCTTCTTCAAGTTTACTTTAAGTAGAGAAAACCCTAGAAATCTTCTTCAACATGGTGTTTCACTTTAGATTTTATTTCTTCTCTATACTTGGTGCCTAAACATAGTTTTCTTTTTCTTTTATTTTCACTTTCTCCTCATGTATGTGAGTTTTTCACTTTGCATTTGGGTGCATGAATATAAAAATTTGGGAAATAAAATTATTTATTTTAATAAAATATTCCCTTACAAAATCTCTACTAAATACAACAAGCCCATGCCTTATTTAGGGATTAAAAAATCAAGAAAGAATATCATTTAAACCAAACATTTAAAATAATGCCAAGGACTAAGAAAATGGACTAGATTCTTAGCAAACTTTGAGGGTGTTTTTCCTGGTAAAACATATAAGATTAATAGCCTTGCATATCCATTGGGTAATAAAGTCATTTAGGCTTGAAATTAAAATTAAGGAACAAGTGAGAGAGACATAGAACAATAACAAACTAGGAACAAGGAACCTAAAACAAGACCCAAAAAGTCCTCTTAAAGGAAAAAACTAACTGTGCATCAACACTTGGAGGAAAATAAAAGTCTCAAAACTAAAAGTGCTACAACACCTTTTTGACATAAAAATCTATCCTAATATGTTACAATTGTGAATCAATTCCTCAATAACAATGATTGAGGTGAATTCCATTTAATGGGATTGGTAGTTCCTCTTGATCAAGTTTAGAAAGTTGAAAAGAATTGTGCATCTTGTAACCTATAATCACAAAAGGACCACTCCATATGGCATAAAATTTAATGTGCTTTTCAGGCTTACTTTTCATCTCATCCCATTTTAGGACCATACTCCATTAAAAATTATTGGAACTGCCTTCTTGTCAAAAGTCTTCTTCATTTGTGCTTGATGAAACTCCAAATTTTGTATTGCTTTCTTTCTTGTCTCTTCCAGCTCAATAAGCTCAACAAGACTGATTTCTATTAGCTCTTACTCTATAAATTTTGGCTCCTTAATGAGGCTAAGTGTTGGTAACTCAACTAAAATAGGCAACCTTTCTTCTTTTCCATACACAAGTACATAAGGTGAATTACCTATTGACCTCTTAGGAGTTATCCTATCATCCCATAAGGCTGATTTTAGTTTGCTATGATAGGTTCTTTGATTGTCTTCTACTATTCTTTTGATGATCCCAATCATATATTTATGTGTAGATTCAACTTTAATACCATTATCTTGTGGGTAATAGTTGGATGAAACACTCAAAAATATGTTATTTTTAATATCCCAATCAGTTATTTTGTGCCAATAAAAGCTAATGCATTATCTAAAATAATGTATTCAAGAGTTCCAAACCTTGCAACCAAATCTTCATAGAATTTTAGGACTAAGTTTTTATTTTCTTCCTACTCCTTTTGTTCATTTGGTGAAGTAGTTTGTTGTTAGTATCCACTTGTGTCCTAAACTAGATGGTGGATTAATTAGCCCAATAAAATAAAGACCCCACTTCATGAAGGGTTGTTATACCTAAATTGGATGCAATGGTAAGGCTAATAGAACCTCTGTTTTCTTGTAAATAAAGCACACTTTCTACACTTTCTTACCCATGTATGTGCATCCTTATACAAATTGGGCCAAAATTAACCAAATTTTATTATTTTAAGAGTTTTTCTTGGTGCAAAATGACCACAAGTAGCCCCATAATGGAATTCTTCAAGAACTTGGTTAGTATGATCAAATTTAATGCACCTCAACAATACACCATTAGAATCTCTTCTAAAAAAGGTGTCATCTACAATGACAAAAAGAATTTCTTGCAATCTAAAATATCTTCATTTTGCATTGTTTAAGACTTTAGAACACTCACCTATTTGAATATAGTGCACCATTTCATGCACCCAACTTGAAGAAGAAGTTGGGATAACAACTTGATAATTATTGTTCTATCCCTTCACTTTTTTCTAACTTACCAACTAGTTGTTCACATAATCCTTTACCTCTTACCATCTTAGTGAATTTTATTTCCACATCATATTCCATGACTTTGGTTGTCCACATATCTCTCTTATCATTCAATTATTTGAGCAACCATCAAATTTATCTTGTTATTTGAAACCAAATGCCTAAATTTTTTAATGCTTCTAATCACATCTAAGACATGCTTTTCAATAAATTAATACCTTTCTTCATATTCTTCCAATACTTGGTTGAAGAAAGCAATTGGATGCTCCAAAACTTTTTTTTTTTTGCATTAGCATTGCTAAGATTGTATCTATGATTTCAAAAGCATACAATATGAAAAATTTAGAGAAATTAGGATTAATAAGTGTAGGGGTAGATGCTAAAGCTTCCTTGATATTATCAAAACTTCTCTTTCCTTCTTTTTTCCAACTGAAACAAATGTTTTTCTTCAACATGATTGTTAATGGATTCAAAAGATAACCTATATTAGGTATAAATATCCTCACAAAGTTTATCCTACCAAGAAAACTTTGCAAATATTTCTTGTGACTTGGAAAAGACAAAGCTAGTATAACACTTATCCTCTCAAGGTAAATAGAAATTTCATCTTTTGACACTACATGGCCAAGGATTTTACCTTCATGAATAGAAAAATACTCTATTTTGGGTTGAGTGAAACTCCATATTCTCTACACTTGTCAAATACTTTCCTAAGTTGAATGAAATTTTCATTAACATACTTGAAAAAAACTATGATATCATCAAGATAAATCAGCACAAAATTGTTTATCAACCCTTGAGAATTCATATCCATTTCCCTTTGGAAACTTGCTCCAACATTGGACAATCCAAAGGGCATCCTTTTCTATGCCATTGTACCCTATTTAGTAGTAAAACAGTCTTATATTGGTCTTTCTCTTTCACTTAAACTTGACTATAACAAAAAAAAAACCATTTGATAATAAAAATCTCTCAGAACCTGATACAACTTGCAAGATTTTCTCCATAGAAGGAAGCAGGTAGTGGTCTTTTAGAGATTCTCTATTCAGGTCTTTGAAATCTATGCATAATATAATTTCTTTGTTCGTCTTCCTAATAGGAACTACATTGGAGACCTACGAGGTGTGTTTGATAGGAAAGATAATGGTGCACTTTATTCATTTTCTCAACTCCATTTTAATGAGTGGCTCTATTTTTGGGTTCAATGGCCTTTTCTTTTTCCTTAAAAGTTTAGCATTATCTTCAAGCTCAATAGTGTGTTGGACAAGCTTGGGATGAAATGTTAGGAAATAATGCATCATACCCGCATACTTAATCCATTTCCTACATAACCTCATGAGAGAAAAGCATGCATGTAAGTAACCATAATGCATATATAAAAATAGACAAGCCACAAAATAACACAAGATATACCCTTGGAAAACCATCAAGAGGGAAAAAACTAACCTCCAAAAGCATCCATAATCCATCTATTATTCAACAACAAAATATTACAAGATTTACAATGAATACCTCTGAAGCATCAAGCCTCTCCAATGCATCTTCCATGTGTCTAAGCATGAATCCACACATCCCATGCCATGCTTCACTTATGAAATCCTCATAAAGATTTAATAATGATAACCCACTCACTCATCCAACCTTAACCACTAAATGTATGTGCTTGATTTTATAGACTCAAGCTCACACAAATGCAACCAAGTGGTAAGATAAAACCATGTGAATAAAAAACCATTGACCTCCCATTTAATATTGGGTACTAAGTTTTCACTTTATTAAATATTTCCCCAATATTAAATTATTATATCATGTATCTCACACATTAAATAATAATACAATGTTACAATATAACATAAAGTGGACCCCAAATAATTACCTAGTGTGATTAACCACACCTTCTAGGTACATCACAACTAAATAATTATTTAATTACAACATTATAATATAGCATTTTATGTAATGGTGTACAACACCATATCCCAAAATTCTCCCACTTGTATACATTTCATAAGGGATCAATCAATGAAATACATTATCATAGCCATACATGAAACCAAATGAATATCCATCATGCTCTCATGCTCCACCAAGATACCTACAATAAGAACAAAGTGACCACCATCTCAAGCAAGAACTCCTCTCATCCTCCAACATTCCAAGGTGAAGATTCACCAGTCCAAGAACACAAGCATAAAATCTAAGTGATAACAAAGGCTCTAAAAAATTTGATGTCATAGGTGAAAAACCCACATGATCAGAAATAGTATCCACAACACATGCTAATACATCCAACCATCCATACCTCCTAGGTATCAACATCATCAAAAAACTCATGCCAACAACATATGCAACCCATAAACCACAATCACAATCTCCTTGCATCAAACCTAACAATGAAGAACATACATAATCAAGAACTCCCACTATATGGGTAGTGTCAAAGCATATCAAGTCTACCAATCATCACTATATCAAGGTGTGATAAATAATCAAATTATGAAGTACCAAGAATAATCACAATGATCTACACATGCAACACCAACAACTGCATACTCTCTCACAACATGTCACCACCATCCACCTAAATCATATGAACATGAACCTCTATGAAGGAACCATATAATGAAGAGAGAAAACTTGTAAACCATAACATGTCCTACCAACACCTCAAAGTGCAACATTGTGTCAAGTATGATCTCCTAACAACCCCAAATGAGAAGTCTCAACAACTCCCAAAACAACATTCAATCTTTTAGATCAAACACAATATATGAATCATGTATAATGCTAGCATGGATGTAAGCATGTCTAACCAAGGAAATAAAACTCAAAGTAACCATTCCAAAATTAGGAAATTGGACCAATAACCATCTCTTAAAGTCCTCATCAGTGAATGATTACATAAAATCAAATGCACAAGGAGATAACCATGTCAAACATCCCTCTAATATAAACTCATGCTAAACAATCCTCAAATGTGTCTCCAAAATAAATCACCACAACTCAACTCATTCCCATGAGAAATCAAAGTGCAAAACATACACATAAAAATAGGATTGGAAATACCTACCAGATGATAAAATTATGAGTAGACCAAGAGTGGGGAATGAGAATGCTCCTCCAAGATAACCAAGTCATCATGACTCACTCCAAGAACAATCTCCTCTATTGGTCCATCATGAAATCATGTCCATATCCAAGTGAAGGATCCTTGATCTTCCTATTGAAACCTCCAAAGAGTAACTATCTCAAGCAATTGTCTCTAATCCTAAGAGAACTCTAGCCTCACCCACATCTCGAAGTATCCATGAGTACTCGAAACTGATCAATCCATGCCAAAATCCAAATGCAACACCATAATACCATGAAGAAGCCAATAAAATTATCAATGCACTCAATACTAAGAGAACCAACAAGATCAATGTCAAAGATGCAATTGAAAAATAAGGAACCTATCATGACATCATGATCTAACCATCTCCTCCTAGGAGATCACATGCAACAATGCATACATCCTAGTCTCAAGAGAACATGTACCATGCCACAACTTTAAACTAGTATCAAGAGTAAACTATGACATAATACCAATCACACTCTAAACCAAGAAAAAACATCTCCATCACATGAAGATAACCATCACTACTAACAACTCCCACTAAATGACAAAAATCTCCTCCATGAAGATTATCTAGGTCCACACATGCAATTGAAATGCCAATCATACCAAGTAGAACCAAGATATCCAATCCAAGAAGATACAATTGCCATCAAACCATCAAGAGCCAATCCTATACCACTAAGACATCACTGTCAAAATATCCCATTGAGATGTGTAACCAATGAAATGCAACCAAGCTACCATGGTATCGTGATAAAACCATATGCTACAAGTCCCATCAACTGACTAATCAAGTACTCTAACCATCCATCCTCCCATCCCAAAGCAACATACCAATGCACAAATGACCACAAACAAGGCCAACTAACAAAGTCTGCATCAACAATGAAATAATCTCATGGATATAATTAGTCCACATCTGAGTCATCCCACTACAATCGAATGGGTGGCCAACCCACACAACTGCATAACTCAAAGATCTAAACAATGAAGCATGCAAACTCATCATCACATTTGTAACCTACTGTAGTGTAGGAAGTTGTATACCCTTTACAATTTCATACTTTGTTTGGGTCCCTTAATTTATTAGACTTAATTAAGCTTCTAATTTGTCAAATTATGCAAATTCCAAAGCCTTATTATTTTTATTTTTTCAAAGGGAACCCAAAATTTTAATTAATGCAATTAATATTTTAATCACATTGGAGAATTAGTGTCTTGGAATTTTAGGCTAGGAACCATTTTCCCAAGGGTGAATGGGTCCCCTTTAAGTCTTAGGACCCATTTTTAAATATGATTTTGGTAGTATTTTAATGATTCAAATTCAATATGCAACTATGGTCTTTTGGAATATAATTTTTAGGAAATTATAAAAACACCTATAAATACAATCTTTTTATCAATTCAAACTATCACTTAATAAGAAAAATTATCAAGACTTCATATGAGAAAAAATTATTGTAAATAGGATTCAAGAGAAAATTTATTACTCATTTGTTGTAGCAATCGAGATCATATCATCATGTTCAAGCTTATGTGTGTTCATGCCATCTTGTAAAGGCTAATATGCATTGTTGATCCTAAAGAATTCAAGAATTTTTAAATGTCCAAATCTATCAAGCAAAGAAAGATTAAGTTCCTTGGAGTGATGTGTTTGTCTTCAGTCCTCTAAGGGAAGACATTGAAGGTTTCAAGGTGAGTCATAGAAAGCAAGTGTTCATTCATCATTTCCTTCTCCATTGTTATTATCTTTCTATCAAGGTTTGATTACCAAACACGGGGTTTGACTAAGGAAAAACCCCATTCAAACACAACAATTTTTCCCTCTTTATATGTATAGATTATAGATTGAAGAAGAATTGAAGATCTCAAATAGAAATTTTGCATTAATGAATAAGTTATCATCATTGTTGTCAAGCTACAAAAACTCGTATTCAAAATTTTATTCTGGTTTTCCAACAGTGGAACCTATGCAAAAAAAAGCTAAGATCCTACCTTAGAGGACTACAAAAATAAATTTTAGAAGCCCTAACCAAGACCCATTTTCCCTAGGGTGAACCTATTCTTCAACAGAGCTCAAAATCTACTTTTGGTGATTGGTGCATGTGTCCTTTCCCTTATTAGATATTCCTACAAATTGTGGTTTCCATTTCTATACTTTCAAGTCTTAAGGACTGAGATCCAGGTCTGATTGACTCTAGCTCCTTTGATTTCTTTCCTAATGGAATTCCTTAGGGATAGTAATAAATAGAGGAAATGCCCCTTATTCATTAAGGAACCCCCTTTCCCAACATTTCATTTTGGTGAACCTGACATTGTACATCATACCTTTTTTGATTTGGAGAACTTTGAAACCCTAGATCTAGGTTTTGCATCATATTGTTTTTCATTCCATTTAGGGTTGCATATTACATGTTTACATAACTGAAACTCATAAAAATCCAAAAATATTGCATAATAGCTTGTATTAAGGTGTGTTTTTGTCATTCAGATCAAATTTTCATTCAAAATTGCATTCCAAAAAGTTATTTTGTTCATACATGATCATAAAATTGCATTTGCATTTTCACTATATTTCTAGAAAAAATTTCACTGAAGAATTTATTTGTTATTAGGAATTTAGCAAGCTTTAATAGCAAGTTAAATACTCAGATTTAAATTTTTCAAACCCCTATCCTAGGACACATTCGCCCTAGAGTGAATCTGTCCTGGTATAGGTGCTTTTCCAAAATTTTGCACATTGTTTTGTCTCTACATTATCAGTTTGTTTGAACTTGCAGATCTCTCTTTCAGTTTCAAAAATTTCATGATTCAATAGTTGTTTGCATCTAGCTCAATTGGTGAAAGACAGTGCATTGTTTAAAATTATAATTGCCATTCAAAATTAATCATTTTTTCAAGTTTTTGTATCTAAAATCAATCAATATCATATTTCAAATCTAAAAATTGTATTGTGTTTCCTATTGTTTACTATCTTTATTTAGTTCCTTTTGTCCATTTTGGGTACGCTTTTGGTTGGTGAAACTTGTATGAGTATCACAACCTGGTGTCCTACTACCAATACTTTAGTGAGATGTAGTTTGAGACTCATGGCATCCTGTGTTGGTACATTAGTTGTGGTTCTTGGTTTTTCCAACTCTTTCACTCATAGTGTTGACACTACTCAACCCATCCCAAAATCCATCCTTGATGTCGCATGTCCTATGACCACTAATTCTACTGATGTTGAAAACATTGTTGCTCATGTCCCTCAAGAGAACTTGCAAAAAATGGATAAAGAATTAGAGAAACTTCAAGACTATGTGAGTACAAAATATATTGCTGGTATTATCATTCCTATCATAGATAACATGAGGATAATGCTTGATAATGAACTAGGAATAGAGATTGTGTGTAGCCTAGCCCACATTATTGATAATCATGTTCCTACAATGGCTAGTTGTGCTCAAACTTTGGGATACACTCAAAGTCAAGGAGGAAATAAAACCCCCCATCCCTACAACCATAGCTTCCATTCCTACATATACCAATCCAAGTGTTACCACAACTATTATAACCAACCAGCAATATCACTTCAATTTTGGGTATTTCCATTGGGAATCCTTTTAGCTTTGTGAATTCAAACATCATATCTCCAAACCCCCGCATCTCACAAACTTGCAATTTAGTTGTTTTCCTAACACATATACACTTCCACCATATCCCCCTCCATCCTAAAACACAACCAATGATTCTATCATAAAACAACTTTTGCAAAATGTCACATCCCTCCAACAACAAATAACATTGAACCAAAACCAAACCGGACAACCTTCACAATACATCAAAAGAAACCCATTTTCATTGGAGATATTAAGAACAAAAATGACACAAGGCATAGAGATACCTAGATATGAGAAATATGGTGGTAAAGGATATCCTAGCAACCATGTGTTCACATATACAACCTTATGTAGTGACTTAATTTTGAAAGATAAACTCTTGGCTAAGCTTTTTGCTAGGTCCTTAAAAGATACAACCATGGGATGGTTTTGTTCCTTATCGAATAATTCAATCCACTCATTAATGAGCTTGTTAATGCTTTTCTCAACCATTTCCAAGTGCACATTGGTCCCAAGATGGCCCTACCTGATTTGATGCAATGTAAACAAAATACAGATGAAATTGTGAAAAGGTCACTTATTTTATAGAAAGTTATCAACTAATTTACTCACAAATTGACATTAAACTTCTTGATGTTGATCTTCAAATCATGTTCATTGACAACTTACAAGCAAGTATCCAAAGCTTGGGATGATAAAATTCACCTCCTTTACACACTTATGCATGAATATCTATGATTATCAGAACTCGCTTAATCAATGTGTAGGAAAAACTACTTCAACTCATCCTGAAAAATCCAAAACTGTGCCTCATAACAATTTTCAACCTTTCAAGAAACAAAACAAGGGTTTTATAAAAGTAAATCCACCTTAACCAACTAACCATGTTGAACCTCAAGTGGTTGCCATAAAAACAATAAATTCATACCAATATCGAGATAGGAATAAGAAATTCACCCCATTACCCAATACCCTCCATTTGATTATGTTATAACTCTTGAGTAGGAATATAATCACCTTACCTCCCATCAGACCTCTTGATACGACTAAGCCTTTACCTTGAAACTATAACTCAAATGACTATTTCTATTATCATCAAAAAGCTGGACATGATACAAAATGATGCCTACATCTTAAATATATAGTGCAGGACCTCATTAATTCCAATCACATCTAGTTGGGTGGTGTTAATGATTAAGGAACTAAATCCATCACCCCAACTAACCAAAATTTGAAAATCTTTACCAATCCAATGCCAAACCATTCCATCTCATTTGTAAAAGCTAGTGATAACAAGAATGATGTGATGAATTTAAAAACATACAAGATATAACTGATGATAATAAGAGTGATAATGGAGACGATATATATGCTATGATCAGATTCATTGGAATTCAACCTCATAAGGGCCAAACCAACTTATCTCTTGACATTTCTTTCTCAAACAAAGATATTTTTAAACACACACTTGATGGTCCTCTTTACATAGCTAGAAGAATCAATGACAAGCCTAAAAAATGGGATATTAATTGATATCATGTTTGTAGAGAATGTGATCACTGAGGAATTCTTATTTTTGCATGAACTTTACCAAGATTATTATGAAAATTTGAAAGTATGGATAAAAAAACATCATACTTTTGCTTGCTCTATGATAGGTTCAATCACTCTTCCATTAAAATTTAGATTGAAAAAATTAGATGTATCATTCTCCATTATCTTGACGTCGGATCAATTTCATGTGAAGTTTGGATATCCATTGCTATGTTGCATGAATATTGTCTTGTCAGCCATCCACAAGTGCTTGAAATTTCCATTTGATAAAAAAAAAATTATAGTGCATCATAGTGGATTTAATCCTTTGTCTTCCTAAGGGAAATTTACATTGGATTTCTTTTGGCTTGAACTCATAGAACCTATAAAACCTCATGAAGATTTATTTTTCAAATCTTATCAAAAGTTCAAAGAGAAGCATATAGCAGAGTTATCCCTTGCCAATATCCCACCTGAAACTAAAAGAACCATAATTGTTCATCCCACTCCAAATTTTGTGGATGAACCTATGCTTAAACCAAAAGAAACAAAACATGATGCTATTCTACCACCTATATCCTATAAGAGACCAAGAGATAACCATACAATTCCATTTGTGCCTCCTAAAATCAAACACATTTATAAGCCTAAAGAGAAAGTTGTTTCACGACCACTGGAGGTCCCTTTTGTTCCTCCTCTAAGGGAAGAAAAGAGAACAATGGTTGATAAACCCACTCCTACACCATCACAACTTGAAAACCATGTAATAAGAAACCAAAATTCTAAAGAGTGTAGGTGTAGATTTCATGCTAGTGCTCGTAAATTAGAAGAAAATAAAAAACTAAATCAAACGAAGCATGATGATTCTCCACCGTCGCTATAACATGAAAATTTTACACCAAAACAAAAATAAGAACATATAATGGACATTATCATTAGTCCTCCTATTGTGATTAACTTGGATGATGATGAGATTGCTAAAATTAATGAAGAAGTGCATAAGGAATTGAATGTATTGTTTTCCACTTCTATGAAGTTATATGGACGTAACCGTGATGATACTCCTAAAAAGATCACATCACCATGTGTTGAACTTGGTGATTGTATTAGTATGGCACCTCTCATTGCTCCTTTGGCTAGTTATCTGCCTTCCGTATATGATGAACAAGATTTGGATGCATACAACCTACTATAGGTTGGCTTGCATGTGACATACTAGTTTTTTATTCTCTCTATGTTCTTTGTGATTGCATGTATGTACTATGATCCCTTGCATTGTGTTTCTTGGTGAGAATTTTATGTTTGTGATTTTTCTTTGGATGAACCTCATTACTCCATTGGTGGAAGGATACAAAGAAAGTGAATTTTTCATCACATTCTTCTATTTGTATCTGCATTCTTCTTGTAGACATCCAAATTTAGACACTTGCATTTGTCCAAAATTACCCCTTTTTGTCTAAATATCCCCTTATCGACATTAACTAAGTAATATCACTATTATTTAATTAATACCCCTAACTATTCTAAATCCCTAAGGTATTTAGTTAATAGTTAAATACCTTACCTTTTAATCCCCCTTTCCTCAAAATAATTAAATAAATAATACATTTATTTAATTCCTCGCATTTCACATCCTTCATCACTATTTCTTAATCCTAATCCATCTCATAATCTCATCATTAGTGATGTGCACATGTCTAATCCTTGATTAGGATGTGTCACATCCTCCAACTTTTGCAAGTTGGCTCCTAATATTTATTAGCCACTAATTATCTTCTAATTGGGTGATTGGTTAGTCTAATCAACATCTTGGTCAACTCTCTCACCCCCCAAGAAATTTTTAATTCCTTTTTGTCTTCCCCAAGTGAATTTAAAATTCACTTTTATTCCTCCAAGGAATTTCCTCTTCCCCATGTGATCATTGAAAGGTCACATCAGCCACATGGGTTATGAACCTTCTATTATAAGCGCCTTGTCTTATCCAAGGTACTTCTCAGCTTCCTTGTATTATCCTTGAGATACTCCCAATCATTGTGAATTTAAAATTCATTTTTATTCTCCCAAAGTTCTCTTCCCCATGTGAATCTCATGTGTCACATCACTCACATGGGAAGGTACTTACAAGTACCTCCACATCATTTGTACCCTTTCCATCTCACCATGTCTTTTGGACACTTCATCCTCCACATGGCAAGATGTGAGGGCTTGTGAGCCCTCAACTCACCATAGCCCTCCATCTTGGCCATGGTGGCTCAATCCTAACCATTGAATTCTCTAGAGAATTCAATTTCTTCTATAAATACTCCCCTTTTTCATTCATTCAGGGACCTTATGCATTTTGTAACACATTATGCATTATCAAATTTCAAGCACTCAACTCCAACTCTCTCAAGCATTCAACTCTTGCATCCACAATTATTGCATTTTTTCAAGCTCTCATTGCATCCATTGCATTCATCTACTCAACTATCCACATTCATCATTTGAACCTACATCAAATCCTCTTCATTTTCAATCCATTTACATCACATCTTGCCATCAAAGGAGCACACAAAATCAACTATCAAGGGCCAACCAAAGGTCAATTCAAGACAAGGTAAAATCTACTATTTTTATCTTTTTTTTTTTGGGCTCAACTAGGCTTATCTCGAGGTGTTAGGTGTTGTTTCCTTCATTTTTTCACTTTGTTTTGCATTATCTAGACTAGGAGATTTCACCTAATCACACTTCTATCTATTGTAAACATTGTCTTGTGCCTTGTGTTTTCCTTTTGGGGATGATGCAAATAGTTGAGACATTTAGGTCTCTTCCATGTTGACCCAAAAGGCTTGTTTGTATTTTATCTCTATATGTGTCATTCCTCCTTTATGTTTGTTGTTCCATCAGGTATTTGGGGAACGATGACAATTCCAAGCTCTATTATATCATTGTAGAAAAGACATGTGCTAACCCTGAATCCGTGGATCCCTTATGTATTTGAGATTGCATGTTTGGGAATCCTTCCTTTTTCATGTCACAAATTTATTTGGAAACATATCATTGGCATAAGGATTTCCAAATAAGCTCTCATGGCCCTCTTATCAATTCAAATAAATCATGTATACTTAAAGTAATAGCTCACAGTGTGGTGTTTAGCAATTTCTTTAAAGTGGGAGCATACATTGGTATTATTTTGACATGGACATTGGAATTCTCATGTTAGCACGAACATATTGATATTTTTGCTTCACTTTTGTTCATAGAGGTTGGACTTAGTGTAGCATTGGCATAACATTGATCATTTTGTGGCACCTTATCAAAGTTATCAGGGAGTATAACTTTTGGTATGGATGACGTTGGGAGACCTATAGAATCCATGTGACTTTCCCATTTGCCACCCTTATGAGTTCACACCTTTTAAACCTAGTGTGCGTTTCTCATTTTTCCTTTGGGGCTCACCTAGTGTATACTAGATTGCACTAGCCCTTGTGAGCATATTTCATGACCACCTAGCATAACATAGCTTGCTCACCAGTGGAGCCATTTGTTTCATAAGTGATTTTACACCCTTGTGAGCATATCTCATTTCCACCTAGCATAACATAGCCTGATCGCTAGTGGAGCCATGTGTTTCATGAGTGATTTTACATCCTTGTGAGTGTATTTGATGGATGAGGCATAAAACAACTTGCTAGTCCATCCTTTTTTAGATTAGCTTTAACATTGCAAATATCTTACACATATTGTATATCCCTTTGTCCTTATGTAGTGTAGGAAATTGTATACCCTTTAAAATTTCAAACTTTTTTTGGGTCCCTTAATTTATTGGACTTAATTAAGCTTCTAATTTACAAAATTATGGATTCCAAATCCTTATTATTCCTATTTTTTGAAAGGGAAACCAAAATTGAATTTGCAATTAATATTTTAATCACATTGGAGAATGAGTGTCCTAGACTTTTAGGCTAGGACCCATTTTCCCAAGGGTGAATGGGTCCCCTTTAAGTCCTAGGATCTATTTTTAAATATGTTTTTGGTGATATTTAATGATTCAAATTCAATATGCAATTGTCGGCTTTTGGAATCTAATTTTCAAGAAATTAGATAAAAATCTATAAAGACATAGTCTTTTTATAAATTAAAATATAACACTTAATAAGAAAAATTATCAAGACTTCATATGAGCAAATATTATTGTCAAGATCATTCAAGAGAAGATTTATCGTTCATTTTTTGTAACAATCAATATCTTATCATCATGTTCAAGATTATGTTTGGTCATGTCATCTTGTGAAGGCTAATATGAATTGTTGATCCTAAAGCATCCAAGCATTTTCAAGTGTCCAAATCCATGAAGAAAATAAAGATCAAGTTCTTGGAGTGATTTTTTTGTCTTTAGTCCTCTAAGGGAAGCCATTGAAGGTTTGTTGAGTTATAGCAAGCAAGTGTTCGTTCATCATTTCTTTCTCCATTTTCATTATCTTTATATCAAGGTTTATTACCAAACATGGGGTTTGACTAAGGAAAACCCCCATTCAAACACAAAAAAATTTCCCTCTTTGTATGTGTAGATTATAGGTTGAAGAAGAATTGAAGATCTTGAAGAGAAATTTTGCATTATTCCATAAGTTGTCATCATTGTTGTCAAGCTATAGAAACTTAGATTCAATATTTATTTTTGGCTTTTCAATAGTGGAACCTATGAAAAATAGAACCTAAGATCCTACCTTAGAGGACTACAAAAATATTTTCAAAATCCCTAACCAGGATCCATTCACCCTAGGGTGAACCTGTCCTTCAACAGAGCTCAAAATCTACTTTGGTGACTAGTATAGGGATCCTTACCCTTCTCAAATCTACCTGCAAATTGTGGTTTCCATTTCTATACTTTGGGAATTTGTATTTCATGTTATAGGTCTTATAGCTCATTTAGTTTAAGCATTGCATATCATTTCAATTTGGTTTTAGATCTATCATATTGTCTTAAGGACTAAGGTCCAAGTCTGATTGACTCACCTTCAAGGTTGAAATTCAATCTCTACTCCTTGTGATCTCTTTCTTAATGAAATGCCTTAGGGAGAGTAATAAAAAGAGAAAATACCCCTTATTTATTAAGGAACCCCCTTTCCAAATATTTCACCTACAAACTGAAATATCAAAGAAGATAATTCTATAGATATCAAGAATCAAACACCAAATCAACCATAAATTGAAGTTTCCAAACATGTCCACAAATTAATAACCATATCAAGGAACTAATCGAGCATCAAGGAGATAAGAATAACCTCCTAACACCAAACCATAACACCACCAAAAAACCACATACATGATCATGTCGTGCCAATGCTCAAATGCACTTGCATATCCATGATACCATAATCATAGCTAATGTTATATCTGCACTCAACTATCACCTATACGAGACTCCAAGTCTCCACTCATGTCAACCCATGTCCTCACAACTAAAGACAATGTGTGTACCTTCCACCATCAAATTCCAACTCTAAAATACACCATTAAACCTATGCTAGGAAGCAACAAACTAACAATAAGTTGTACCATCATAAATATCATATAAAAAACATTTACTCCATCAAGATTTTTCCTCTTGACTCATTTGGATGATCACACAATCATACTTGAATATGAGGCTCCTATAAGTGATCAAACAAGTACCAACCTCATCTTGCACCACAAAATGATAATAAACCTAATCCACTATGTAGTACACTTTCCATGCTCACCAACACCCATTTGAAATAAAAAATCCAATTCCGTATGCAAAATTTATGCTCAAAATCATGAAACCAGGAACATACAACTTTTGGGCTCAAAAAAGCTGATCAAAATAGTAAAATCATGGAACCAAACCTATACCACTACATAGTTCTTGGAACCATATTTCAAACAAGTATAAGAAGTCAAAAGTTTGACATCCTGGGTGAAAGTTATACTCATTTGAAAAAAACTACCTAGTTTGACTATATAGGGTGGTTGGCGGGTGGGCGGGGGAAGTGGCACCCTAGGCAGTGTGACAACGCCCATGGGTAGAAAACTCCAAAAGTGGTTTAAATTCAATTTATTTTTTGTTAAAAAAAAACTCCATTGTGCCTCATTCAAACCCAATGCACTTTTATATTTTGGTTTAATACATGTTTGAAGTCCAAAAAATTTGAATTTTCTAAAGGCAATTAAAATATTGTTTGAAGCCCTTGTAGGTTGGGGTGGTCCTCCATGTGATTGGGGGGCCAGGGCATAAGGGAAAATCCCACCAGCCCAACACCGTCAATCATGGGACCACCTACAGGCTGGAAGGTTAGTGGCCTATGACCTATCAACCTATTAATCGATAGGTACACCAATGACATGTGCATGAGGGGTCTACAGACCCCCCCCAATTTTTATTTTTATTTTTATTTTTTAATTTTTAAAACATTTTCAATAAAAATATTATGCAAGTTTTTTTGCAAATAGTTTATTTTTTAAGATTAATAATTATTTTCCGAAGGCCAATTATTTTATCTTTATTTTTCTAAAGTCAACCTCTGCAAACCCATATAGTCGTGCGATAGCCTATGGGGGAATTTTTTTTTCCTTTTTTCAAATTTTCCAAAATAAGGAAAATTTTATGTCTTTATTTGTTTCTCAGTCATCTTGGATCCAATGGTGAGGTTATTTTTTGTCTCAAGGTGTCATTTGCATAATTTCCTCTATAAACCCTCATATGAAAGCACAATCCAAGAAATCATTTTGACCCATATTTTGCATGCTTCAAATCTATAATAAACCCAACAAATCTTGATAAACCAAAATCCCAAATCTATAAACAAACACCTACAACATGTGTTTCATGCCCTGTAATGCCTCAAATATAACTTGCATATCCATGGATTCAACTTTGCACCAAATCAACTCAAACAAGGGTTATAACAAAACTTAGGAGCTGACACCTCCCACGACCATGAAAGCTCTGATACCACTTGTTAAGAAATAATGCATCATACCCACATACTTAAGACATTTCCTACATAACCCCATTAGTGAAAAGCATGCATGCAAATAACCATAATGTGTAGATCAAAATAGACAAGCCACAAGATAAAAAATATATATAACTTGGGAAAACCCTCAAGATGGAAAAACCTAGCCTCCAAAAGCATCCATACTCCATCTATTATTCAAAAATAAAACATTGCAAGAGTTACAATGAATACCTTTGAAGCATCAAGCCTCTCCAATGCATCCTCTATGTGTCCAAGCATGAATCCACACATCCCATGTCATGCTTCACATATGCACTCCTCAAAAAGACTCAATAATGATAGCCCACTCACCCAACCAACCTTAACCACTTTCATGTGCTTGCTTTTATAGACTCAATCTCACACAAATACAAACAAGTGGTAAGATAAACCATTTACCATAAAACTATGTGAATAAAAAAACACTAACCCCTCATTTAATATTGGGTACTAAACTTTCAATTTATTAAATATTTCCCCAATATTAAATTATTATCTCATGTCTCTCACACATTAAATAATAATACAATATTACAATACAACATAAAGTGGACCTCGAATAATTACCTAATGTGATTAACCACACCTCCTAAGTGCATCACAACTAAATAAGTATTTAATTACTACATTATAATATAACAGTTTATGCAATGGTGTACAACACCATATCCCAATGTCAAACCCCTTCAAATAACTATACTTTCATTTAAAAATATCATCATATTCTTGACATAATTAAATAAAGGAAACCTTTTCTTCAGTTGTACATACTTTACCCAAGTTCAAAATCTTGTCTTTGAAAATGCTTACCTATTCATAGTGATCTTGTTTGACTTGCATACTCACTTTGTTCTTTTTCACTTGATCATCAAAAGTAAAAAATGATTTCAGTGAGACCAAATCTTTTGGAAACTTGTTAGTTTCAATTGTATAATTTTCTCACCATATTTTTGTTGCAATTTTTCTTGGTTAGTAGCTGAAATCTTCTCCTCTTCAATCAAATTTTTTTTAATTTTATTCTCACTATCAAACACTTTCCAATGTGTTTGATTATCAAGTATAGCAGTTCTTACCACAAATTTTACATATTGTTGTTCCTTACTATTGGTAATATCATTCAAAATATCATACCATGATCCTAGTGCAACCAACCTATCATCATGATTATTCTCATTTCTAGGTATGGACAAGTTAAAAGCATCAAATTCCTCAATTATATTCCAAATTCTATGCCTATAAGACTTGAGAAAATCATTTCTTGAGACATTTAGACCTCTCACCTAATTTACAATGAGTTCACTATCTCCAAATACTTGGAAACACTTGAATTTTCTCTTCCTTTCCCATTCCAAACCATGAACAAGTGTTTCATACTTTGTTTTATTATTAGTGAAATTGAAAATAAAACTAAAAGCTAAATAATACTACTCACCTGTGGGAGACATAGGCATTGATCCTCCACCAACACCATTTTTACACCTTGATCCATCAAAATAGAGCTACCATAACTCATTTAACTATTGTTCACACTGCTATTTTTCATCCTTTACCAAGTTAGGGACAACAATGTCTTGCTAATGGATCAAATAGATACCCAATCCTTCTTCATCCATATGCTTGAATGGATCCACCTCATAATTTTCATTTTTCCACTCATCTAAAAATAAATCAGACATTCCTTCTATTGGGATATTAGGCTCTTGGACAATAGGTTGTTCCTCTTTCTCATGAATGGTAAAGTTTGCATTCATAATACTAGGAACATAAGGATTTATATGGTATTTTGAAATAGGATCTAATTTTACTGTCACATTGGTGCCATACCTTGTTCTAAAAAATATGTGTGACCAATCAATAGATAGGTAACCACCCAATTTTGTAGTGAAGTCTCTAGAAAGGCACATGAAAAAATATGGTGGTAGATCTATGACATAAATGTTTTGAGTTATGGAAAAATTTGGACAAGCATGTAAGGTGAGACTCAAACTTTAAATCACTCCAAGAGTGTTGATGGTTGTCCCATCCAACTATACTACTCCTTTGGCTAGAGGTTCATATGATAGACCAAGTTTGTCATCTATCTATTTGGGCATTGTAGAACTACTTTCTCCCAAGTCAATCATACAATTATGTACAAGGTGTTGGCCAATAATCAAATATACGTAAAATGGAGGTGGTTTGGTATCTTTTGTTTGATATTTGGTTTTAGCTTGAGGAGTACTAGTAAGTGCAACTTTGGTTTTCTCTTTAGACACTTTATTTGACAAGGCAAGGTTAGATAAATCTTTTTATAACAAATATTTTTATCTAGGAAGAGATATTGAATCCCACATTGACATACTAACATTTGTCTTCTTCATATGCTCCAAAATATTAAATGGTATTGTACTAACCTTTGGTTGTCCTCTTGGAACAACATCGCCTGGTCTTTACAGTGGTTGTGGCTAACATTTAGGATGATCTTTTTTTACCAAAACTTGTCCTCTTGGTAGTATTTGCACATTTGATGTATGCGAAGGACCAAAAACACCTTGGTCACCTATAAGAACCTGATTTTGTCCCTTATTAGATTGTTGTCCTATGTCAACAACCCTCATTTTTTTTCTTCTATTGGCTGTAATGGAGTGAGATGATTGATAATTGTACATTTGGATGATTCACCACAAAAAACTCTTCAGCTTGTCAATTCATTAGAGTAACATCTTGATGACCTTGTTCATGATTTCATTGTGCTACATCTTGTGGGACAACAATATCATTTTGTACCATGAGGGCTTGATTGAGCACCACATTTGAATATGTGGTTTGGTTATGAGGTTGGTTGCATGGGAAACACCATTCATAGTCCTTTTCCATGTCATTTTTCACTAGTACAAGCTCTCTAAAAGTGTTGGCAACATTTTGATTATAAGATTGGTAAGGCCTAGCACTAAATTACCTTCTCTGACCTTGAATATTAGCTTGGTAAGGAGGCCTACTGGGCTAATTGGGTTGATAAGGCCTAAAACTTTGATTTTTCTACTTCTTTATGCTCACTAATCCATTTCCAAAGGTCTACAATAAACCTTTGATCTCTTGCAATTCATGAGATTGAGCTAAGACAACCTTTTCTTGGGAAAAAGTGGGATTTAACTCAATATTGGTATAATAGGTTTCTACGATAAAAAAAGAGATGTATAATTCATGCATGAATTAAAAATAGCAACCACTAACTATTATAATTCAAGCAAATCTCAATATAATCTAATAATTAATCACAATACAACATAGAAGACAATAAATCAATGCAATATACCTTCCTTCCTATGTTGTCCTTGAATGACCTTCATTGCTCTTCTCTACTTTTCCTTTTCTCTTAGATTTATGTGTGCACTATATTGCTTCAAGATCAAATGAATATTGAATAAGATAATGGATGCAAAATCTTGAAGATTCATGGTTAGCCTTCAAAGAGAAATGAAGGTCTATTTTATAGAAAAGTTTGATTTGGATGGATGATCAAGATTGAAAGAAAGAATAAGGAGATCAAGGGTCAAGAATCCTTGAGAGGAATTGATTGATGAGTTAACTGAATACAACTGGTTGCATGATTTCAATTAACTATTTGCATGAGGAATTGATTGCTTTGTTAACTTGCATTGAGTGGGAGTGAACCAATTTGATTGATCAATAGACTGATATTGATTAGTCAGTGGACTAGAAGAGTGTTCATTAAGAACAAGGTGGAAATGCATGAGTTTAATAATTAATTAAATGGATTTAATTATTAAAGGAATGTGCAAGTGGGAATTAGATAAATAAAATAATTAATTTTATTTATTATTAAGGAATGGATAATGTTGAGAGAAAATAGGATAATTAAATAATTAAAGTAATTTTCAATCTACAAGGGGATAATAAATGATTAATTAAATAATATAAATTAATTTAATTAATTTAGAAGAATAAATATAACTAAAGGTGTAATTAAATAAATAGGATTTATTTAATTAATCAAGAAAGAACAAGATTAAAGTGAGTTCATTAAATAATATAAAATCATTTGATTAATAATAGAATAGGGAATTAGATGATAATTAAATAATTTAACATTATTACACTAAACAAGGGGTAAAAATTTATTCAAACCAGAATAAAGCAGTACAAAGCAAGGGCATTACACACCCCTATCAATCTCCATTAAGTGGTCTAACTGTTGTGACAAATTTGGGGGTAATTGACCCCTATCCACAATGTTCCAATTTTGAAAATGATTAGAAGCCCATTTGGCCAAACAATCTGCAACCCCATTCCATTATCTACGAAAGTGATAGAAAGTAACAGATTCCAAGGAAGCACATAGATTATGAATCTATTTTATAATTACAACAAAATGCCAACTGACATCCTCTAACTTCTTCCTCTTCATCAAAGTCACCACCACCTAAGAATTAGATTCACAAATGATTTGTCTCCACCCAAGAGCGCAACCATGCTCCACAACATATAAAATGGCAAGAGCCTCCATCACATTGTAATTAGTATGAAAAACCTTATAAACATAAAAGATAAACTCAATAATCCCAAAACTACTCCTCCTGGACCTCCAATACTAGAATGACCAGGATTTCCTCGAGAAGAACCATTTGTGTTGATTTTCAACACACCCTAAGGAGGAGGGCACCAACGCCCCTCCCTATTTATCTTCTGAAAAGAATGTTGATATCTATTTCTCATGATCTAGCCAACACCTTGCACATCAACACTCTAAAGAGGAAGGTTGAGACTAGTGCAATAGGAAACATCTCCTAGATCCACACCCTTAGCCCAATCACACTTAGCTGAAATAGTTTCTCCCAAAGAATGAATAATTTTCCACCACAAATGTTGGAAAACCAATTTCACATCTTGAAAAATATTGTGATTCCTCTCTAGCCAAATATGCCAGATAATAAAGGTCAATCCAAGAGCCCAATTAACTTGAAGAAAAGAAGTCTTAATAGGGGCCTTACCCCACTGGGCAAAGGACTTAGCCAAAGAAGAGACATGCCAACAAGCTTGGTTCCACACACCCCACCCTAAATTCCATAACTCCCTAGAGAAGGAACATTGGAAGAAGAGAAGAGAGACACTGTCTTCACTATTACAACACAAAACACACATCGAGGGACCCTAGAACCCTCAATTGCACAAGTTATCCCAAGTAAGACACCAGTTCTAGACCACCAGCCACATAAAAAAATTACACTTGGGCCAAGAAAATTTGTTCCGCACATGCTTCCACCAAGGAACCTCAATTTCCCTAAACATTTGCCTAACCAACTCTCTATAACCTGCTGAAATAGAGTACTTACTGGATAAATCATTGTTGCTCCAAGTCAAGAAATCTTGCCCCTCCAAATTATTGCATTCACATGATGCAAGAATCTGAGCCAAATCTTACCTATCCTCCTCTGACCCTCCTGGCAGCCAATCTGAGGAATGCTTCCATCTAAGGCTAGCAGCCAGCCCAAGATTCCAAACAGTCTTATAATGCTCAATCATATTCCAACCTGTAGCAATAAAATGCTCACAAAGAGGCTAGAGGTTAGGGTAAGTAGAAAGAATAGGAGGATGACCATCCCAAGAATCCCACCAAAAAAGAGCTTGAGAACCCATATGACAGATCCAAAATAGCCCCTTCTTAACCAACTGAGCCCCCAATTTCAGAGTATGCCAAATCATAGATCCCCTTCCTTCTAAAGGGAAATGAGGAACATCAAAAGTATTAACATCCTTAATATACTTGTGGGTGAGAATATGGGCCCAAAGCTGATGCTAACTACTACACCAACACCAATATAACTTGGCTGCAAGAGCTTTCCCATTCAAAAAAGAAGAACATAAGCTAAGGCCCCCCTCTTTTTGTGGCCTGCACATAGTTTCCCACTTAACAAGACTCCATCTTAGTCGTTTGCAAGTTACCACTCCAAAGAAAATTTTGTGAGAGAGCATCAAATTCCCTCAATAAATATAAAGGAGCCACTTGAACAAAACACCTATAAATAGGGAGAGCCTAGATAATAGACTTCAGAAGAGTCACTCTTGTAGTAGTAGATAGCAAACGATGAGTCCAATAAGTGACCTTACTACACAACTTATCAAGAAAATTTTGCTAGGAAGACTTGGGCTGCCTACCAACAACAAGAGGTATTCCCAGATAGGAAAAGGTAAGATACCCAATATGAAACCACAAAATATTAGCAATCCACCATTGAATAGCTTGAGGAGTATTAAAAAATTAGATAGATGACTTGTGCTCATTGAATTTTTGACCTGAAGCAGCAAGGTAAATATCCAAATCCCGCCTAAAAGAAACAACCTCCTGAAGGTGAGACCTCACCATAAGAGAAGTTTCATCCACAAATTGAAGATGAGAGAGTTGTGGCAGCCTGTTGCCCCAACACCAACCTTGGATCATGCCTTGGGAAACCCAAGACTTAAGAAATTTTCCTAGATCATCAGCCATAATAATAAATAGATAAGGGGAGAGAGGATCTCCTTGACGAAGGCCCCTGGAAGCCCCAAAAATTTCAGAAGGTTCCCCATTCATAATAACAGAAAAAGAGGAAGAGGTAACACAACTCATAATCCAACTGACCCAATCCAAACTAAAATCAAAGCTTAAGAGAATTCTTTGCAAAAAACACTACTTAACTCTATTATAAGCTTTGGCCGTATCCAACTTGATGAACATAGATTTATCCTTAGAAGTCGTCATAGAGTGAATGACTTCAGAGGCAACCACCACCCCATCTAGGATCTGTCTACTAGCCACAAAACCCCCTTGCTCCTCATAGATCACAAAAGGAAGGAAAACTTTGAGCCTCTCTGCAATCAATTTATTAATAATTTTGTACAACACATTACAAAGAGCAATAGGTCTAAAGAACTCGAGTTGATCTGCACCTTCCTTTTTAGGAATGAGAACCAGAAAAGTATAGTTCAAGGCTTGAATCATTTTCTTACTGTGAAGAGATTCCTAGGGCACCTCTAACAAATCCAAACTAATAATATCCCAAAATTCATGAAAAAAATAAATAGGAAATCCATCTGGACCTGGAGCTTTAACTTTATTCATCCCAAAAACAACCTCTTCCAATTCAGACAAAGAAATCGGGCGAATGAGGAAATCATTCATCTCATTGGAGATCAAGAAGGGAATGCAAGCCAGGATCAAATTCTCCTCATCTTCTGCAGGGGTGAATCCTCAAAAAAAAGGGGAAGAATAAAATTGTCTAGCCTCATGAGACAAATCCTGCAGAGAAGATATGTGGATCCCATCCACATTAACCAGAGAGGAAATAAAACTCCTATTATGATGAGCCTACACAAAATGATGGAAGAAAGTAGTATTCTTGTCCCCTTCCTAAAGCAAATCAATCTGAGCCTATTTCTTCCAAAAGGTCTCCTCTCGGAGCTCCCACTCCTCCACTACTCTCGCAGCCTAGGATTTTGCTTTACCTAAAGCATCTAAGAAATCATAATCTCGAATTTGGTGAGTAATCACATCAAGGCACACCTAAGTATTCCTCTTCATAACCTTTAGGTTTCCAAAACATAGCCTATTCCATCTCTTAAGGTGAAATTTGACATATTGAAGTTTCTTAACAAAGGTGTACATAGTTGTACCATAAGCAAGGCCTCCATCATGCAGCCACTAGGCCATAAGATCATGTAGAGAAGACTCCCAAAGCCACATAAGTTGAAACTTAAAAGGAGGATTATTGGTAAATGTAAAGGGGATGACTGCAAGTTTAATTGGCCAATGATCAAAATCCAAGTCCAATCAAGAATCTCATAACCAATAACCAATCTACCTCCCACCCAAAATAGGAGACAAGAAATCTATCCAGCCTTTTAGAGATCGCTTCCTCTCCACTCTGTCTATTATTCCAAGTGGAAACCCCATTGGAAGGCTTAACATCAATTAAAGCTAGAGAATATACATTCTCCCAAAAAATATCAGAAGCAGGCCCAAGCCGAGGCAACCCACCTCTTTTCTCCTCCAAACTCAACACAAAATTAAAATCACCAGCTAAGACCCAAGGAATATATGGAGCACATGATTGAACATACCTTATATGATCCCAAAGCTATATTTTTCCATGAATATCAGTCGGGGCATAAAAATTAGTAACCAGAATGGTCTCAGCTATTTCCATAGTAGAGGCAACCATGGAGATAGTAGAATGACTAGAAATCCACCATAATAGAGCAATCTTTCTTGGGTACCAAAAAAGAGCCAAACCCCTAGAGCTCCCCTGAGAACCAATGCACTGACATTGACCAAGATACTAGATACGAGGGGCAGATTGAAGCATGAAATCAACTGAAAGTTTAGTCTCATGAACACAAAAGATGTTCAAAGAATGGACAACAATAAAATCATGAATAGCCTTTTGATGGGAGGTGTTATTAAACCCCCTTACATTCCATGAGAGAAAAATAATGGAGGAGATGGAGAAAAGTGAGCATCAATTGGTTTAATAGACCCAAACTCCACCAACAAATCTCCAGTATGTTTAATCTTCTCAAGATCCTTCTTGCGACCACTTTTAGAAGAGTGCTCAGATGATCCCTTCATAAGGGTGTGTTGTTGCACCCCCAAGGCTAGAGAAGACACCTTGTTCTTGCTAGAATCTAGCCCCGCCTTTTCCAAATCTACCAAAACAATATCATCATCATCCTACATAGGACCATTCAAAGACACCAGATGATCCTGCACACCCTGTGAGAAATGAAGATCGTGATCGGACCCTTGTCCCTACACCACATCACAACACATACCAACAGCATCATAAGGCACATCCGATGGGATTCCTTCCTCCAAGGTTGAAGTGTCCAACACCTCAAATTGATTAAATTCTTTTTTAAAAATCATGTTCAGGACCTGCTCTAGTATGCCTCAGTGACAGTGGGATAACATGGTGACCCCTTAGAAAATGGAATTTTTTTTGAAAACTTTGGAAAAAAATTTGACAAGCTGATTTTAGTCATTTAGGTGCGTAGACAACAAAAAATTATGTTTATAGGTCAATTCAAGGGCCTCTGTATTAGCAATTCAAGTACATTTCCAGTGCATCTAGATATGAAGGGAGGGTCCATTAAGGCTTGGGAGGTCTATAAATAGGCCTTTGGGGGGTCATTTTCCTCATTTGTGCATTGTGATTTTAAAATTTTGAGAGGAGAGGAGTAAGCATTTGGAGTAGAGCAGTAGAGCTATGTTAAGAATTCTAGAGGCATCTCATCATAGGTGGCACATGGGGACTTTTGGGAAGCCAGAGGGGTAAGGTGACGTGATACGTACCCCTTCCTGCTTTTAATTTTTTTGTTTTTGGCTATATTTTAGGGCTCAAAAATTGAGAAATAGATATGGTGAAAATTTTTGCACCGCATTCATATTCGCAAACACAACAATCATTGGGTTTTGCACTACAAGTGTCAAATAAAAAATACATTTGTCTTGTGGCATCATAACTGTCTCTGGGCTGCAAGTGTATTGTGGCACCACAATTGTAGGGTATAGCACCACATGTGTTTTTCAACAACATAATTGTTAGATAGTGTGCCACATTCATTTGATAGAGCTGCAATTGATAGTGTGTCACATTAGAGCAACACATTCATCTAGTAAAGTGATGTAATTGACTATTGGTCAATTAAATGTATTTTTAGGAAAAAAATATAAGGTTCAGGAAGGTGTCTTGATTGACACAATGTGTTGTTTGAATGTAGGTGAGGCTACTACTATTGTATACTTGTGAGACTCAGGAAAATAGGTTTAGGAAGGTGTCTTGATTGACACAATGTGTTGTTTGAATGTAGGAAAGGTTGCTACTATTGTATACTTGTGAGAGTCAGTCATTTTTTATGGTGTTATGAGATCATTTGGATGTGATAGAGAGCTACTCTCCACACAACTATATTAAATGTGACCTTCATGCTTGAGATCATGGCTAAATGGGGGTTGATTAATGCACTTGCAGAGAGGTGGTATTAAGAGACCAACTCATTTCATTTGCCTACTAGAGAGGCGATAGTTACACTAGAGGATGTATGGTGCATCCTTCAAATTCCCATTAATGGTGAGAGGGTTGTTTATGACCCTGAATTTGGATTGATTGTGATGAAATGATGTTTCTACAAAAATGACCTCAGAGTAGAGGAGTATGAGATTAGATGGGACACCTTGGTGGATAGATACAATCACTTGATTGTTGTAGTTTGCAATGTTATAGCTAGTGTTCTAGTGCCAGATCAATGAGGGCACAAATTTCCTATGGGATGGGGTTGCATATTGGTTGGTATGATGGATGAGGGAACCATTTATCATGGGGCCCTTGTGTCTTAGCCATGTTGTACTTTCACTTACATGATGTTGCATATAGAGGAGCATGTTCTATTGGTTCTAGGGTTGTATGGGCATGGGAGCACATTGTTGTATTTAGACCAGTGTGTGCCAGGGATCTTCCTCTAGGACTTCCTTATGTGTTCATGTATGGTGGGGATATTATGTGACTTTTCCCCAAGAGACTTAAGAAAGTTATGAAATAAACCTTTAGAATTAAAAGGGAAATAGAAAAATAAAGGATATTATGATCTTTTGGTTAAAAGAGATATTAATAAAGAATATACATATAAAAATTATTTTAAAAAGGTGGAAGAATAATTATTAAATGCAACCTTTGTGAAAGGGTGTGATGGTTTGGAAACCATCCCTTAAGGCTTATATAAAGAATTTATGTGAGACTTGGAAAAGGCATAGAGAACATTCAAGGAAGAAGAAAGTGGTTGGTGAGATATGGACATTAGGGGAAGGGGGCACACAAAGTGTGTCCAACCCTAGGAATAGAGTACACTCAGGAATGTCCTAGCTAGGGCTTGGGTATTTTCACTTGCATTAAGCATTGTTCCTTGAGAACCAACACTTGTGTAAAGTAATGCAATATGCTTTGTTCCTTCTAGATTGTTCCATAACAAGAGCCAATACCACTAACATCTTCCTAGAGTGAGAGTGACCTTTCCAAGTGTTGTTGTTAAGATAAGTATTGAAAACCATTTACTCTAGAATATAGTGAGAATATTAATTATATTCTTTGGTGCTAATCTTTATGAATTATATGGATGTGTATTCAATTCACTATGTTTAATATTTACTTTGGAATCCTTGTTAATTATTACATATTATAGTTTACATTGGATATTTATGTTAGTTAGTCACATCATTTTAGTAATATTGCATCTTAGAAATGATCTTAACTCTAAAATTTAATCTATCAAATCCACTACTAATACTTAAACAAATTTAGAGGGGAAAGTGACATTACATTTGGTATCAGAGCTAAAAAGGCTTATACTAGACATTTATATAGATAATCATAGTGGACTATGATATATATACACTTTAAGAATAAAACTAACAATGTAGAATAATTTTCTATAGAAAATGAATGAGAGATATTTTTTTATTAACCATTATTATGTTGGATATACTTGGTTATTAAGACCCTAACACATAGAATGGTTGGATTTTTATTTTTTATAGAATATATTTAAAAAAAAATAAATTGAAAGATAACTTTTTCTTATAAAAATATGAAAGAATAGTACTATTATTCCTCACCAAAATTATCTAATATAGAATATATAAAAAAAAAAAAATAACACTTGAAAGTTGAAAATATCCTTTATCATAATACCAAAAAAATGTGTTGAAAAGTATGTAACAAAATACATAAACCTCAACTATATTATTGAAAGCTCTTTAGCTTACTTTGACACATATTCTTATAAAGAACCATTTAGTTATTTTAAACATCTAATGGAATAGATTTGTTCTAAGAAAATTGTTTTTTTAATAAATCTGAAATAATGAAACACTTATTACAAACTTATTAGACCAAATTTTGACATGAATTGATTTTTAAATCTATAAGAAATTTTTCACATCTTACTTTTTTTCTTTTAGAAAAATTAAGAATTTTGAAAGGCTTACACTTTTGTTTAAACAATTTTGTGTGCTTTAATTTCTTAAAACTTCATAGCCCCTAGCCTACACTTTTAAATTTAACACTATTATAATTTAAAACTAGATGGCATATCTCATCATAGACTCTAATGGAGCTTAGGTCAAGTTCATGATACTTGTGTCCAAAATTTTGAGTCATTCTATATAGTCTATAAGCCCTTTCATTAAGGAACAAGTGTCTCATTTTCAAGGGTTAAGACCTTTTACATCATTGGTCATGTCTCTTTATGGAAACATCCAATCAGTTATTTCTAAACACATTGTGCTCCACATTTTTTGGCTTGTGGTAAAGCTATTAAACATACCTAGACTGAATTTTGAAAATTTATTCTATAACACCACTAAGGACCTACTTCCAGTGGATGCTCTAAGCCATGAAAATGGTTTATGCATGTTTCTTGCAATCAAAATTTTGAGTGAAGCAATTCTTTTTCTTGCACTTCTGCAATGTCATTATCGACATTCTCTATATTTTACTAAGCATGGAACCTCAGTTACAACCAAAAACACAAGCGTATATATTTTTTATGATATAAGTTAAACAAACTCCTATCATATATGTCAAGCCTAAATACTCAATGCCTATTCATTGGGAGTTGTTCTTGAGGTTGAATACCACAATCTTGGATGTCTATTGAACCCATGCCACCTGTTAGAGAAATTTCACAATTATGGCATATCTTTCTATAAGATTCCAACCTTTCTTTCTCGTCCTCCTCATATTCTTCATTATGTTGTGGAAACAGAAGTGAAAACCCACAAACTTAAAATATTACACCACAAATTAATAACTCATATGAACCATGAATGAGTAACTCCTATGAAACACTCTACTATCAACAGTATTATCTAAAAGCATTTGAGGTCATAATGATTGGTTTCAGTCAAGATTGAAATAAAATAATATTCTTGTCATACAAACCAATTTGGATAAAGAAATTTAAAATATATATAAATGAAGTGTTTGGAAAGTATGGTGGCATTCTTACTTACTTGAGATGAAACGGTGGATTCACTTTTCTATAAATGGCTACATGATCAGGTAGATTTTACAGCTAGAATTACCCATCCAAGATAAATGTACCTAAGCGTTATCATAGACTATTTATAAATATATCGAATATTTAACACATCTGAGCAACAGCTAGTTAGTAAGCTGGCACGTTGGTCGCAGGTTCAAGTCGCGACAGACTCTCATATTGGTTGAAATATGTTCATAGAAACTCATTGGAGCTCTTTACTGGATAAGGAGAGAGTTGTGATTTCTTCAATATTTTGTAAAGTTGGATAAGGAGAGAGTTGTGATTTCTTTAATATATTGATGAAGTTATTGGTTGCATAATAGGGATTGCTCAAATTACTCTTGCAGCTTTGGTTCGATAAGCTATAATTGAGCTATTATATAGTTCCATCAGAACGCATGGTATCCACGTTCATGATAGAACCAAGTGTTGGACGTAATGATAGTGCCTGCACTTCTAAGTTATGATAAACTAATTTGGATTAGACAAGGATTTTTGTCACAAGGGCTCATTCAAATCTTTGTATTTTTTCAACATGGAGGAATGGCGGGTTTGTCAGCATCCTTTTCCATTTCAACCCACATGTTTAGAAACAAATATAATCCAAAATCTTCTTTCATTCTACTTTAGAATTATGTTCTAGGAATTTCTATGCTTGATTGTTTATCTAAATACAGAAGATATTGTTCCTTTGTATTTATGTTATTGAAGTGGTGGATGATAGTTTGAACTTAGGATGCAAAATATTGTTGTAAAGAGATATGGATATTGATCCCCTTTTTTCTTTTAAGAGTGGTAAATAACTTTTGATTAGTTTTTAATCTAGATTCTTTTAGGAGATAAATATAATAATTTGATCAAAGAAAGTCAAGTTATTAAGTATGTGGTAGGTGATGAGAACACGGTAGAATTAACCATCCAATGATGATACAAAAATTGGAAAATGAAACATTTAAGTTTTAAAAAATAGGAATTAGTAAGTGTGGACCAATTTGATTAGATAATATTTTTAGGTGAACCACTTGACCCTGATTTCTACATTGGTAAAGTTATCATATTTATCTTCATGATTGTATATAAAATCCTCAAGTTGTTTTGGATTCTCACATATGCGTATAAGATGTTTTAGTATAGCAATTCATATTCCCATCAAATTTATTATTCTCCATTATGGCTACCTTTACATGAAAGTTCTCATAATTCAACATAGTTTTAGCTTCCTTATAAGGGAACCTTGATGATTCACTGTATACAAATCTCATTGATGATTCACTCATGTAAGTCCAATAGTTAACAAAGCTCTAGACCAATTAATACATCACAACATCTCAAAACACTTTAGAAGTATTGAATTCAAATTTGTTCATATCTCTAGTACTCTTGTATACAAGGAAGTTGTCTTCAAAATAGAATTACTAAAATAGTATTTGTTATAGGTGAGGTTTGTCTATTCATAATAATTTTCATTTGGTTAAGAATGTATTTGAGAAAGCGATGTTACTATGCTTGTTATTTCTATCTAAAACTGACACCTAGATTTGTTACTTAAGTCTAATATAGTTTACTTTGTGGGTCCATAGCCCACAAGTCCTTGGTTTCACATCTTAAAATTAGATAAATGACAATATGTTGGAACAAATTATTGAGAATAACATAATTATAGGATATAAACCCATAGGCACATAATAACATAAAATTTTCTTAGGATGAGACATGGGGACATGTTGAATTTTATAGGGGGAGAGACAACCTCCGATAAAATCAAAATTATAAATATATACTATTTATTTTTCATACAAAATATAATAATATCATATATCAATAGGTTTCCAAGCCTAGGGGTGGGTAAGTGCAAAAAGATGGGGGGCCAAAAAGGGGTCTTAATTGGCCACCTTTTTTTCTGAAATAAGGAAACACTGACCTTGGACGTGAAATTGAGGATAGTTACACTCAAAATTTTGAGATGCAACAAAAACAAGGATCATACTACTTTGAGTCTACTTTCTAAACTACTAATTTATTTTGAAAATGGTTGAGATTAAGGGGTTCAAAAGAGGTCCCACATAAATTGTTTTTTTTGTCAGAAAATACATAACATAGCAACTTTTGTGGGAACGTACCATGGTGAAATTTTTTCTAGTATTTTTAAAATCGATTCAGTGAGAAATTAGCCAATAGTATGTGGTTGATGCATGATTTTTTTGATAATTTTTTAATGAATATATGATTTTTTACTAATTTTCAAAGTGGACAATTCCTAAAAAAATAGAATTTTGGTCGTGCTACCCCTACAAATTTTGGAAACTAATTGATTTTTTTTTAATATTTGTAGAATGGAGTCTAGTTTCTAAAAATGTAATTTATTTGCAATTTTGATGAATAGTTAATTTATAACAAAAAAAACACCAGTACCATTTTCCAAAAAAGAGACACAAAAAAAAGAAATTATAGATCAAAGGCTTAACATTGTCAAAAAGTGAAAAAAATTACATCATTGGATAGCTAGGAGATATCCTAACATTACCCAAGTGTTTGATTTGTTGGACATTGAAACACGTGCAATCCTGACAGTGAACATGAACTTGATTATGTGAAATATTGTAGAATTTGCAAAAACACGTCTCTGGTCATTAGGAAGGCCTTCCAAGCCTTTGGTTTGGTATTCCAAGGAAAATACCAAGCCCAAGACTTGGGGATTCCCAAAGCAAGATATAACATGAGCATGTTATAATGTGCTCACGTTTTATCTTAGTTTTGACATGGTTTTTGCATTTGTGCGGGACATGTCTAGAAATACATAGCATGAGTGTGTTATAATGAGCTTGTGTTATGTCTTGCTTTATGTTAAATGCTACCCTATTGAATGTATGTTTATATATTTGTATGTTTGTGTGTACATGTATGCTTTTATTTCATGTATGTATGTATGTATGTATCAATGCATGTATGTATGTATGCCTATATGTATGTATGTATGTATGCAAGATTGTATGTACATATGTACATGTATTCTTGTATGTATGTAGGATTGTATGTATATATGTATTATGCTTGTATGTATGTAAGTATGTATGTATTTATGTATGTCTTTAGAGGGAGGAAGAATTTTAAGAGAGAGAGAGAGGGAGGGAGAGGGAGAGACCTGAGAGAGAGAGAGGTAGTGAGAGAGAGTCTTGAGAGAGAGAGAGAGGGGGTGGAAGAGAGAGACTAAGAGAGAGGGAGTGGGAGAGAAGGGGTTGGAGTAAGAGGGACTTAGCTAGGTAGGGTGGGAGGGATAGAAGGAGAGAGAGAGAGAGAGAGAGAGAGAGAGAGAGAGAGAGAGAGAGAGAGAGAGAGGGGGAAGAGGGAGAGGGAGAGGGAGAGAAAGAGAGAGTTATGTAGGTAGGGTGCTAGAGGAAGATACTTGAGAGTGTGAGGGGGGTTGAGAGGGAGAGACTTCAAAGATAGGTAGTGAGAGGGAGTGCGAGAGAGAGGGAGTGGGAGAGAGGGAGTGAGAGAGTGAGAGACCTGAGAGGGGAGAGAGTGTGTAAGGGAGTGAATTGAGATAGAGGGAGAGAGAGGGGGTGGAGTGAGAGGGACTTATCTAGGTATGGTGGGAGGGATAGATAGAGAAAGGGTAGAGAGAGAGAGAGTTTCCTAGGTAGGGTGCTAGAGGGAGAGACCTGAGAGAGAGAGTGGATGGGAGGGAGAGACCTAAGAGATAGGGAGAGAGAGGGAGTGTGGAGAGGCAGTGGGATCGAGATAGAGGGAGCGAGAGAGAGTGGTAGGAATTGATTGAGTGAGAAGTACGTAGAAAGAGGGAGAGGGTAGGAGAGATGGAGGGAGAGAGAGGTGAGATGTATAGATAGAGAGAAATGGATAGGGGTTGAGGGTATAGGGTTGAGGGATTAGGGTTGAGGGTAGAGGGTATTGGGTAGAAGGTTTAACGGTTTAGGGTTAAAGGGTTTAGGGTTGAGGGTATATGGTTGAAGGATTAGGTTGAGGGTCCAATGTATAGGGTAGAGGGTATAAGGATTGATGGTTTAGGGTTAAAGGGTTATGGGTTGAGGGATTAAGGGTTGAGGGTTGAGGGTTGAGAAATGAGGGTTGAGGGTTTAATGTCTAGGGTAGAGGGTTTAAGGGTTGAGGGTTGAGGGTAGAGGATTGAGGGTATCGGGTTGAGGAATTAGAGTTGAGGGCCCAATGTATAGGGGTTGAAGGATTAGGGTTTAAGGGTTGAGGGTTGAGGGTAGAGGGTAGAGGGTTGAGGGATTAAGGTTGAGGGTAGAGGGTAGAGGGTTTAAGGGTTTAGGGTTTAAGGATTGAGGGTTGAGAGTTTATGATTTAGGGTTAAGTGCCTAAGGGTAAGGGTCGAGGGTTTAGAGTTGAGGGATTAGGGTAGAGAGGGAGAGATGGAGGGAGAAGTGAGAGAGAGAAGAGAGAAGAGGAGGGAGGGAAAAAGATATATGAGGATTTAGGATCCAATGTATAGGGTAGACGATTGAGAATTCATCGTATAGGGTTGAGGATCTAGAGGGTTGATGGTTTATAGAATTGGGTTGAGGGTATAGGGTTGAAGGATTAGGGTTGAGGGTACATATGGTGGAAAGATTAGGGTTTAAGGTCTAATATATATGGTAGAGGATATAGGGGTTGAGGTTTTAGGGTTTAAGGGTTGAGGGTTGAGGGATTAAGGGTTGAGGGTTGATGGTTTAATGTAAAGGGTAGAGGGTAGAGGGTAGAGGGTTTAAGGGTTTAAGGTTGAGAGTAGAATGAAGGTATAGGGTTGAGGGATTAGGGATTAGGTTCCAATGTATGGGGTAGAGGGTATATGGGTTGAGGGATTAGGGTTTAAGGGATTAGGGTTTAAGGGTTGAGGGTAGAGGGTAGAGGGTAGAGGGTTGAGGGGTTTAAGTGTTGAGGGATTAAGGGTTGAGGGTTGAGGGATTAGGGTAGATATTTTACTTGGGTTTGAGGGTTTAAGGGTTGAGGGATTAGGTTTGAGGGTAGAGGGTATTGGGTTGAGGGTAGAGGGTAGAGAGTTTAAGGGTTTAGGGTTTAAGTGTTGAGGGTTTATGGTTTATGGTTGAGTGTTTAAGGGTTTAAGGGTTGAGGTTTTATGGTTGAGGGATTACAGTAGAGAGGGAGGGATGGATGGAGGGAGTGAGAGAGGGAGAAGTGAGATAGAGAGAAGGAGAGAAGAGGAGGGAGGGACATAGATATATGAGGGTTCAAAATCTAATGTATAGGCTAGAGGGTTGATAATTGAGGGTATAGAGTTGAGGACCTATAGGGTTGATGGTTTAGGGTATTGGGTTGAGGATATAGGGTTGAGGGATGAGGGTTGAGGGTAGAGGGTAGAAGGTTTAAGGGTTTAAATTTGAGGGTTAAGGGTTGAGGGTATATGGTTGAAGTATTAGGGTTGAGCTCCAATGTATAGGGTAGAGGGTATAGAGGTTGCAGGTTTAGGATTTAAGGGTTGAGGGTCCGATGTATAGGGTAGAGGGTATAGGGGTTTAGGGATTAGGGTTTAAGGTTTGAGGGTAGAGGGTGTAGGGTTGAGGGTTTAAGGGTTGAGGGATTAAGGGTTGACAATTTAGGGATTAGGGTAGTGATTTTACTTGGGTTTAAGGGTTTAAGGTTTGGGGTATTAGGGTTGAGGGTAGAGGGTAGAGGGTTTAAGGGTTGAGTGTTGAGGATTTAGGGTTTAGGGTTGAGTGTTTAAGGGTTTAAGGGTTGAGGGTATAGGGTTAAGGAATTAGGGTAGAGAGGGAGTGATGGATGGAGGGAGAGATGAAGGGAGAAGTAAGATAGAGAGGAGAGAAGAGGAGGGAGGGAAACATATATATCAGGGTTGAGGATCCAATGTATAGGGTAGAGGGTTGAGAATTGAGGGTATAGAGTTGAGGACATATAGGGTTGATGGTTTAGGGTATTGAGTTGAGGGTATAGGGTTGAGGGATTAGGGTTGATGGTACATATTGTTTAAGGATTAGGTTTTAGGGCTCGATGTATAAGGTAGAGGGTATAGGGGTGGAGGGTTTAGGGTTTAGGGGTTGAGGGTTGAGAATTTCTAGTTGAGGGTTTAATGTATAGGGTAGAGGGTAGAGAGTAGAATGTTTAAGGGTTGAGGGTTGAGGGTTTAAGGTTGAGGGTAGAGGATTGAGGGTATAGGGTTGAGGGTCTATTGTATAGGGTAGAGGGTATAGGGGTTGAGGGATTAGGGTTTAAGGGTTGAGGGTAGATGGATTAAGGGTTGAGGGTTGAGGGATTAGGGTAGAGAGTTTACTTGGGTTTAAAGGTTGAAGGATTAGGGTTGAGGGTAGATGGTATTGGGTTTAGGGTAGAGGGTAGAGGGTTTAATGGTTTAGGGTTTAAGGGTTGAGGTTTGAGGGTTTAGGGTGTAGGGTTGAGTGTTTAATGGTTTAATGTTTGAGGGTATATGTTTGAGGGATTAGGGTAAAGAGGGAGGGATGGAGGGAGGGAGAGATGGAGGGATAAGTGAGATAGAGAGGAGAGAAGAGGAGGGAGGGACAAAGATATATGAGGGTTGAGGATCCAATGTATATGGTATAGGGTTTGAAATTGAGGGTATAGGGATGAGAACCTATAGGGTTGATGGTTTAGGGTATTGGGTTGACTTTATAGGGTTGAGGGATTAGGGTTGAGGGTACATATTATTTAAGGTTTAGGTTTGAGGGTCCAATATATAGGGTAGAGGGTACAGAGGTTGAGGGTTTATGGTTTAAGTGTTGAGGGTTGAGGGATTAAAGGCTGAGGGTTGAAGGTTTAATGTATATGGTAGAAGGTAGAGGGTAGAGGGTTTAAGGGTTGAGGTTTGAAGGTTTAAGTTTTAGGGTAGAGGATTAAGGTATAGGGTTGCGAGATTAGGGTTGAGGTTCCAATGAATAGTCTAGAGGGTATAGGGGTTGAGGGATTAGGGTTTAAGGGTTGAGGGTTGAGGGTAGATGGATTAAGGGTTGAGGATTGAGGGATTAGGGTATAGAGTTTACTTGGGCTTAAGGGTTTAAGGGTTGAGATATTAGGGTTGAGGGATTAGGCTTTAGGGTAGAGGGTAGAGGGTTTAAGGGTTTAGGGTTTAAGGGTTGAAGGTTGAGGATTTAAGGTTTAGGGTTGATTGTTTTAGGATTGAGTGTTTAAGGGTTTAAGGGTTGAGAGTATACAAATGAGCGATTAGGGTAGTGAGGGATGGACATATGGAGGGACAAATGGAGGGATAAGTGAGATAGAGAGAAGGAGAGAAGAGGAGGGAGGGACAAATATATATGAGGGTTGAGGATCCAATGCATAGGGTAAAGGGTTGAGAATTCAAAGTATAGGGTTGAGGACGTAGAGGGTTGATGGTTTAGGGTATTAGGTTGAGGGTATAGGGTTGAGGGATTAGGGTTGATAATACATATGGTTGAAGGGTTAGGGTTGAGGGTCCAATGTATAGGGTAGATGGTATGGGGGTTTAGGGTTTAGGGTTTAAGGGTTGAGCATTGAGGGATTAAGGGTTGAAGGTGTAGAATTGATGGTTGAGGGTTTAGAGTATAGGGTAGAGGGTAGAGGGTAGAGGGCTTAAGGGTTTATAGTTTAAGGGTTGAGGGTTGAGGGTTTAAGATTGGGGGTAGAGGATTGAGGGTATAGGGTTGGGGAATTAGGATTTATGGTCCAATGCATAGGTTAGAGGGTATATGGGTTGAGAGATTAGGGTTTAAGGGTTGAGGGTTGAGGGTTGAGGGTAGAGGGCTGAAGGTTGAGGTTTTAGGGTTTAAGGGTTGAGGGATTAAGGGTTGAGGGTTGAGGGATTAGGGTAGAGAGTTTACTTGGGTTTAAGTGCATAAGGGTTTAGGGATTAGGGTAGAGGGTAGAGGGTAGAGGGTTTAAGGGATGAGGGTTGAGGGTTTAGGCTTTATGGTTGAGTTCTTAAGGGTTTAAGTTTTGAGGTTTAGGGTTGAGGGATTAGGGAAGAGAGGGAGGGATGGACGGAGGGAGAGATGGAGGGAGAAATGAGATAGAGAGGAGAGAAGAGGGAGGGACAAAGATATATGAGGGTTAGGGATCTAATGTATAGGGTAGAAGGTTGAGAATTGAGACTATAGGGTTGGGGACCTATAGGGTTCATGGTTTAGGGTATTGGGTTGAGGGTATAGGGTTGAAAGATAAGGGTTGATGGTAGAGGGTAGAAGGTTTAAGGGTTGAGGGTTGAGGGTTTAGGGTATAGTTTTTAGGGTATATGGTTGAAGGATTAGGGTTGAGGGTCCAATATATAGGGTTGAGGGTATAGGGGTTGAAATTTTAGGGTTGAGGGAGTAAGGGTTGTGGGTTGATAATTTAGGGTTTCATGTATATGGTAGAGAGTAGAGGGTTTAAGGGTTGAGGGTTGAGGGTTTAAGGTTGAGGGTAGAGGGTTGAGGGTCCAATGTATAGGGTAGAGGGTATAGGGGTTGAGGGAATAGGGTTTAAGGTTTGAGGGTTGAGGGTTTAAGGGTTGAGGGTTAAGGGATTAGGGTAAATATTTTAGTTAATTTTAAGGGTTTAAGGGTTAAAGGATTAGGGTTGATGGTAGAGGGTAGAGGGTAAAGGGTTTAATGATTCAGGGTTGAGGATTTAGGGTTTAGTGTTGAGTGTTTAAGGGTTGAGGGTATAGGGTAGAGGGATTAGAGTAGAGAGGGATGGATGGATGGAGAAAGATATGGAGGGAGAGGTGAGATAGAGACTGAGAGAAGAGGAGGGAAGGATAAATATATATGAGGGTTGAGGATCCAATGTATAGGGTAGAGGGTTGAGAATTGAGGGTATATGGTTGAGGACCTATAGGATTGATGGTCTAGGGTATTGGGTTGAGGGTATGGGGATAAGGGATTAGAGTTGAGGGTACATATAGTTTAAGGATTAGGGTTGAGGGTCCAATCTATATGGTAGAGGGTATAGAGGTTGAGGGCTTAGGGTTTAAGGGTTGAGGGTTGAGGAATTAAGGGTTCAAGGTTGAGAATTGAGGGTTGAGGGTTTAATGTATAGGGTAGAGGGTAGATATTAGAGGGTTTAAGCATTTAGGGTTCAAGGGTTGAGGGTTGATGGTTTAAGGTTGATGGGAGAGGATTAAGGGTATAGGGTTGAGGGTCCAATGTATAGGGTATAGAGTATAGGGGTTGAGGGATTAGGGTTTAAGGGTTGAGGGTTGATGGTAGAGGGATTAAGGGTTGAGGGTTGAGGGTTGAGGGATTAGGTTAGAGAGTTTACTTGGGTTTAATGGTTTAAGGGTTGAGGGTAGAGGGTATTGTGTTGAGAATAGAGGGTAGAAGGTTTAAGGGGTTAGGGTTTAAGGGTTAAGTGTTGAGAGTTTAGGGTAGGGTTTAGGGTATATGGTTGAGGGATTAGGGTAGAGAGAGAGGGAGCGATTGAGGGAGCGATTGAGGGATAAGTGAGATAGAGAGGAGAGGAGAGGAGGGAGGGAAAAAGATATGACAGTTGAGGATCTAATGTATAGGGTAGAGGGTTGAGAATTGAGGGTATAAGGTTGAGGACCTATAGGGTTGATGGTTTAGGGTATTGGGTTGACGGTATAGGGTTGAAGGATTAGGGTTGAGGATCCAATGTATAGGGTGGAGGGTATAGGGGTTTAGGGTATAGGGTTTAGCAGTTGAAGGTTGAGGGATTAAGGGTTGAGGGTTGAGAATTGAGGATTGAGGGTTTAAGGGTTGAGAGTTGAGAGTTTAAGGTTGAGGGTAGATGATTGAGGGTATAGGGCTTAGGGATTAGTGTTGAGGGTCAAATGTATAGGGTAGATGGTATAAGGGTTGAGGGATTATATTTTAAGGTTTGAGGGTAGAGGGTAGATGGTAGAGGGTTGAGGGTTGAGTGTTGAGTGTTAAGGGTTTAAGAATTGATGGTCGAGGGTTGAGAATTGATGTTTGAGGGTTGAGGTTTTAAGGGTTGAGGTATTAAGGGTTGAGGGTTGAGGGATTATGGTAGAGATTTTACTTGGGTTTAATGGTTTAAGGGTTGATGGATTAGGGTTGAGGATAGAGGGTATTGGGTTGAGGGTAGAGGGTAGTGGGTTTAAAGGTTGAGAGTTCAGGGTTTAGGGTTTAGGGTTGAGTGTTTAAGGTTTTAAGGTTTGATGCTATAGGGTTGAGGGATTAGGGTAGAGAGGGAGGGATGTATGGAGGGAGAGATGGAGGGAGAAGTGAGATAGAGAGGATATAAGAGGAGGTAGGGACAAATATATATGAGGGTTGAAGATCCAATGTACAGGGTAGAGGGTTGAAAGTTGAGGGTATAGGTTTGAGGACCTATAGGGTTGATGGTTTAGGGTATTGGGTTGAGGGTACATATGGTTAAAGGATTAGGGTTGAGGGTCCAATGTATAAGGTAGAGGGTATAGGGGTTGAGGGTTTAGGGTTTAAGGGTTGAGGTTTGAGGGTGGAGAATTGAGGTTTGAGGGTTTAATGTATAGGTTAGGGGGTAGTGGTTTTAACGGTTGAGGGTTGAGGGTTCAAAGTTGATGGTAGAGGATGTAGGGTATAGGGTTGAGGGATTAGGGTTTAGTGTCCAATGTATAGGGTAGAGGGTATAGGGATTGAGGGATTAGGGTTTAATGGTTGAGGGTACAAGGTTGAGGGTTTAGGGTTGATAATTGAGGGTTGATAGTTTAATGTATAGGGTAGAGGGTAGAGGGTAGAGGGTTTAATGGTTTAGGGTTTAAGGGTTGAGGGTCCAATGTATAGGGTAGAGGGTATAGGGGTTGAGGAATTAGGGTTTAAGGGTTGATCGTAGAGGGTAGAGGGTAGAAGGCTTAAGGGTTTAGGGTTTAAAGGTTTAGGTTTGAGGGTAGAGGGTAAAATGTCTAAGTGTTTAGGGTTTAAGTGTTTAGGGTTGAGGGTAGAGGGTTAGGGTATAGGTTTGAGGGATTAGGGTTGAGGGATAGGAGGTTAAGAGTAGAGGGTAGAAGGTTTAAGGGTTTAGGGTTTAAGGGTTAAGAGTTTAGGGTTTAGGGTGAAGGATAGAGGGGAGAGAGATAGAGGGAGTGAGTGAGAGAGAGAGGGACCTGAGAGGGAGAGGGGTTGGGAGGGAGAGACTTGAGAGGGAGAGAGAGGGAATGAGTGGTAGAGAGATAGAGGGTAGAGGGTTAAGAGTAGAGGGTAGAGGGTTTAAGGGTTTCAGGTTTAGGGTTTAAGGGTTAAGGGTTTAGGGTTAAGGGTAGAGGAAAGAGAGATAGAGGAAGCGAGTGAGAGAGAGGGACCTGAGAGAGTGAGAGGGGGTGGGAGGGAGAGACTTGAGAGAGAGAGAGAACCCATTTCTTAGACCCATTTTTTCAAACAAGGCAAGTTAGGTTGCCAATTTCACCGAATTGGCAACGTAGTGGCCTATTTGAAAAAATGGGTCCAAGAAATGGGGTCTCTTAGTGATGTAAATCACTAGGAGACCCTATTTCTTGGACCCATTTTTTCAAACAAGCTAAGTTAGGTTTCCAATTTCACTGAATTGGCAAGCCAGTGGGCTCATTAGCTTTCCAATTTAGTGAAATTGGAAAACCTAACTTGGCTTTCCAATTTAACTAAATTAGTAAGCTAGTGGGCTCATTGGTTTTCCAATTTGGTGAAATTGGCAACCTAACTTGGCCTATTTAAAAAAATGGGTCCAAGAACTAGGGTCTCCGGGTGATTTACATCATTAAGAGACCCCATTTCTTGGACCCATTTTTTCAAACAAGCCACTACATTTCCAATTTCAATGAATTGGCAAGCTAGGGTAGAGGATTTAAGGGTTAAGTATTTAGTGTATAGGGTTAATGGTAGAGAGAAGAGAGATAGCGGGAGTGAGATAGACAGAGAGGGAGTGGGATATAGGTAGAGGGTAGAGGATTGGGAGAGAGATAGAGGGTAGATAGATAGAGGGTAGAGGGTTAAGGGTAGATGGGAGAGAGATAGGAATGAGTGTGAGAGAGAGACTTGAGAGAGGGAGAGGGGATAGGAGGGAGAGACTTGAGAGAGATAGAGAGGGAGGGAGTGGGAGAGAGATAAAGGGTAGGAGGTAGATGGTTTAAGGGTTTAAGGGTTAATGGTACAGGGTTAAGGATAAAGGGGAGAGAGATAGGAGTTAGTTAGTGAGTGAGAGAGGCTTGAGAGAGGGAGAGGGGGTAGGAGAGGGAGACTTGAGAGACAAAGTGTGTGTGTGTGTGTGGGAGAGAGACAAAGGTTAGAGGTTTAAGGATAGAGGGTAGAGGGTTTAAGGGTTAAGGGTAGAGGGTAGAGGGGATAGAGATAGGAGTGAGTGAGTGAGAGAGAGACTTGAGAGAGGGAGAGGGGGTAGGAGGGAGAGACTTGAGAGAGAGAGAGGCAGGGAGTGGGAGAGACTTAGAGGGTAGAGGGTAGAGGGTTTAAGGGTTTAAGGGTAGAGGGTAGAGGATAGAGAGAAAGAGATAAAAGAAACCTATAAAATAAACTTTATCATAATGCGAGCACGTTTTGTAGTAGAAATATGGTTGTTATTTTAGCATGACATAATGTGCTCATGTTATAACACAATCACATTATAATGTGAGTGTGTTATAATGCGAGCGCATTATCATGTGATTGTATTACAATGCGAGCACATTATAACATGAGCACGTTATAATGTGAGCATGTTTCGTCTTGCTCTAAAAATGGTAAAAAAACTCATTATACCCATGATCTCAAGGCCCACATTTTGCATATTCTTCTGATTATACATGTGTTACAACAAAAAGAGCTTTTTGATGATTTTGTGAAGTGTGCATGCAATTTTTTCACATTCCACCACCTTTCTCATGATCTATCCACCACCTTTGCATGAAATAACAGAGTTTTTATGTTGAAAGGAAAATAATATCAATTCAAGTCTGAATTCCATTCAAGATTGTTATACAATTGAATTTATTTTGGTTTTCATCGCTATTTCTAAACTTACCTCATCACTAAACTTACCTCATCACTAATGTTGTGATATATAAAAAATGTTTCCTTGATTAGTCTACCTATAAGGGATTCTAACCCTTCTCTCCACTATTTCAAGACTCTTTATTCAAGGCTAAGTTAGCAACATGGGGAATGGTGTAGCCTATCTTGCAATCATGGCATGCCACAAGACCACATTTATTTAAGGCATTGGATCCAAAAATTCATGTGAGCATTGAAAAGCTAATGAGCCCTGTGAGCCCCCATTTCTATCAAGAATTTTTTCATGCTACCCCTACCTTGTCAACCCTATCACATTGGCAAGCTAGTGTTTGACAAAACACTAGCTTGTTAATGCGGTAGGGTTGACAAGGTAGGGGTAGCATGAAAAAATTCCTTATAGAAATGGGGACTCATGGTGGTGTAAATCACAGTGAGTCTCCATTTCTATAAGGAATTTTTTCACGCTACCCCTACCTTGTCAACCTTACCGCATTAACAAGCTACTGAGCTCACTAGCTTGCCAATGCTCACATGTTTTTTGGATGGAATTCCTTAAAGAAATGTGGTCATGTGGCATGCCTTGATTGCAAGATAGGCTCAAAATGGAAGCATGGACAAGGCATGTGAATTGTTTGACTATAATTTTTTCGTAGACATGTATGCAAAAAATGATAGCATTGGAAAGCTAGTGAGCTCACTAGCTTGCCAATGTAGTAGGGTTGACAAGGTAGGGGCAGCGGGAAAAAATGCCTCATAGAAATGGGGTCTCACGGTGATCAAGCTAGTGAGCTCTCTAGCTTACAAATGTAGTAGGGTTGACAAGGTAGGGGCAGCAGGAAAAAATGCCTCATAGAAATGGGGTCTCATAGTGGTAGGGTTGACAAGGTGGGGGTGTTATTCCTTGCATAACCACCCCATTTTGTTTTTGATTAAAATGGGTCCCCCTTTGTTGTTTTTGTCTTTGGTGTTCTTGTTCGGGATTTTGGAGTTTTCTTTTTCTCCTAAGTCCTTATTTTCCTTTTTTTTTCCGGTTTGGGTTTCAAACTAACAATCACACATGGTACTTTAAAAAGCTCAAGTTCCTGTTTGTGTCTCGATCCTAATTCGCATGATTTTCCTTGTGTTTTCTTTGTTCTGTTAGATTTGGGTTTTGGATTGGAACCATCACCTTACACCCTTAAAAGTGTAAGTTCCTATTTTCGTTCTAAGCCCGACTTCTACTTTTCTCCTTATGCATTTTTTATTGTGTCAGAATCAGACATTGGATTGGAATCGGAACCAACAACTTTGTTCTTGTTTCCATCCCAATCCTGATTTCCAACTCTTTTTTTTTTTTCAGAATCGATCTTCCAACTAGAACATAAACCAAGAACTTTTCTAAAGTTATTGTTCCATGTTGTTTCCCGATTTTGATTCCCGCATCTTTTTTTTTTTTAGGATTCAAATTTCGGACCTTTGCTTCAACTTTGCACTCATTGAAATTTTTGCGTCGTGTCATGACCCAATCTTGACTCTTGCTTTCATTTATTCTTGTGATGGTGCATTTATGACTCCCACCCTAGTCTCGAGGCTTGATCTACCCACATTTATGGACACTTATTTGCATGCGTGACCAAGTTTTTATTCCTGTCGCTCCTCAATTTTTGTTCATTTTGGCTTGAACAGTTTGACAGAATGAACTAGAGTGGCACCGAGAGTTAGGGTTCGAGGTTACACTTCAATTTATCACATTTCTTTCATATTTTTTATTACATTTGGAGGTAGGCATATTTTCCTGTGTTTTTCTTTTTTTTTGGCTTGCTTGTGTTTGTCTTGTTCGTGTTTTTGTGTTTCTTGCTTGTTTCTTTCTCATTCTTTTTGGTTTGTTTTCTATTTTTCTTCTCACACTTTTGGTGAATTTTTCTTCATTCTTGAACCCTTTGGTTCATTTTTTTTTTTGTTCTATTTTGGGTTTTTGTTTGTTTCAATTTTTCTTGCATCTTGGGTTTGTCTTTTGTTTGCGAGATTTCCTATTCCTTCCATGCCCTAGTTTACCTAGGTTTTACTATTCGACCTAGCTATATTTGTGTTGAATTTAATAAATTTTGAGATTCAAACTGTTACAAATCATAATTCTATCCTGAGGGAACATTTAGGATTCTATTATATCTATTTGGATGCTTTGGTATTTTGTTGAATGCCTAGATCTTGATTCCCAACATTCTATCAGAATCGGGGTTCAGAATTGAACTTTGTGTTTAAATCATCATTTGGGTCAAGTCTCAAAATATGTCCTGATTTTGGCTTTTGATGTTCCATCGGGATCAAGCTTCAAGTCATAACTTCAAAATATTCAAAGGCGTTGACAATGTATTAATCGATGTCCTAGTTCTGATCCCCACATTACAGTTAGGATTAGATTTTAGACAAACACCAAACCTTTGAAAAAGCTTTAAGTTCCACCATTTAGTGTCATCCTGGTTCTGACTTCTAACACAATGTCAGGATTGGAACTCGGAGTTAACTCATCCTCGCTATACATACCAAAGTTCAGGTTCTTAATGAAATCCTGATTTCGACTCTTGATATCCTATCAGGATCAGAACTCAGGATGCTAACAAAACTTGTTTACTCTTAAGAGGTCCAATCCTATGCCATTTCCTAATTACGATTCCTAAACTATGATTTGGATCAGAACTTTGGACGTTACCCAATCTTATGCACTCTTTTAGATCTAGTTCCAAATCATAACCTAATTCTGACTTTTGATGTTCCATCAAGATCAGAGCTTGGAGACAATCCTTTATTGACTCCATTCGTTAAGTGTTAATGTTTAGTGAAGACCTGATCCTGATTTTCAAACACATTGCGGGATCAGATCGTGTAATGAAACTAAAACCTTCTCTTCACTATGGGTATAGGTGCTAAATCAAGACCCGATCCTAACTTCTGACATAGTTCATTATTATGCCTAGAATGGTCAAGTTCTTGGTTCAGTCCCAAACCTAAAACTCGAAAATGTTGAGTTAACTAGTAAAATGGAAATCCTTCTTGAATGAATGGGACTTGAATATGAATGATTGTGCTAATATGCGCCTCACTTTTCTCCTCTTTGTCCAATAATGGTTAGTATTGTAGGTGATTAACAAATGTATGATTCTGAAGAAGTCTCTGATGAAGGAACATCAAAAGGAGCAAAGGTTAAAAGGCTGAAACTAGAGAAGCTTCCCATTACCATGAAGTATAACTTCCAAGGAACCCCAGTACCATCCAAATTCAGCTCATATGTCATGAAGATTATAGACACATTGGTGGGTCACATTGATTTGAATCAGTTTTATAATGACACTTTTCTAGAAGATGCTTCCCCAAGGGCAAAGAGAATTGTAGAATCTGGGTTATCCCATGTGGATACTTTCCCTATTACTATGCAATGTCCTGAGTTCATTTTAACTGCTGACAAACTTATAATCCAACTTAGAGGAAATGTATTGATTCCCAAGGCAATGTGATCATTGATTTGACTCGGGCAATGATTAGACTAGTTTTTGATCCTCCTCCTCACCCTAACCCCTAGATTATGTCTAAAGCTGAGGCACTTGAATGGTGGGCAGTAGATGAGGATGGGAACAAAATAATTATTAATGAAAGGTGGCTCAATATAGAGAAGAAATCAATAAAGAAGATGCCACCTAAGCCAAAGAGGTCATATTTTTCTAAAGAAATTGGTGATATGATTACACTGTTGGAAAGGGTATTTGGAAAAGAAGAGTCTCATACTTTTGAGCATTGGATGTTTCCATTTATTCAATTAATTCTAGATGAGAAACAATACTTGGATTGGGGACAGATAATCTTAGATAACATCCATGATCAATTATTGAAAGTAGAAGAAACAAAGACTCTCTATATGTCTTCATAGGTGATATATTATGCCACAAGGATGAGACAATTTTCTGGTTTAACTACTAAAGTTTCAATGGATGAGGGCCTGGATCAGAAGAAAGTGTGGGAATACTATGATCAACTAGAGTTTAAGACAATGGATAAGCATTTCAAAAGGGTCAATGATGCATTTCTATATGTTATCATTAATCAGCTCATAGGTGATGTTGGTTTCAGATTGTCCTGGGAGGCAATGGAGTTTATTGAAGAATGGGTATATTGGTTTATCCAATACCCCAAATCCACCTATTTCACACTATTTGGATATAATGGACACCCTTTCAAATTTCCAAGGTGTTGTGGGGAAAAATTGGTCTTGATGGAGTTTGCTCGCCAAGCTGCCGAGGTGAATGCTAAGTTCTCTGCACAACAAAAGGCTAGTTGCCACTCATTCCCAATTCAATTGGGGTTTTATTCTTGTTCCTCTTCAATAGCAGCGAAGACAACAATGGAAGAGTTTTAGTCAATGAATCTTAAACATCATACATCTAGGAAGGATCTTGATCCTAAAAAGAAAATGTATGGTATATATGCTTCACAATTTCCCAATCATTGGCCACTTCTGGAGGAATTTTGGGCCAACCTACAAGATCAATTTGAAGTAAGGAAAATGGGATATGAAATATTGAAAATTCCCCAAATGAAGGATTTCAAGGTTGCAAAGGATATACTAGAAGGAACCATTGATTATGGGATCACTCTTGATCCTTGCTATGAAATGGATAAAGTGGCTACCAAGGATTTGGACCCAATCAATTGGATGGAGAAGGAGGAGACAATTATTTGTAAGGTGTCACAAGTTGTGGTTGATAGAAGTGTGAAATGGATTAATCTCCATTTAAAGATCCCAAGGGTTAAGGCTTCAAGGAAGAAGGATTCTAGTAGTGAACCTACTTTCTCCACTAAAACAAGATAGTATAAAAGATTGAAGAAAATTGTTGCAGCCACAGAAGAACTTGCCTCAACGAAGGAGGAAATATCAATGAAGCAAGTCACTAAAGCTTTGGAAAAAGATAAAGTTACTTATGTTCCTACTACTATAGGAGTTATTTCAGGTCTTGGTGCTAAAACCACCATAGTGTTGATGGGTGTTTTTACACACTTTCTCAACAAAGGTAATGCGTATGTGCACTACCTTTCTTGAAAGGAAATCTCCAACTGCAAGCTGCTGAAAATCTCCCCAAGGTCTCTCAGGTGTCAAGTCATGAATTGCATGGAACTCCTCAGTTGATATTTGATGTGATTTTACTGGTAATCATAGGTAGGACTTATGTAGCTAGATACGAGGTGGGTCTTCAAATCTGAAGTTTCTAAGATGGGAAATAAAGTGTACTTTGTTGTAGGTTCGAACAACAATCTAAAACTTTGATGTTTTCTTCAAGTTTCGCTTTACAATGTGCAATCAACCTTAGCATAGGCTATTTCTTAAAAAGAAAGGGAAAAAGAGCAGGGAAGAGGGAAGGTTCCTGGATCTACAACTAACTATGAACAGTGATCATGGAGGTTTTGCTATGGACAACTCCCTTCAAATAGAGTTCCACTTAACCAAGAAATCTACAGTATCATGAAATCTGTGCTATCTTCAAAGGCCTGCAAATATTTTACCATTCATCCACCATTTACATGCATGAATAAAGATAAAGAATTAAAGAGCAGCTTCAAATTTCAGCCCAGGCTAACTTTGCAAGGCCATTTACCAACAACAAACAACAAAAAGTATGGGCAGGGAGGCATCAACACTGCAGAAATTTCTATAATCATAGAACAACATGACTAAAATCTATCAAAACAATGAAATAGCTAACTAAAACAACAATGTGAATCTAACTAAAGAATTTAACAATGGAGATTGAACCATGCAACATGTGGAGAAATCAGAAAATACACCAAGTCAATATATTTTCATTATAAATTTCAGTAGCATGCCTTTACAACAACTAAACTCTCCTTTGAAATGAGAGGAGACCCCCAATTTATAGTACCCAAAAAACCAAGTGAATGGCCAAGATTGATTTTCATTGTGTGGTGAGGATTCATTACAAAATAGGGTTTCACCTACCCCCAAATATATCACAATTTAAAATTACATTTTGTCTTTTCCCTATTTTGTCCTTTAGTGACAACACTGTAGCATTTTGTCTTTTGCTGACTACTCTTTTGATGTAGCTATTCCTTTAGGAGCTCTTCATTGATAATAGGGCTGCCCTCCTGCTTCTTCAAAGCTACATATTCCATGAATTTTAGAATGACTGGCTAGAGCTTTTCCACCTTAATGATCTCATACTATAGCATTTGGTAACTCCATTCTTTTGCATTATCCTCAAACTTCTTCTAGTCTTCATCATACTTTACGCCCTGATCCCTGAACAACTCTGACTAGGCGAAGGCACGAGTAGTGAAACTCATGAATTACATTGTTATCTCATTGGACATCCCGCCCTCCATCTTCTTTTGAAAATAAGGCTTTATCTTTTCTGGAGCCATCTGTACTACGAGCATGTCATACTCTTTCATCAACCTCAGATATTAGGCATAGTTTTCCCTAATTTCCTTGCCCTTCTCAATGTTTGGATCCACCTTATCCATTATTTGTTCCAACCTTTCCTTTCTGTTATCGAAATCCCGCCTCCATACATCCATTAGCTAGTGGTCATCACTTTTGAATGTGAGCTCCTTTTCCCATGTGGCCTTTGGTAACCAGAGGATGGCCTCAATCTTTGGATAGGTGGAGCCATATGTCATAGGGAATTTGGTGCAGAGCTTCTTCATGCTCTCCAGAGATTGCTGTAGATCTAAGAACTTGTTGGCTTTCTGAACAGCCCGACTGATACTCATGTTCCCGACGTATAGGACCTATTGAAACCAGCTCTCCATGGTCTTGTCCAAGTTCTTTCTCTTCTCTAATTTTTTGATTCTCTCTTTCAAAAATAGTTGGGGTGGAGCCACAGATGTGGTAGGCATGTCATCCACTGAAGACCATTGTTGGATGTAATCTGTCAAAGCGGCCACCTGTGCTTTAAGTTTCATCCTTCGAGACCTTGTTTAGTTTTATCAGGTGCACCACTGTAGCGACTGGCTCCTCAAGATATCCCACCTTCTGCTCTCTGGTAGCAGTCCCCAAGTTGATGGTGGAAATTTTATAGCTTACACTTGCCTGGCCTACCACGAGTGTTGCAATGTGTGTGGTTCGGGACCTGGAAGCATCCATTGTTATCTTGGATCTTACTTTAGGCTTCTTCTCCTTTCTGGTTGAGCTTTGGGCTTGGGCTAGGACAGCCTCTAGCCTTGCCCTCAGATCCTTAGGAGTGGGAGTCTCCTTCTCAAGCTACCTCTCCAACCACTCGGGCATGGCAGACTCTCCTTTTGATGGCTCTTGATCGCCCTCACCTTGCGTCGTTCGGACTTCTGTTTGTGCACCTTTCATCTTGGTGTTTTCTCCCTCCTCATCAGAATCTAGGATGAAAGTGAGGCGTTTGATGGGATCTTTAGTAATCAATTTCCCTCGGGGACTTCCTTCTATCTCCCTTTCCTTTTCCTTTATTTCTTCAATCTGTTTAGCCTTGTGCATGTATTCCTCGGCTTGGTCCTCTTCTTCTATAGGAGGAGGTGGCACAGTCTCCAGTTGTTTTTCCTCTATAGGGTTTCTATGTTTTCTTGTGTCCTATCACTGTCCTGTCCTTCTCTGGGAGGTGACCCTTCTGCCTCTTCTTCATCATGTTTCAGCTACCGGGCCATCTCTTCTTCAAGATCATCATCAAAGGTTTGTATGATGACCTTACCACTGACATCCTCCTCATCCCCACTTTTGGAATAGCTTGTTCCCTCCTCTTCGTAGGCCTCCCTATCAATTTGTCAATGTTCATACTCTAGGTGTTCATGGTACTCATTGGCCTCCTCTTCAATTGGATTCGAGGCTTCTTGCTCCTACCTCTCCCACTCCTTAGAAATTAAAAGTGTGGCCTCCATCACTGGTGGTCCTGCTGAAGGTTGCGAAGGCTTAGCAATAGCGAGGACCTGTGCTAAGGCAGCCTGAAGGGTGGGGTCCATAAGGATTTGGGAGAGCTCGGAAGGGAGATTTTCCATGTGTTTTGAGAAACCCTCGAGCAATGCAGGAGCGGGCATTGGTGTTGTTATTGTGGCCAATGGGAGTGATATGGTAGGTGACATGGTGGCAGAGGAAAGCGGAATAGTCGCGGCGGAGGAGTCAATTACTACCATGGGCCCGACTAGAGGTGAAGGGGAAAGATGGACTAAGATATCTACTATCGGTGGGGACGTGCCAACCATGGCTAGGGAGACAAATGATGGGGCAGTCAAGACAGGGGGAGCCAAAAGGGGTTCTAGCTGATTTGTCCATTCTTCCTCACCCTCTTGGATTACGGGCTGCTCCATGGTGCCCCCTATTCACCTGGGCTTCTTGGAAGGTGAGCCTCTTGAATCTTTCCTTGTGTATACCTTGGGATCTAGAGACTACTCTGTTTTCATTCCTTTCCTCTTCTTAGATCTAGTGATCAGAGGAGATTTGGATGTCCCACCCGTTGAAGTTGTGGCGGTGAAATCTTTGGTGGTACTGGGCTCACTCTTTAGCCCTTCATAGGTTAGGACCATTCCTTGTTACTTTAGTTGGGCCACTTGTCTTTTAACCCATTGTTCAGTCCAAGCCATGATGGGTTTGGTTACGATGTCGAGGTCATCGACCTCCTACTCATCCCAATCAATTGCAGATAGCAGTAAGCTAGTGACTACATTATACCAGGGATCCATGATGGTTCCTTCATCTTCCTCAACTTGATCTCGTATAGGAAATAGTTGCACCCTTCTTACGAAGTATGCAGTTATCCTCATGTAGTGCCTGGCATGCACCTGTTTGTCATCTTAGAAATTTTCCTAGAAATCCTCAACATGATGCAAGTGGGCGTACTCTGGTCCCAGTGGTTTTCTCACATGCCCATACGGGTCCATCCATGGGCAAGGAGTGTGTAGTTGGAAGTGGTATTTTGCCAGTTCATTTTCTGAGTTCTCGACACACTAGGAAGTTTGCAATTTGTACATGCCTCGACCGAGGGTCAAGGGATAAGAGATCCCTACCAAATGCTTGTTGTTGAGGATGGTGTGCACATGTTGCAGCTGTCGGGAGAGTTCTAGTAGTATAATCCAGTCATTGGGATACCAAGGCAGCTTATTTGGTCTTTCAGTGAAACCCTGGGCATGAATGTAGGTGAATTTGGGAAATTGTAGGAATAGGAAAGTGTACTACTTCAGGAATGCCCGCACGCTGTGGGAGACTCTCCTCTCAAAATCCCCTCCAAGTAATCGGATGATGTGACCAATGAAGGCATCGTTCACCCTGCAGTATTCCTTCTTAAAATTTTTGAATTGGAGCTGGGGATGTCTGTTGTAGACTTTCAATCTTCGCCTTGGCTCCTCATCGGGTACTGCAAAAAATCCTCTATACTACCTTTTTTTTGCCAGTGAATAGACAAGATAGGAGGTCATGTAGAATTTGGAGCTCTTCTTTACATTCATGAACTGCTCATGGAAGTAGTTGATTATCATATGTCCCCAGTAGAATGAGGCTTTTGTGGTGACATCCTCGTTCCCATGGAGGATCTGCTCAACAAATTATACCATCCATTCTTGAAAAAATGCAACAGTGGGGAGGCCCATTACCCGACTCAAGATGGTGACTAGGTCATGGTAGTCTTTGTGGAAATCGCTGTGAAAGAGTTCTTGGGGAACCTTCATAGCACTACCCCTTTTCTCCTTGAGCCAATGCTGATTTATCAATCTCTTTCAACCCATCGAGTTCTCGTCCCATGCCACTTTGCATTCCTCTATAGTGGGCGTCTCCATTTCTTCAAAGGTAGGAATGTGGAAGGTCTTTGTAATTCCCTCGGCCGACATGTTAGCTAGAATATTGCCATCTCTTTCAACGATGGTCCTTGTCTCGGGTTGGTAGGCCTCCCGATAGGCCATGACTAGCTCAGGGGCAATGAGAGATGGGGGGAAGCCCGCAACCTTTGCAATTCCACTCTACCTAATTAGTCTAGCATTGTCAATCTTTGGGTGAATTCTGACCCTTTACGTGAACTCATCAATATTGACATGGCCAATATTGGTGTCTATGATTTCCTTCTAGTATGTGGTGATTTTTGATCATAGAGGCTCACCATGGAACTGAAACTTCATCTGGTCTTTATCCTCCTTCCCATGAGGAGTCTTGCCTGATTTCTTTCCATTGTCCTTTTCTATAGTTACCCCCGAGGGTCCTGCACCCAATTCCATATATCCTGCAAGCATGGACACAATGAGTACAGCCTTTTAAAACATTATTGCTAGCCAAAAATCCTATGAACTAAATCAAAGTAGACATCATATGACTAAAATAGTTAAATATTTTCCTTTTAAATGTCGTTAACCGCTTTTTAAGGGATTTCAAACAATCTGGGCCTAGAGAGGCAGAATTCTCTAGCAAGAATGTTGTTTTGAAAGGGGCAAATAGGCTGGGGTGATCCAAGTGGTTTCTCCTATCTTCACATTTTGATGGTTCAAGGGGCTCATGTTGAAGAGGGCCAAATTTGAGCATGTGGGTCGAGGTTAGTTTTTAAATTTGAGGTCGTTTAGGTCACTTTTGGACTGTCAGGTGTTTGTTATTTGAAACAGCCAGCTAGAAATGGAGTTCCGAGAATAGAAATCTAGAGTCCTGGACCTAGGTGGGCCAAGGACGACCGATGGTTCAGGCTTGGAGGGGCAGAAAGTCATGTTTTCACCGTTATTGGATGGAAATCTGAGATAACCCGGATGGAGCGGATCGGCGGATCGGACCCGATGTCAAGCTTGGACGTCTGACTTCCTCGCAAAGTTTCTCTAGGCGAACAGGAGGCAGAGCCCGGAGGTTAGAAAGGTGGGCATGTTTTTTGCTGTTATGAACTGGAGAAGGCGATATGAAATCCCAGATGTCGGAGCCTGATGAGGGCGAGGACATTTAAAGTTCAATGTTCATTCCTTCGAGGTGAATGAGGGCTCAGGGCCTGGGAAGTGGAAGGTCACCACAAGATGGCAGCTACGAAAGGGAAAAGCTGCGACAGAAGTACGCGGACCGGGACCCAAGGTCATGATGGTGGACGATTTCTGAGATTTTAATGTCAGACGGCGAGATGCAAGGTGGGCTCCGGGGGTCGGGCGGACGGGACCACTCCACCCTTTGGGAATGGCAAAAGCTTCGTGGAGTTCCGGACACGGAAGTCTGGGGCTTCGGGCCCGGGAAGGAAAAATGAAGACCGGTTTGCAAAGTTGCATATCTTTAATTCCAACAGTGACCGAATGACGGAGTTCTGAGGGTTCAGGCTCCAAAGGGCAATCTGTCATTTTGAAAAAATGCTGGCTGCAGAAGGGCCCAAGCCCAGAGGGATCAAATTCCCTGTATGAAGAATGACGATGGCGAAGGAAAGTTCCAGATCGACCCTATGGGATGCTTGGGAGGATTTCGAAGATTCCAAGATATGGGTTTTGTGTGCTTTATCTAGTTTTAGCAAATTAAAATATTTTTAATCCATGTTATTCATCATTTTAAATGCAAAATTATGAAAAAATTCTCAGGAGGGTGGATGAAAAACCTACCTGGTGATCCCGATGAAGGAGATTGTGAAATCCATTAAGGATCGGTGGATGAAGGTGACAGACACTAGGGCAATGATCGACGAAAGCAGCAAACTCCTCAGGGAAGCACTCTGACCTCTTCTACAATCCTGACAAATGAAAATGACAAGTTGGGGCCTGATATTTATACCCCCATCTACAATTAATGGTTTCATTTAATGCTTGTATGACCGACCCGTTGGTTGGTGAATTTGAAAATAGCGGACGACGGCGGGAGGTCCAGGGTCTGAGGTCCGAAAGGACATGTCGAAATGGCCGCTAAAGACATGGCTTTTAATACTAGTGGTAAGGAGGGACCCAAAATCAAGAGGGCGGAGTGCCAGTGAGGTTTCCCTGCTGGAAATGAAGAAAGGCAAAGGGAATTCTGGGAACGACGGCCCGGTCATCTGGACCCGAAGGACACGAATGCAATTTGGGACTACGTGCAAATTGAAATCTAGTGGCAGTTGACAATCCGGGGCTCGGGGTTCGAGAAGGCAGTATCCTTCCACCGTTCGGGGAATGGTGAACCCCAGGGGAAAGCCAGCAACGGAAACCTGGGGGGCCAGGTCCTACAAGGCCTAGAGCTGCTGGTAGATGGAATTTCAGGGGTACGCTGACTAGTTGGGATACCAAAATGGGGGCACGCAAAATGAGGTAGTGACAAAAATGACCTGGCAAGGCGAAAGAAAAGAGGGTCCCCATTCTGAACGGGGCGTGGGTGCTGATGGCACAACAAATGGCGACTCTGCTGGGAAACGCTCCTGAGCATTCTAAGGATAAGTGTTCATTAAGAACCCAAAATCTCTGGTTTTGTAGACCAAGAGTAGACTTCCAAGAGTGAACTCGGAGAACAAGAATCTTAGCTAGTTCAATGTAAAAGACATCTCAGAAAGTGTGTGTCGTGGATTCATTCATTTCCCCAAGACTGCACAAAGTGGCTGCCAATCTGACCGAGCAAGTTACATAGATCATCCAACACCAAAAGTAGCCTGGACATTGCCCCGCTGCCAGTCAGGCGTCCATAGCCCTGACAGAGTTGTCACTGTGACCCCAGGGATATTGCTCTACTACCAGCCGGGCGTCCATAGCCTCGATAGAGTTATCCACACACCCATATGGTTGCTTGTTTTTAGAATTTTCTTTCTTTTGATATTTCTTTCAACTTGTCTTCTTTTCTTATCTTTTGCTCAACTGTGTAAGCGCCGAAGCCTACAAAGGGTTTGGGAATCGCAATGGGCACTGGAGAAGGACTTTGGATTTTTCACTTACTAGGGTTTCATAGTAGCCATTGTATAGTCCTTAGGAATAATTAACATGCTTTTGTGTGAGATCTGAGATATGCATAAAAAGAGCCAACCAAGGGTCAAGTTCTAAAGTAGAGTTCAGATAAGGAAATCATTCCTAGGCGGCTTTCAAGGACCAATAGTTGGGAATGAATGTTTATCTGAAGAATACTAAGGATGAACAACAAAAGCGAGCCATTCATTGAATTAGCATGGCCACCATAAAGGGATGGAAAATATTATTTCAAAAAAAAAAGTTGGGAACAAGCAAAATGGAAAATAGCGATGCAACAAGATGCAAGCAAGCCAAAAGAAAACCTATTCTAACCTATATACAGGTATTTACAGAAAAGAGCCTATGGGAGCTCAAGCTTGGAAGTAATGTTTTAGGTGTTGCCCGTTGACTGGCAACAAGACATTTTCTCTAATTAAGGTCTTCAGGCGGAAGGAATTGTCTCCCAATATTTTAACTATTTGAAAGGGGCCAAGCCAAAGCTTGTCGAATTTGTTGTGTCCCCCTTTCTTTTCATGGGCCTTTTCCCAGTACAAGACTAAATCTGCAATTCTAAAGGCTTTAATTTTGGCTCAGTGATAGAACCATCTCTTAACCATGCCCTGATGTTTGGTGAAATTTTCTATTGCATGGTCTCATACTTCTTCTAAATGCAAGAGCTCAGCTAGTTGAGCTTCTCTACGATCCCCTCCTTCGTAAAATTTGTTGATAAATTGGAGAGTGAGAATATTCAGGTGGATAGGAAATATGGGCTCTAAGTAGTAAACAAGATGGAATGGGAAATCACCAAGGGCAGCCTTTTGGTAGGTGCGGTCTGCCCAAAGGTCGAAATGGAGCTGGGTATGTCAGTCCTTGGGATTCCTATCTAGCAACTTCTTGATTACCATGATCAGGTTCTTGTTTGTGGACTCAGCAAGGCCATTGCCTTGAGGGTAGTAACTAGATGAAAATTTAAGGGAAATCTCGTAGTCAAAGGCCCAACCAACAAATTTTAATGAAGCAAAAGTAGGTCCATTATCACACACCAATGCATAAGGACAACCAAAGCGATTTAAAATGAAACTTTCCAAAAAATTTGTAACTATCTCGGTCGTGGATTGCTTACATACAATTGTTTCTATCCATTTAGTATAGTAATCAGTAGTGGTAAGAATGTACCTGTGTCCCACAGATGATGGAGGGCTTACCAGACCAATGAAATCAAAACCCCATTATGCAAACGGTCTCACCTCCAACACAGACTGTAGTGGGACAACACCATTCTTCTTCTTGGTGGCGGCTGTCTGACATGTGTGACATGAGTGAACATGATAGTGAACATCTTTGAAGATCGTTGGCCAATAATATCCCACTCTCAATATCTGATGTGCAGTGGAGGGCCCGGATCCATGTCCAATGCCAAATTTGTCATGAAACTCCTTCAAAACTTGGTTTGCTTCTTCCTTGCCAAGGCATCTCAAATAAATTCCTTCATGATTTTTCTTCCATAAAATGGATTGTTGTAACATGTAACTGTTTCTCTTTAGTCTAAGAGCATGCTTTTGGACTCCTTGTAGGTGAGGCAGACACTTGTGGTTCAGTAAATAATAGACAACATTCTTGTACCATTCTCCTGGGGAAACATCCTCGAGCTAGTATTGTTGCATAGTGAGTTCGGGTCCGGCCTCTGTTGCTGTTTCAACAATTATGTGGGTAAGCACCGGTCCTCTCACCAACCGCATCGGTTGGATTTCAATATCATATTCTAGGAGCAGGGTGACCCATTTGGCTCTTCGTTCACCCAATTCCTTTCGCATGAGCAATGTTTTCACTGTTGGGTCAGGGACAATGGAAAACACTTTATTACGCAAGATATAATGCCTAAATTTCTTCACTCCCCGCACGAGGGCATAGGCCTATTTTTCCATGTTGTGGTATGGTAATTCAGCATCCTTCAAAGGAGCACTCATGAAGGTAATCAGGTGCTCATTTCTTTCATCATCTTTTTGAGTTAGAATGCTAGCACAGTAATGCTCTGAGGCGAATGAATAGATATAGAATGGCTTCAGATAGTTCAGACTGATGCACACAGGTGCCTCAACAATGGTCCGTTTGATTTCTTCAAAAGCCTGCTTTTCTTCGGGAGCCCAGTCAACTTTGGCATCCTGTTTTAACATAGCATTGAGTGGTTTAACAATTTCAGGAAAACTCATGATGAACTTCCTGAACAAATTGATCTTTTCGAAGAAGGATTTTAATTCTTTTTTGCTACCTGGTGGTGGGATCTTCAGCAAAGACTAGATATGTTCAGGGTCTATAGAGATCCCTTGCTGTGAAATGACATGTCCAAGCAATCTACTTTCAGTCACACCGAAAATGCACTTTTTTGGGTTAAGGGAAACTCCAAAATCCCTACACCTTTGAAACACTTTGCATAAATCAGAGACGTGATCACCCCGCCCTTTAGAGAACACAGTCAAATCATCCACGTAGATGATTATGCATTTTCCAATTAGATGTTTGAAGGCGATATCCATGGCACGTTGGAAGGTGGCACCAGTGTTGATTAGCCCAAAAGGCATTCTCCTGTAAATGAATGTCCCCCACTTAGTGGTGAACATTGTTTTATGGTAGTCTTCATACTGTACCATCACCTAATTGTATCCAGAGTACCCATCAAGGAAAGACATCATTTGGGAGCCATTGAAAATCTATAGCACCTCATCCAATGAAGGCACTAGATAGTTGTCTTTCTTTGAAGCTCTATTCAGATTGCGAAAGTCCATACACATTCTAATTTATCCATTCTTCTTTCTAACTGGGACCAAGTTGGCTACCCATGTGGAATGCCTGACTGAGAAGATTATCCTTGCTGAAAGCAACTTCTATACCTCTTTGTAAATGATGGGCTCTAACAAGGCATTAATGGGGCACTGTTGCTGGCGGAATGGCCTCACTTTTGTCTTGAGAGGGATATTTTGTGTGATGATGAAGGTGTCATAAGTCTTGAGATCCTCGTAGCTCCATGCCACCACGTCGTGATACCTTCGCAAAGCATCAACGATTCCCTTCTTTTCTTCAGGCGTGCACACTTTGCCAACAAACACATTTTTTGTCTCCTCGATTGTCCCAAGGTTGTGAGCATCACATTGGTTGCTTATGGCTTCCTTCTTCATCTGTCAGTCCTAGTCTCTAATTTGGTTGAAATCAAATATGCATTCTAGCTAAACCATGCCTCTAGGAATCATGTTGGTTTTGAGGTTGATAAACCCTTCTATATCCAATTCGGCCTCCTCCAGATCGACTTCATCAATTATTTGGGTCATGAAGACATCGAAACTCATGATCAATTCAAGGATGTGCTTATCGTCATTGAAAACCTAGAAGTGAGTGACATTATCCTGGATAGACGGTGTGGATGTCAACTCAACTGTAAATTTCTTGAGCCTGGACAAGGAAAGGGGTTGCAAAGTGCTGGCTACTTGAGCTAGGGAATCGGCTATATGATTCAAAGCACGAGGGATCAATTTTATATTAAATGCATCTAAACATTCTAAGAGATCCCAGACCATATGCCTATAGTTTGCAAGTCTCCTATCATGGCAGGAATACAATTTTCTAGTTTGTTTAACTACAAGCTCAGAGTCCTCGAATACTTGCAACATTTTAACATTTTTCTTTAAGGCCATAAGAAGACCATGTACTAATCCCTCATATTCTGCTACATTATTAGTGCAATAGAACTTCAGCCTATGGGTAGCAAAAGAGGTCTTAACCGTCGGGCTAATGAGCTCGAACCCAACACCGGCTCCTTGTTTTGATTTCGATCCATTGAATTGGATCATCCAAAAATTGGAAAGTTCCTTGACTTCAGGTCGAACTTGGCTCTTACTTCCTTTCGGTTGGGTGGTTGCTGCCGTAATCTTTTGGGAATTCTGCAGCCCGGCATTTTGAACATTAGGTGGTTCTACTAGCGCCTCCTTTGGTGTTTCCTTTCGGGGAACAACTAATTTTTTAACATGCTCTACTGCTATTTGGCACAAGCAGATATCAAACTTGGAGTGGCAATCATTGTGAATCCTGTACCATTTTGGCAGTAAAAGATATTAGAAATTCATTCAGGCGCCCAAGCTAAGTTGATCCCTTGCACACTTTTCCATGATTTCCTGGAAACCACTGAGTAGTCCCCAGTTGTCGCCTTCATTGAGTTTATCGTCTGATTCAACCATCATTTGTGTACTCAGAAGCATTTGAGTAAGGTCAGTTGGAGGGCTGCACTGCACTAAGAGTACTTCTATGGCATATTCTTCTAGGGGTTCAAATTTTCCTTAACAGGTGAAGGGACAGTAATTTCTCAATCTGTCTCAACAAAAAACACCTCGTTTAGGTTGTTGTACTCTATGATCATATATTTCATACAGGGCTCGTGGTCTACACAGATTTGATTTGGTAGCCCCTTCCATGGCAGCCACATGTGAGAATGGTCTCTGGTAGCATATCCATTCAATGTTTTTGTGAATTCTCTTCCCAGGATGATCCCATATGCATCGGGGATATCAGCCACTTGAATATCAATGAATTGTTGTATCCTTGGATCTACAACAATTTGCATCAGGATCCGATTCATTTCTCCCACAATGTTGATCTTTGTTTTTTCAACTGGGTCACCTTCCTTCTTGAGGGTGTGGGAGTAATTCCAAGAGCCTTGCATACTGTCAGTGGCATAACATTGGTGAACGCTCCTGAATCAATCAAGTAGTTACGCAAGTTCTTTCTGAATAATTGAATGGTGGCAAGGAAAGGGGGAGTTTCCAATCTTCCTTGGAAGAGACCCATGGGTGTGTCTACCTAAGCTACTTGAGCTTTGTTCTTATCGCCAGTTTTATCTTTAATCTGCCTAGATAGTTGATCCTTGGAAATATTCCTATTGTTTTGGTCTGGTTCCTTTTCCAGCTGTTTACCTGTAGACTAATTTGAGGGAACATCATTCATTTCCCCTGTGTTATGCTGTATCATGGGTTCCTGTCTAGGTTCTTCAAAGGTGACTCTCTTAGCTAATGCCTCATGTGTTGTGCTAGAGGATGGGGTCCCATTGAGTACCCTCAAGAAGGGGTGCCTTACGACAGAGACCTTGATTAGTTAGAAGGCAGATGAACTGATTTTTACTTTCTTGAACTCTTCTACCACATACTCACCCATTTGTTCAATCTCAGAGCCAAAGACCCGACCTATTGTAGAGCTAGGAGGTTGGACTTCCCTTTGACTTGACTGATTTTGGGGTCGGCCTCAAGGCTAATTTTGCGCATGATTTTGAGGTCTATCCTTGTTGAGATATTAGGTGGGTATATGGGGTAGCCCAGGGTTATTGTTGGCATTGGGATTAGGCGGGGTAGTAAAATTGTTTGGTGGAGTAGAAGTTGTAAAGGGTCCACCTGCCTGTGTATTCCTAAGGAAGTAAGGGGTTGTTCTCTGGTGGAACATGTGAATTTCATCTACATATTGTTCTTCCTCATCGATTGGACCATTATCTACTTAATCAAAAAGTTGAGCCAAGGTTTGCTCATTACTTACCTCTTGCACTTCTTCGCCCTTAACGGGAGTAGGCTCAACTTTGGGCTGATTGTGGTCACTTCATGGAAATGGCACTTGGTTTACTATGAGACAAGAGGAGTCATAAGGCTCAGACGGGATGATGTCTCTGCAACTGGTACTATCAGCGGCATTTTGGACCTCAATTTGGAAAATTTCTACAATTGTCTAGAATCAGGACAATCCAACTTGGAGTGTCTACTGGTCTTGTAAATTCAGCACCATCCGAACAAGGCTACCTTAGCTAGGTACACCCCACTGGCCATTATTTCATTTTTGACCGATTGATCAAGAGGAGTAGGGATACCTCCATTATTGCGCCTTGTATTCCATGGGCGGTTCTGCCTCTAAGAAGGTCTCCTCTCAAAACTTTGATTCAGATTTTGTTCCCTATCATAATTCTGGCCGGAAGAGGTGTTTTCTTCCCAATTGTCCCTGTTGTCTCGGCTATCCCGATTTAGATTGGCCTGGAGGTTACGTTGGGATGCCTGCAACTAATTATTGTAATTATTTAAGTGCGTCATTTCCATAGAAATTTTCTTTATCATCTTTGTCAGCTCTTTTGATTTGTCTTTCTCAGCAGTGCTACTTGGTGATGGTGCCAGATTTTGGAGAAAGATAAGTGGGGCTACTAGCTAATTCTGATGCACTGGAGGGAATTCTGGTCCTAGAAAAAATAGTGGTGCTTGCGGTTGTTGAGAATACACCTGTTGTTGTTGGGGAGCCTGAGGGTAGCTTTGCAGTTGCTGAGGTTGCAAATAAGAAGGCACCAGAGGTGCATAATTCATTGGCTATCCAGGGTGTGGAATGAGGGGAAGTGAGGCACCTGGTTCATAAGAGGGGTCTAATTAGCGAATGCTTGATTAAGCCCTTGAACTTGCATTGGGTGAGCTACTGGTCCCAAAGAAGGCAGTAGACCAGAGATATTCTACCCCAAATCTACATTGGTAATAATAGCCTCTGTATAGGTAGTTACTAATGGAGTGGCAGATGCATCCTCTTTATCAAGGCTGATGTAAGGTTGTCTAATGCCACATAGTAGACCGGGAGGGCTATGACATCATTATGAAGGTATGGGTCCTAAAGCCTTGTGAAGACACGATGAAAACGGTCATTAAAGGATCCAATGGGTTCATTAACTTCCCTCCTAATGGACGTAAATTTTCTATATAACTCTGAGGGGCTAATCAGGATCTTATATTTTTCAAGGAAAGCATTCTTAATGAGGTCCCATAAGTAACGGACCCCCTCGGAAAATTGATGTACCAATAAAAGTCCTCCTTTCCCAATGAGTGTGGAAAGAGGTGGCATGCAACATCCTCATGATCAACTTGCATTTCAGTGATTGATGTTTCAAATATCTTGATGTGCTCTTCAACTGTTCTTTGCGGGTTGCGAGGATTGAATTTCGAACAAAAGCCTTCCATATTCTTGTGCATGTTATGGCAACCGGCAAAGTGTATCGGTGGAGGGTTTTGTGCCAACCAAGCCATGGCAGGAGGCGGAGGTGGTACCTACTATTGAGAAACAACAATCTAGAGTTGCACCTATAGGAGGATAGCAGCCTGGGCTGTGGTTGTTTGGACTACTCTTTGAGCTTGAAAGGCCGGGAAAGAGGCAACTTCTCGGCTGCCGAAGATGGGGGTGAAAATGTAGTTTCAAATGGTTGGGTGGAAGATGAACACAAGCCGAATAAGGGTGAAGGTGGAAGGGAAGTGGGTGGAATGGATGAAGAGGAAGAAGCAGTGTTTCCTCCCTTAGTTCATTTTTCCCTTGTACAAGGTTGCAACTCTTGGAATTCTCCCTTGTTTGGTGTTGACCGTATAACTCTTTGAAATCTTTACAAGGAAAATGATCCAATTCGATCCAGCTTCACAAGGCCCTCCTTCTAGAGCCAGTTCTATTGATGGGTGTTTTTACACACTTTCTCAACACAGGTAATGCGTATGTGCACTACCTCTCTTGAAAGGAAATCTCCAACCTCAAGCTGCTAGAAATCTCCCCAAAGTCTCTCGGGTGTCAGGTCATGACTTGGATGGAACTCCTCAATTGATATTTGATGTGATTTTACTGGTAATCATAGGGTGGACTTACATAGTTGGATATGAGGTGGGTCTTCAAATCTGAAGTTTCTAAGATGGGAAATAAAGTGTACTTTGTTGTAGGTTTGAACAACAATCTAAAACTTTGATGTTTTCTTCAAGTTTCGCTTTACAATGTGCAATGAACCTTAGCACAGGCTATTTCTTAAAAAAAAAGGGAAAAAGAGCAGGGAAGAGGGAAGGTTCCTGGATCTGCTACTAACTGTGAACAGTGATCATGGAGGTTCTGCTACGGACAACTCCCTTCAAACAGATTTCAACTTAACCAAGAAATCTACAGTATCATGAAATCTGTGCTATCTTCAAAGGTCTGCAAATATTTTACCATTCATCCACCATTTACATGCATGACTAAAGATAAAGAATTAAAGAGCAGCTTCAAATTTCAGCCCAGGCTAACTTTGCAAGGAAATTTACCAACAACAAATAGCAAAAAATATGGGCAGGGAGGCATCAACACAGTAGAAATTTCTATAATCATAGAACAACATGACTAAAGCCTATCAAAGCAATGACATAGCTAACTAAAACAACAATGTGAATCTAACTAAAGCATTTAACACTGGAGATTGAACCATGCAACATGTGGAGAAATCATAAAATACACCAAGTCAATATATTTTCATTATAAATTTCAGCAACATGCCTTTACAACAACTCAACTCTCCTTTGAAATGAGAGGAGACCCCCTATTTATAGTACCCAAAAAACTAAATGAATGGCCAAGATTTATTTTCATTGTGTTTTCCAGGATTCATTACAAAATAGGGTTTTACCTACCCCAAATATATCACAATTTAAAATTACATTTTGTCCTTTCCCTATTTTGTCATTTAGTGACAGCACTATAGCATTTTGTCTTTTGCTAACTGCTCTTTTGATGTAGCTATTCCTTTAAGAGCTCTTCATTGATAATAGGGTTGCCTTCCTGCTTCTTCAAAGCTGCATATTAGATGAATTTTAGAATGTCTAGCTGGAGTTTGTCCACCTCAATGATCTCATATCGTAACATCTGGTAACTCCATTCTTTTGCATTATCCTCAAGCTTCTTTCAGTTTTCATCATACTTTATGCCCTGATCCCTAAACAACTCTGATTGGGCGAAGGGACGGATGAAAAAACTCATAAATTCCATTGTTATCTCATTGGACATCCCACCCTCCATCTTCTTCTAAAAATAAGGATTTATCTTTTCTAGATCCATCTATACTGCGGGCATGTCATACTCTGTCATCAGCTTTAGATATTGGGCACAGTCCACCCTAATTTCCTTGACCCACTCGATGTTTGGATTTACCTTATCCATTATTTGTTCCAACCTTTCCTTTTTGTTATCGAAATCCCACCTCCATATGTCCATCAGCAAGTGGTCATCGCTTTTGAATGCAAGCTCCTTTTCCCATGTGGCCTTTGGTAACCAGAGGATGGCCTCAATCTTTGGACAGGTGAAACTAGATGTCATAGGGAAGTCAGTACAAAGCTTCTTCATGCTCTCCAGAGATTGCTGTAGATCCAAGAACTTGTTGGTTGTCCGAATAGCCTGGCTGATACTCATGTTCCTGACGTACAAGACCTATTGGAACCAGCTCTCCGTAGTCTTGTCAAAGTTCTTTCTCTTCTCTAATTTGTTGATTTTCTCTTTTGACAGAAGTTGGAGTGGAGCCACGGATGTGGTAGGCATGTCATCCACTAAAGACCATTGTTGGATGTAATCCATCAAAGCGGCCACCTATGTTTTAAGTTCGTCCTTCGAGACCTTATCTTGTTTTATCAGGTGCACCACTATAGCCACTGACTCCTCAAGATGTCCTACCTTCTTCTCTCTAGTAGTAGTCCCCAAGTTGATGGTAGAAATGTTATAGCTTACACCTTCCTGGCCTACCACGGACGTTGCTATGTGTGCGGTTTGGGACCTAGAAGCATCCATTGTTATCTTGGATGTTACTCTAGGCTTCTTCTCCTTTCTGGTTGAGCTTTGGGCTTAGGCTATTATAGCCTCTAGCATTTCCCTCAGATCCTTAGGAGTGGGAGTATCCTTCTCAAGCTGCCTCTCCAACCACTCAAGCATGACAGACTCTCATTTTGATGGCTCTTGATCACCCTTTCCTTGCACCATTCAAACTTCTATTTGTGCACCTTTCATCTTGGTGCTATCTCCCTCCTCCTCATCCGAATCTAGGATGAAGGTGAGGCGTTTGATGAGAGTTTAGTAATCAATTGCCCTTGGGGAATTCCTTCTACCTCCCTTTCTATTTCCTTTATTTCATCAATCTGTTCTCCCTTGTGCATGTATTCCTCGGGCTGGTCCTCTTCTTTGTCTTCTTCTTTAGGAGGAGGTGGCACAATCTCCAAATTTTTTTCCTCTGCAGGGGTTTCTACATTTTCTGTTGTGCTCTTGCCATCTTGCCCTTCTCTGGGAGGTGACCCTTCTACCTCTTCTTCATTGTGTTTCAGCTGTTGGACCATCTCTTCTTCAAGATTATCATCGAAGCTTTGTATGATGACCTTACCACTGGCATCCTCCTCCTCATCCCCACTTTCGGAAGAGCCTATTCCCTCATGTTCATAGGCCACCCTATCAATTTTTTGATGTTCATACTCCGGCTGTTCATGGTACTCGCTGGCCTCCTCTTGAATTGGCTTCGAGGCTTCTTTATCCAGCCTCTCCCACTCCTCAGAAATTAACATTGTGACCTCCATCGTTGGTGGTCCTGCTGGAGGTTGTGAAGGCTTAGCAGTAGCGAGGACATGCGCTAAGGTGGCTTGAAGGGTGGGGTCCATAATGATTTGGGAGAGCTCAGAAGGGAGATTTTGCATGTGTTTTGAGAAAGCCTCGGGCAATGTGAGAGCGGGCATTGGTGTTGTTATTGTGGCCAATGGGAGTGATATGGTAGGTGACATGGTGGCGGAGGAAAGAGTAGTTTTTGCAGAGGAGGAGTCAATTACTACCACAAGCCCACCCGGAGGAGAAGGGGTAAGATGGATTGAGATATCTACTGCCGACAGGGACATGGCGGCCATGGTGAGGGAGACAGATGATATCGTCTTGGAAATTTACCCAAAAATCTTCAACATGATTCAAGTGGGCGTACTCTGGTCCCAACACTTTTCTCATGTGCCCATACGTGTCCATCCATGGGCAAGGAGTGTTTAGTTGGAAGTGGTATTTTTCCAGTTCCTTTTCTGAGTTCCCAGCACACTGAGAAATTTTTAATTTGTACATGCCTCGACTGAGGGTCAAGGGATAAGAGATCCCTCCCAAATTCTTGTTGCTGAGGATGGTGTGGACATGTTGTATCTGCCGAGAGAGTTCTAGTAGTATAATCCAGTCATTGGGATACTAGGATAGCTTGTTTAGTCTTTCAGTGAAACCCTAGGCGCAAATGTAGGTGAATTTGGGAAATTGTAGGAACAGGAAAGCATACTGCTTTAGGAATGCCCACACGCTATGGGAGACTCTCCTCTCAAAATCCCCTCCAAGTAATCAGATGATGTGACCAATGAAGGCACCATTCACCCTACAACATTCCTTCTTAAAATTTCTAAATTGGAGCTAGGGATGTTTGTCATAGACTTTCAATCTTCGCCCTAGCTCCTCATCAGATGCTGCAAATAATCGACTATACTACCTTTGTTCTGCTAGTGAATAGACTAGATAGGAGGTCATGTAGAATTTGGAGCTCTTCTTTACATTCATGAACTGCTCATGGAAGCAGTCACTTATCATACCTCCCTAGTAGAATGATGCTTTTGTGGTGACATCCTCGTTCCCATGGAGGATATGCTAAAAAAAGTATACCATCCATTCTTGAAATAACGTAGCAGTGGGGAGGCCCATTACCTGGCTCAACATGGTGACTAGGTCTGGTAGTCTTTGGGGAAATCGCTATGGAAGAGTTCTTGGGGAACCTTCATAGCACTGCCCCTTTTCTCCTTGAGCCAATGTTGATTTATCAATCTCTTGTAGCCCATCGGGTTGTTGTCCCATGCCACTTTTCATTCCTCTATAGTGGGTGTCTCCATTTCTTCAAAGGTAGGAATGTGGAAGGTCTTTGTAATTCCCTCGGCCGACATGTCAGCTAGAATATTTCCATCTTTGTCAATGATGGTCCTTGTCTCAAGTTGGTAGGCTTGCCGATAGGCCATGACTAGCCTAGGGGAAATGAGAGATGGGGGGAAGCCTGCAGCCTTTGCGATTCCCCTCTCTCTAATTAGTCTGGCATTGTCAGTGTTTGGGTGAATTATGACCCTTTGTGTAAACTCATCAATATCAACATGGCCCATATTGGTTTCTGTGATTTCCTTCTAGTCCATGGTGATTTTCGATCGTAGAGGCTCACCCTGGAACTGGAACTTCATCTAGTCTTTATCCTCCTTCCCATAAGGAGTCTTGCATGATTTCTTTTCTTCGTCCTTCTCTGCAGTTCCCCCGGAGGGTCCTGCACTTGATTACATATATCCTGCAAGCATGGACACAATGAGTACAACCTTTTAAAACATTATTGTTAGCCCAAAATTCTATGAACTAAATCAAAGTAGACATCATATGACTAAAATAGTTAAATATTTTCCTTTTAAATTCTGTTAATCTCTTTTTAAGGGATTTCAGACAATCCGGGCCCAGGGAGGTGGAATTTCTTGCCATGAATGTTGTTTCAAAAGCGGCAAATAGGTTGGGGCGATCTGGGTGGTTTCTCCCATCTTCACATTTTGACGATTCGAGGGGCTCATGTTGAAGAGGGCCAAATTTGAGCACATGGGTCAAGGTTAGTTTTGAAATTTGAGGTCACTTAGGTCACTTTTGGGGCTCCCAGAGGTTCAAGCTCAGAAACCTATCAGGGGTTTGCTGTTTGAAACTACTGGCCAGAAACAGAGTTTCGGGACCTAGGTGGGTTGAGGACGATCACTGGTTCGGGCCCAGAGGGGTGGAAAGTCATCGTGTTTTCACTGTTATGGGATGGAAATCTGGGAACGGAAACCTAGATGGAGCGGACCGGCGTACCAGACCCGGCGTCAAGCTTGGACATTCGACTTCCTCACAAAGTTTCTCTCGACGAACAGGAGGGCGGAGCTCAGAAGTCAAAAAGGTGGGCGTGTTTTTCCCCATTATGAATTGGCAAAGGCAGGATGGAATCCCGGATGCTAGAGCCTAGTGAGTGTGAGGACGTTTAAAGTTCAATGTTCATTCCTTTGCGGCAAATGAGGGCTCAGGGACCGGGAGGCGGAAGGTCATCGCAAGATGGTATTTACGAAAGGGCGAAGCTACGACAGAAGTCCGCGAACCTGGGACCTGGGGTCATGATGGAAGGATGATTTATGAGATTTTAATGTCGGATGGCGAGATGCAAGGTGGGCTTCGGGGACCGAGCGGATGGGACAACTCCTTCGTTTGGGAACGACGAAAGCTTCATGGAATTCCAGACATGGAAGTCTAGGGCTTCAGGCCCGGGAAGGAAAAATGGAGGCTGGTTTCCAAAGTTGCATATCTTTAATTCCAATGGTGACCAAATGACGAAGTTCCAGGGGTTCAGGCCCTAAAGGGCAATCCGTCATTTATAAAAAAGATTTGTTTTCATAAGTTTTTTCAACAGCGGAAGGGCCTGGGCTCGGAGGGCTCAAATTCCCTGTATGAAGAACAATGGCGGTAAAGGAAAGTTCCAGATCGACCCTACAGGATGCCTGAGAGGTTTTTGAAGATTCCAAGATATGGGTTTTGTGTGCTTTATCCAGTTTTAGCAAATTAAAACATTTTTAACCCATGTTAGTCATCATTTTAGGCACAAAATCATGAAAAAATTCTCAGGAGGGCGGACGACAAACCTACCTAGGGAGCTCGATGAAGGAAATTGCAAAATCCACTAAGGATTGGCAGATGAAGACGATGAGCGCGAGGGCAATGATCTACGAAAGCAACAAACTCCTCAGGGAAGCACTCTGACCTCTTTTGCAATCCTGACAAATGAAAATGATAGGTTGGGGCTTGATATCTATACCCCCCTCTGCAATTAATGGCTTCATTTAATGCCTATACGACCAACCCATTGGTTGGTGAATTTGAAAATAGCGGACAACAACAGGAGGTCTGGGGTCCGAGGTCCAGAAGGACATGTCGAAATAGTCGCTAAAGACTTGGCTTTTAATATTGGTGACAAGGAGGGACCCGGACTCCAGAGGGTGGTGTGCCGTTGGAAACAGTGAAAGGCGAAGGGAATTCTGGGAACGGCGGCCCGACCATTTGGACTCGGAGGATACAAATGCAGTTCGGGACTTCATGTAAATTGAAACCTGGCGGCAGCTGATGATTAGGGGCCCGAGGTTCCAGAAGGCGGTAGGCTTCCAGCATTCGGGAAATGACGAACCCCCAGGGGAAACCTGGTGATGGAAACCCAGGGGGCCAGGTTTGGCAAGGCCCAGAGCCGCTGGCAGAAGGAAACTGCCAACGATAGCATGAAAAGCCTCAGGGCTTAACCAAAGATGAGTGGGTTAACACGGTCACTTTAAGATGGGATTTTGGGGGTACGCTGACCACTTGGGATACCAAAATGGGGGCACGCAAAATGAGGCAGCGATGAAAACAACTCGATAAGGTGAAAGAAAAGAGGGTCCCCATTCCGAATGGGGCATGGGTGCTGAGCGCACAACAAATGGTGACTCTGCTGGGAAATGCTCCCAAGCATTCTAAGGATAAGCGTTCATTCAGAACCCAAAATCTCTGGTTTCACAGACCAGAAGTAGACTTCCAAGAGTGAACTAGGAGAACAAGAATCTTAGCTAGGTCAGTGTACAAGATATCTCATAAGTGTGTGTTGTGGATTCATTCATTTCCCCGGGACTGCGCCAAGTGGTTGCCAATCCTATCGAGCAAGGTACATAGATCATCCAATACCAAAAGTAACCTGGACATTGCCCCGCTGCCAGTCAGGTATCCATAGCCCCAGTGGAGTTGTCACTTTGACCCCAGGAATATTGCTCTACTGCCATCCAGACGTCCATAGCCCTGATAGAGTTATCCACACACCCATATGGTTGCTTGATTTCAAAATTTTCTTTCTTTTGATTTCTTTTGATATTTCTTTCAATTTGTCTTATTTTCTTATCTTTTGCTCGACCATGTAAGTGTCAAAGCCTACAAAGGGTTTGGGAATCACAGTGGTCGCTGGAGAAGACTTTGGTTTTTTCACTTACTAGGGTATCATAGTAGCCATTGTACAGTCCTTAGGAATAATTAACATTCTTTTGTGCGAGATCTGAGATATGCGTAAAAAGAGCCAAAAAAGGGTCAAGTTCTTAAGCAGAGTTCAGACAAAAAATCATTCCTAGGCGGCTTTCAGGGACCAATAGTTGGGAATGAATGTATATCTGAAGAATACTAAGGACAAACAACAAAGTGAGCCATTCATTGAATTAACATGGCCACCATAAAGGGATGAAGAACATCATTTCAAAACAAAACAGCTAGGAACAAGCAAAACGAAAAACAACGACACAACAAGACACAAGCAAGCCAAAAGAAAACCTATTCTAACCTATATATAGGTATTTATAGAAAAAATCCTATGGGAACTCAAGCTTGGAAGTAATGCTTCAAGTGCTGCCCATTGACTGGCAACGACACATTTTCACTAGTTAAGGTCTGCAGGAAGAAGGCATTGTCTCCCAATATTTCAGCTATTTGAAAGTTGCCAAGCCAAAGCTTGTTGAATTTGTTGTGTCCCCCTTTCTTTTCATGGGCCTTGTCCCAGTACAGGACTAAATCTGCAATTCTAAAGGCCTTAATTTTGGCTCAGCAACCAAACCATCTCTTAGCCATGCCCTATTGTTTGGAAAAATTTTCTATTGCACGATCTCAGACTTCTTCTAAATGCAAGAGCTCAGCTAGTCGAGCTTCTCTATGATCCCCTCTGTAAAAGTTGTTGATAAATTGGAGAGTGAGAATCTTCAGGTGGATAGGAGATATGGGCTCTAGGCCATAAACAAGATGGAATGGGGAATAACCAAGGGAAGACTTGTGGCGGGTGCAGTCTATCCAAAGGGTGAAACGGAACTGGGTATGTTAGTCTTTGGGATTCCTATCTAGCAACTTCTTGATTACCATGATCAGGTTCTTGTTTGTGGACTCAGTAAGGCCATTGCCTTGAGGGTAGTAATTAGATGAAAATTTAAGGGAAATCCCAAAGTCGAAGGCACAACCAAAAAAATTTAATGAAGCAAAAGTAGGTCCATTATCACATACCAATGCATAAGGACAACCAAAGCAATTTAAAATGAAACTTTCCAAAAAAATTGTAACTATCTCGGTTGTGCATTGCTTACATACAATTGTTTCTGTGCATCTACTACAGTAATCAGTAGCAGTAAGAATGTACCTCTATCCTGCAGATGATGGAGGGCTTACTGGACCAATGAAATCGAGACCCTATTGCGCAAATGGTCTCACCTCCAGTACAGGCTGCAGTGGGACATCATCGTTCTTCTCCTTGGTGGCGGCTATCTAACATGTGTGACATGAGCGAACATGACAGTGAGCATCTTTGAAGACCGTTGGCCAATAATATTCCCCTCTCAATATATGATGTGCAGTGGAGGGCCCGGATCAGTGACTAGTGTCAAATTTGTCGTGAAACTCCTTCAAAACTTGGTTTGCTTCTTCCTTGCCAAGGCATCTCAAGTAAATGCCTTCATGATTTTTCTTATATAAAATGGACCCTTGTAATATGTAACTGCTGCTCTTTAGTCTGAGAGAACACTTTTGGACTCCCTGTAGGTGAGGCAGACACTTTTGGTTCAACAAATAATAGACGATGTTCTCGTACCATTCTCCCGGAGAAACATCCTCGAGCTGGTATTGCTGCATAGTGAGTTCGGGTCCAGCATCTACTGCTCTTTCAACAATCGTGTGGGTAAGTGCATGTCCTCTCACCAACCTCATCAGTTGGATTTCCATATCATATTCCTAGAGTAGGGTGACCCATTTGGCTCTTCGTTCACCCAATTCATTTTGCATGAGTAGCATTTTCACTACTCAGTCGGGGACAATGGAGAACACTTTGTTACACAAGATATAATGCCTAAATTTCTTCACTCCCTGCACAAGGGCATAGGCCTATTTTTCCACATTGTGGTAGATGTAATTCAGTGTCCTTCAAAGGAGCACTCATGAAGGTGATCAGGTGCTCATTTCCTTCATCATCTTTCTGAGTCAGAATGCTAGCGCAGGAATGCTCTAAGGTGAATGAATAGATATAGAATGGCTTCAGATAGTTTAGACTGACGAGTATAGATGCCTCAATAATGGTCCATTTTATTTCTTCTACAACTTGTTTCACTTCGGGAGCCCACTCAACTTTGGTATCCTATTTTAACATAGCATTGAGTGGTTTAACAATTTTAGGAAAACCCGTGATGAACTTCCTGACAAAATTGATCTTTTCAAAGAAGGATTTTAATTATTTCTTGCTACCTGGTGGTGGGATCTTCAATAAAGACTAGATACATTCAAGGTCTATAGAGATTCTTTGCTCTAAAATGACATGTCCAAGCAATCTACTTTTAGTCATGCCGAAAATGCACTTTTTGGGGTTAAGGGAAACTCCAAACTCCCTACACCTCTCAAACACTTTGCATAAATCGGAGACGTGATCACCCCACCCTTCAAAGAACATAGTAAAATCATCCATGTAGATGATTATGCATTTTACAATCAGATATTTGAAGGTGATATCCATGGCATGTTGGAAGGTGGCACCAGCGTTGATTAGCCCAAAAAGAATTCTCTTGTAAGTGAATGTCCCCTACTTAGTGGTGAACGTTGTTTTATGGCGGTCTTTGTACTGTATCATCACCTAATTGTACCCGGAGTACCCATCAAGGAAAAACATCATTTGGGAGTCGTTGACAACCTGTAGCATCTCATTCAATGAAGGCACTAGACAGTTGTCATTCTCTGAAGCTCTATTCAGATTGCGGAAGTCCACACAAAATCTAATTTCTCCATTCTTCTTTCTGACCAAGACCAAGTTGGCTACCCATGTGGAATGCCTGACTGGGAAGATTATCCTTGCTAAAAGAAAATTCTATACCTCTTTGTAAATGATGGGCTCCAACAAGGCATTAATGGGGCGATGTTGCTGGCGGAATGGCCTCACTTCTATCTTGAGAGGGATAGTGTACGTGATGATGGAGGTGTCATAAGTCTTGAGATCCTCATAGCTCCATGCCACTATGTCATGATACCTTTGCAAAGCATCAACGATTCCCTTCTTTTCTTTGGGTGTGCACACTTTTCCAATAAACACATTTTTTGTCTCCTTGTCTGTCCCAAGGTTGTGAGCATCACATTGGTTGCTTATGGATTCCTTCCTCGTATGCCGGTCTTGGTCTCTGATTTGGTCCAAATCAAATATGTGTTTGAGAAAAACCATGTCTTTGGGAATCGTGTTGGTTTTGAGGTTGATAACCCCCTCTATATCCAATTCAACCTCCTCTGGATTAGCTTCATCAATTATTTGGGTCGTGAAGACATCGAAACTTGTTATCAATTCAAGGATGTGGTTATCATCATTGAAAACCTGGAAGTGAGTGACATTATCTGGGATAGACAATGTGGATGTCAACTCAACAGTAAATTTTTTGAGCCCGGACAAGGAAAGGAGTTGCAAAGTGTTGGTTGCTTGAGTGAGGGCATCGGCTATATGATTCTAAGCACGAGGGATCAATTATATATTAAATGTATCTAAACCTTCTAAGAGATCCTAGACCCTATGCCTATAGTTCGCAAGTCTTCTATCATGGCAGGAATACAATTTTCTAACTTGTTTAACTACAAACTCAGAGTCCTCGAATACTTGCAACATTTTAACATTTTTCTTTAAAGCCATAAGAAGACCATGCACTAATGCATCTTATTCTAGTACATTATTAGTGCAATAGAACTGCAGCCTGTGGGCAGCGAAAAAGGTCTTACCCATTGGGATGATGAGCTCGAACCTGGCACTCACTCCTTGTTTTTATTTGGATGCATTGAATTGGAGCATCTGAATCTTGGAAAGCTTCTTGACTTCGGGTCCGACTCGGCTCTTACTTCCTTCCGACTAGGTGGTTGCTCCCGTAATCTTTTGGGAATCTTGCAGCCTGACGTGTTGAACAATAGATGGTTCTACTAGTGCCTCCTTTAGTGTTTCCTTTTGGGGAACAATTAATTTTTTGACATGCTCTACTGTTGTTTGGCACAAGCAGCAATCAAACTCAGAGTGGGTAGCATTATGAATCCTGCACCAATTTGGCAGTAAAATATCTTGAAAATTCATTTGGGCGCCCAAGCTGAGTTGATCCCTTGCACAGTTTTCCATGAATTCCTAGAAACCACTGAGTAGTCCCCAATTGTCACCTTTATCAGGTTTATTGTCTGATTCAACCAACATTTGTGTACTCAGAAGCATTTGAGTAAGGTCGATTGGAGGGTTGCACTACACTAAGAGTACTTCTGTAGCATATTCTTCTTGGGGTTCGAATTCATCTTGATAGATGAAGGGAAAGTAATTTCCCAATTCTGTCTAAACAAACAACACCTCCTTTAGGTTGTTGTACTCTTTGATCATATATTTCATACGGGGCTAGCGGTCTACATAGATTTGATTTGGAAGCACCTTCCATGGCAGCCACATGTGAGAATGGTCCCTGGCAGCATATCGATTCAATTTTTTTGTCAATTCTCTTCCCAGGATGATCCCATATGTATCGGGGATGTCAGCCACTTGAATATCAATGACTTGTTGTATCCTTGGATCTATAGCAATTTGCATCGGGATTCGATTCATTTCTCACACAATGTTGATCTTTGTTTTTTCCAACTGGGTCACCTTCCTTCTTGAGGGTGTGGGAATAATTCCAAGAGCCTTGCATACCTTCAGTGGCATAACATTGGTGAACGCTCCTGAATCAATCAAGTAGTTATGCAAGTTCTTTCTGAATAATTGAATGGTAGTAAGGAAAGGGGGATTTTCCAATCTTCCTTGGAAGAGACCCATGGGTGTGTCGACCTAAGCTACTTGAGCTTTGTTCTTATCGCAGTTTTATCTTTAATCTTCCTAGATAGTTGATCCTTGGAAATCTTCCTATTGTTCTAGTCTGGTTCCTTTTCCAGCTGTTTACCTATAGACTAATTTGAGGGAACATCCTTCCTTCCCCCTGTGTTATCCTATATCATGGGTTCATGTCTAGGTTCTTCAAAGGTGACTCTCTTAGCTGATGCCTCATGTGTTGTGCTGGAGGATGGGGTCCCATTGAGTACCCTCAAGAAGGGGTGCCTTATGGTAGGGACCTTGAGTAGTTTGAAGGAAGATAAATTGATTTTTACTTTCTTGAACTCTTCTGCCATATATTCACCCATTTGTTCAATCTCAGAGCCGAAGGCCCGACCTATTGCAGTGCTAGGAGGTTGGACTTCCCTTTGACTTGACTAATTTTGGGGTCGGCCTTGAGGCTAGTTTTGTGCCCGATTTTGAGGCCTATCCTTGTTGAGATATTGGGTGGGTATATAGGGTAGCCCACGGTTATTGCTGGCATTGGGATCGGGTAGGGTAGTAAAATTGTTTGGTGGAGTAGAAGTTGTAAAGGGTCCACCTGCCTGTGTATTCCTAAGGAAGTAAGGGGTTGTTCTCTGGTGGAACATGTGAATTTCATCTACATATGGTTCTTCCTCATCGACTGGACCATTATCTATTGAATCAAAAAGCTGAGCCAAGTTTTTCTCATTACTTACCTCTTGTACTTTTTTTAACTTAACAAGAGTAGGCTTGACTTTGAGCTGATTGTGGTCACTTCACGGAAACGACGCTTGGTTTACCATGAGATAGAAGGAGTCTGGAGGCTCATACGGGACGATGTCTCTGCAACTGGTACTATTAGTGGCATTTTGTACCTTAATTTGAAATTTTTTTGTTGCTGTCTGGAATTCAAAACAATCCAACTCAGAGTGTCTACTGGTCTTGTGAATTCAGCACTATCCAAACAAGGTTGCCTTGGCAAGGTACACCCCACTAGCCATTCTTTTATTATTGGTCGGCTAATCAAGAGGAGTAGGGACACCTCCATTATTGGGCCTCGTATTCCATAGGTGGTTCTGCCTCTGAGAAGGTCTCCTATTGGAACTTTGATTCAGATTTTGTCCCCTATCATAATTTTGCTCAGAAGAGGTGCTTGCTTCTCGGTTGTCCCTATTGTCTTGGCTATCCTGATTCAGATTGGTCTAGAGGTTATGCTGGGATGCTTACAACTGATTATTTTGATTCTTTAAGTGCATCATTTTCGTAGATATTTTCTTTATCATCTCTGTCGGCTCTCCTGATTTGTCTTTCTCAGCAGTGCTACTTGGCAGCGGTGCCAAATTTTTGAGAAAGACAAGCAGGGCTACTAGCTTATTCTGATGCACTGGAGGGAATTCTGGTCCTGAGAAAAATAGTGGTGCTTGCGGTTGTTGACAATACACCTGTTGTTGTTAGGGAGCCTGAGGGTAGCTTTGCAGTTGCTGAGGCTGCAAATAAGAAGGCACCGAAGGTGCATAATTCATTGGTTGTCTAGGGTGCAGAACGAGGGGAAGTGAGGCACCGGGTTCATAAGAGGGGTCTGATTAGTGAATGCTTGATTAAGCCCTTGAATCTGCATTGGGTGAGCTACTGGTCCCAAAGAAGGTAGCGGACCAGAGATATTCTGCCCCAAATATGCACTGACAATAATAGCCTCTATATAGGCAGTTACTAATGAAGTGAGTGGAGAACGTATCCTCTTTACCAAGGCTGACGTAAGGTTGTCTAACACCACATAGTAGACCGGGAGGGCTGCGGCATCATTATGAAGGTATCGGTCATGAAACCTTGTGAAGGCACGATGAAAATGATCATTAAAAGTTCCAATGGGTTCATTAACTTCCCTCCTAGCATACATAAACTATCTATATAACTCTGAGGGGATGATCGAGATCTTATATTTTTGTAGGAAAGCATTCTTCATGAGGTCCCATGAGGTAATGGACCCCCTCAGAAAATTGATGTACCAATAAAAGGCCTCCTCGCCCAATGAGTGTGGAAAGAGGTGACATGCAACATCCTCATGATCGACTTGCATTTCAGTGATTGATGTTTCAAATATCTTGATGTGCTCTTTAGTTGTTCTTTGTAGGTCGCGAGGATTGAATTTCAAACAAAATCCTTCCAGATTCTTGGGCATTTCATGGTAAGCAGTGAAGTGTATCAGCGAAGGGTTTTGTGCCAACCAAGCCATGGCAGGAGGCGAAGGTGGTACCTGATGTTGAGGAACAACAATTTGGAGTTGTGCCTGTAGGAGGACAATAGCCTAAGTTGTGGCTATTTGGACTGCTCCTTGAGCTTGAAAGGTTAGGAGAGAGGCAACTTCCTGGCTGCTGAAGATGGAGGGTGAAAATGCAGTTTCAGATGGTCGGGTGGAAGATGAACACAAGCCGAATGAGGGTGAAGGTGGAAGGGAAGTGGGTGGAACGGAGGAAGAGGAATAAGTAGCGTTTCCTCCCTTAGTTTGTTTTGCCCTTGTACAAGGCTGCAACTCTTGGAATTCTTCCTTGTTTGGTGTTGACTGTAAAACTCTTTGAAATCTTTCTAGGGAGAATGATCCGATTTGATCTAGCTTCACAAGTCCCTCCTAGAGATAGTTTTATTGATGGGTGTTTTTACACACTTTCTCAACACAGGTAATGTGTATGTGCACTACTTCTTTTGAAAGGAAATCTCCAACTGCAAGCTGTTGAAAATCTCCCCAAAGTCTCTCGGATGTCAGGTCATGACTTGCATGGAACTCCCTAGTTGATATTTGATGTGATTTTACTTGTAATCATAGGGCAGACTTAAGTAGCTGGATACGAGGTGGCTCTTCAAATACAAAGTTTCTAGGATGGGAAATAAAGTGTACTTTGTTGTAGGTTCGAACAACAATCTAAAACTTTGATGTTTTCTTCAAGTTTGGCTTTACAATGTGCAATGAACCTTAGCACAGGCTATTTCTTAAAAAAAAAAGGGAAGGAGAGCAGGGAAGAGGGAAGGCTCCTGGATCTGCAACTAACCGTGAACAGTGATCATGGATGTTCTGCTATGGATAGCTCCCTTCAAACAGAGTTCTGCTTAACTAAGAAATCTACAGTATCGTGAAATTTGTGCTATCTTCAAAGGTTTGCAAATATTTTACCATTCATCCACCATTTACATGCATGAATAAAGATAAAGAATTAAAGAGCAGCTTCAAATTTCAGTCCAAGCTAACTTTGCAATGCCATTTACCAGCAGCAAACAACAAAAAGTATGGGCAGGGAGGCATCAACATAGCAAAAATTTCTATAATCACAGAACAACATGACTAAAATCTATCAAAGCAATGACATAGCTAACTAAAACAACAATGTGAACCTAATTAAAGCATTTAATAATGGAGATTGAACCATGCAATATGTGGAGAAATCAGAAAATACACCAAGTCAATATATTTTCATTATAAATTTCAGCATCATTCCTTTACAACAACTCAACTCTCCTTTGAAATGAGAGGAGACCCCCTATTTATAGTACCCAAGAAACAAAATGAATGGTCAAGATTGATTTTCATTGTTTGGATAGGATTGATTACAAAATAGGGTTTCACCTACCCCCAAATATATTACAATTTAAAATTACATTTTGTCCTTTCCCTATTCTGTCCTTTAGTGACAACACTGTAGCATTTTTTTCTTTTGCTAACTGCTCTTTTGTTGTAGCTATTCCTTTAGGAGCTCTTCATTGATAATAGGGTTTCCCTCCTTCCAAGCTGCATATTCGATGAATTTTAGAATGACTGGCTGGAGCTTGTCCACCTCAATGATCTCATACCACAACATCTAGTAACTCCATTCTTTTGCATTATCCTCAAGCTTTTTCCAATCTTCATCATACTTTAGACCCTGATCCCTAAACAACTCCGACTAGGCGAAGGCACGAGTGGAAAAACTCATGAATTCAATTGTTATCTCATTGGACTTCCCACCCTCCATCTTCTTCTAAAAATAAGGCTTTATCTTTTCTGGATCCATCTGTACTACGGGCATGTCGTACTCTGTCATCAGCTTCAAACATCGGGCATAGTCCACCCTAATTTCCTTGACCCACTCGATGTCTGGATCCACCTTATCCATTATTTGTTCCCACCTTTCCTTTATGTTATCGAAATCCTACCTCCATACATCCATTAGCCAATGGTCATTGCTTTTGAATGCGAGTTCTTTTTCCCATGTGGCTTTTGGTAACCAGAGGATGGCCTTAATCTTTGGACAAGTGGAACCATATGTCGCAGGGAAGTCAGTGCAGAGCTTCTTCGTGCTCTCCAGAGATTGTTGCAGATCCAAGAACTTGTTGGCTATCTGAACAACCTGGTTGATACTCATGTTCTCGACATACAAGACCTATCAGAACCAGCTCTTCGTAGTCTTGTCCAAGTTCTTTCTCTTCTCTAATTTGTCGATTTTCTCTTTGGACAGTAGTTGGGGTGGAGCCACAGATGTGGTAGGCATAGCATCCACTGAAGACCATTGTTGGATGTAATCCGTCAAAGCGGCCACCTCTGCTTTAAGTTCATCCTTCGAGACCTTGTCATGTTTTATCAGGTGCACCACTGTAGCCACTAGCTCCTCAAGATATCCCACCTTCTGCTCTCTGGTAGTAGTCCCCAAGTTGATGGTGGAAATTTTATAGCTTACACCTACCTAGCCTACCATGGACGTTGCTATCTATGCAGTTCGGGACCCGGAAGCATCCATTATTATCTTGGATCTTACTTTAGGCTTCTTCTCCTTTCTGGTTGAGCTTTGGGCTCGGGCTAGGATAGCCTCTAGCCTTGCCCTCGGATCCTTAGGAGCGGAATTCTCCTTCTCAAGTTGCCTCTCCAACCACTCGAGCATGGTAGACTCTCCTTTTGAAGGCTCTTGATCACCCTCGCCTTGCCTCGTTCGGACTTCTGTTTGTGCACTTTTCATCTTGGTGCCGTCTCCCTCCTCCTCATCAAAATCTAGGATGAAAGTGAGGCGTTTGATGAGAGGTTTAGTACTCAATTTCCCTCAGGGAATTCCTTCTACCTCCCTTTCCTTTTCCTTTAATTCTTCAATGTGTTCACCCTTGTGCATGTATTCCTCGGGCTGGTCCTCTTCTTTGTCTTCTTCTTCTGTAGGAGGAGGTGGCACAATCTCTAGTTGTTTTTCCTCTGCAGGGGTTTCTACATTTTTTGCTGTCCTGTTGCCATCTTTCCCCTCTTTGGGAGGTGACCCTTCTGCCTCTTCTTCATCGTGTTTCAGCTATCGGGCCATCTCTTCTTCAAGATCATCATCAAAGGTTTGCATGATGACCTTACCACTGGCATCCTCCTCCTCATCCCCACTTTCAAAAGAGCCTATTCCCTCCTCTTCGTAGGCCACCCTATCAATTTGTCAATGTTCATACTCCAAGTGTTCATAGTACTTGTCAGCCTCCTCTTCAATTGGCTTCGAGGCTTCTTGCTCTTGCCTCACCCACTCCTCAAAAATTAACATTGTAGCCTCCATCGCTGGTGGTCCTGCTGGAGGTTGCAAAGGCTTAGTAGTAGCGAGGACCTGTGCTAATGTGGCCTGAAGGGTGGGGTCCATAAGGATTTGGGAGAGCTCGGAAGGGATATTTTGCATGCATTTTGAGAAAGCCTAGGGAAATGCGAGAGCAGAAATTGGCGTTGTTATTGTGGCCAATGGGAGTGATATGGTAGGTGACATGGTGGTGGAGGAAAGAGGAGTAGTCATGGCGGAGGAGTCAATTAATACCATGGGGCCGACCGGAGGTGAAGGGGCAAGATGGATTGGGATATCTACTACTGGAGGGGACATGGTGACCATGGCAAGGGAGACAGACGATGGGGCAGTCGAGACAGGGGGAGCTGGAAGGGGTTCTAGCTGATCTGTCCTTTCTTCCTCACCCTCTTGGATTACGGGTTGCTCCATGGTGCCCCCTATTCGCTTGGGATCTAGAGATTGCTCTGTTTCTGTTCCTTTCCTCTTCTTATATCTAGTGATCAGAGGAGATTTAGATGTCCTGCCCATTGAAGTTATGGCGATGACATCTTCGGTGGTACTGGGCTCACTCTTTAGCCCTTCATAGGTTAGGACCATCCCTTTTTGCTTTAGCTGGGCCACTTGTCTTTTAACCCATTCTTCAGTCTGGGCCATGGTGGGTTTGGTTACGATGTAGAGTTCATCGACCTCCTGCTCATCCCAATCATTTGTGGGTAGTGGTAAGCTAGCGACTGCATTATACCAGGGATCCATGATGGTGCTTTCATCTTCCTCAACTTGATCTGGTATAGGGAATAGTTGCACCCTTCTTACGAAGTATCCAATCATCCTCATGTAGTGCTTGGCACGCACCTCTTTGTCCTCTTGGAAATTTTCCTAGAAATCCTCAACATGATGAAAGTTGGCATAATCCGGTCCCAGCGCTTCTCTCATGTGCCCATACAGGTCCATCTATGGGCGAGGAGTGTGTAGTTGGAAGTGGTATTCTGCGAGTTCCTTTTCTGAGTTCCTGGCACACTGGGAAGTTTGCAATTTGTACATGCCTCGATCGAGGGTCAAGGGATAATAGATCCCTGCCAAATGCTTGTTGCTAAGGATGGTGTGCACATGCTGCAGCTGTCGGGAGAGTTCCAGTAGTATAATCCAGTCATTGGGATACCGAGGCAGCTTGTTTGGTCTTTCAGTGAAACCCTGGGTGCAAATGTAGGTGAATTTGGGAAATTGCAGGAACATGAAAGCATACTACTTCAGGAATGCCTACGCACTGTAGGAGACTCTCCTCTAAAAATCCCCTCCAAGTAATCAGATGATGTGACCAATGAAGGAGTTGTTCACCCTTTAGTATTCCTTTCTAAAATTTATGAATTGGAGCTGAGGATGTCTGTCGTAGACTTTCAATCTTTGCCCTGGCTCCTCGTCAGGTGCTGCAAACAATCCACTATACTGCCTTTGTTCTACCAGTGAATAGACTAGATAGGAGGTCATTTAGAATTTGGAGCTCTTCTTTATGTTCATGAACTACTCATGGAAGCAGTCACTTATCATACCTCCCCAGTAGAATGAGGCTTTTGTGGTGACATCCTCGTTCCCACGGAGGATCTGCTCAACAAAGTATACCATCCATTTTTGAAAGAACATAGCAGTGGGGAGGCCCATTACCCAGCTCAACATGGTGACTAGATCATGGTAGTCTTCATGGAAATCATTGCGGAAGAGTTCTTGGGGAACCTTCACAGTGCTGCCCCTTTTCTCCTTGAGCCAATGCTGATTTATCAATCTCTTGCAGCCCATCGGGTTGTCGTCCCATGCTACTTTGCATTCCTCTATAGTGGGCATCTCCATTTCTTCAAAGGTAGGAATGTGGAAGGTCTTTGTAATTCCCTCAGCTAACATGTCAGATAGAATATTGCCATCTCTGTCAACGATGGTCCTTGTCTCGGGTTAGTAGGCCTACCGACAAGCCATGATTAGCTCAGGGGCAATGAGAGATGGGGGGAGCACGCAACCTATTAGAACTATTAAATTTTGAGAAGTTTTATGTCTTCCTATACCCGTAAAGTCTCTCGAGAAGCCCATGCCATCCGCTTTGAGTGACATTTCTTCCCATACTTCTGTCATTTTTCATTGTTTGGCCCCGTAAAATTCACTTGGCCCTAAGCATTTGAACTTATAAGCCATATCGGCATGAGATGATGAGGGTATTCCTGATCCATAGATCCTTTTGTATTAACATTGTCTTTTTATAGACTATCGGCAAGAGGTTTGAGGTTTTTCACTAATGAAAGATTCATATCGGCATGATGTAGTTCATTGTCATAGTGACAGAAGGATTTTATCACCGAGACAATGGTTATCGATATATGTCATAATGAACCATTGTAAGTCATAATGATCGGAATGCAAAGAGTTGTGTCACCAAGATAGCAGTCATCAATGTAATGTCTAGCAGCATTTGTTTGGTCTCGCCGATAAAGCTGAAGGTGGGTCCTGTTGTTTCCATCAGAATGAAGTCAAGGAGTCTTACTGACCCCTATGTCATGGCGACAAGATTTAAACTTGGAGGTACGTTTGGCAAGATAGGTTTCATCGGCGAGAGCTAGGAGAGTCATGTTGAGTATTGCTTCATCGATAGGAAAATTGTTAAGTCTTGGCGATTAGAAGTTGAACTTGAGGAGATGTTTTGGTAAGACACAAAGTAATCTATGGAACATTTTACCAACCCCTTAAGTCATACAGATGGTTTTTATCAGTGTGAGTCTCAGTGATATACTCGTGATTGAGGGAATAACCATCAGAGAGACACATAGCATTGGTATAACTACAAGAGAACATAGAAATATAAGCAAAGATACAAAATAGTCATCAGGGAGACTTGAAGTGTCGGTATAACTGCAGGATATCAATGTGATATGTAATCTATTGGTGGTCGGAGAGACTCAGAACTTCGGGGAGACTACATGATGTCTTCGCGGAAGTCCAAAGAACAGTGGTAAAGGCCCGAATACAAGGATTGCCCGAGATGCGAATATGAAGGGACGCGACTCTTCAAGTTGCTGATGTATAAATACTTACTTTTGACAGCGAATGGGGGGTTAGACAGATTGCGAATAGAAAATATAGAAAACATAATGGTTTTTGTATGAGACTATGATGAATGTAAGAAATAAGGGAGATGTAAATGGAAGTAATTTGATCCTGCCACATTTTTTTGGTTTCAATTGTTTGTTGTATTAATTGAAAGCATTGCTAATGTTGTCTCCAAAGTTGGTGTTTTCTAGTTATTTAAACTAATATTTCAAGGATATACTTCAGTTTATCAGGGCACATTTGTTGTATCTATGTGATTGGATTAATTGGTTCTTTCAAAGAAAGATTAAGTCCTTTTAATCAATCATAGTAATAAGTCAATCCCATTTGGATCATTAAGAAGAACTCAGTAGTCATATTCCTGCATGTTTATACTAGTTATAAACTTGAAACCTATATGCCAAACAATTTGAATTTCTGCTAGAGAGAAGTTACTCATTTCAAATTTTCATTTGACTTCATGCACCCAATAAGGCACTAGTCTCTACCATTTTGTTGTTAGTCTCATTCAGTTTTTCATATGAACATATTATATTTTTTCCTTGATATTGCTTATACAATTTATACCAAATTTAGACTCATTTATCCACTCCTATTTTCCAGTGTGGGTAAATTGCTTTAGGAGATAAAGAAAGGTCAAGTATGCTTCATTGCTATAGGCATACCTACCTAGGTCCGACAGCACCTGAAGAGAAGAAGGTTCAATTCATTTGGCGTTGTCTGTTACTCTGAAACATTGTGAAAGCTTGGCAACCTTTCGTGGTTCAAACCTGCATTTTTTAGAGCTAACAAATTGGTGACTCTACTGGGGACAATTATTGTAGGATATCCGGTTGAAAATCATCATATAAGAGTCATATATAAAAAATTCATACTTTGAGAAGTTTCAGAAAAAGTGATTCTGCTGGGAAATAAAATTAAGAATAGTTTCATTTTCTCACCTTTCATAAAGTGAGTGGCGACTCTGGTAAAAACATTGCATCAATTCAACATGAATGGTAGAAGAGCCCAATACAAAGGAGGTCCTAGTGGTAACAGTAAGTGGACACATAAGGATGACAAGGATGATAAGGCTAAGAAGAAAGAGGATGACATGTGCATAACAAACAGAGACAAAGCATCAAGACCGCATTGTGAAACATATGAACGTTATGATACATGGAGAGATAATTCAAGTATAGAACTTTGTACCCCTAAAGAACAAAAAAATCCTTTTTATAATCCCCAAAAACAAGTAGAGTTAGATGCTAAAATCAAAGCTGAACGAATAAGATGTCAATAGGAATATGATCAAAGAATGGAGGGTAATCAAAGTGAGCCTACTGATCATGTAATCCCTCAAGAAAATTATGAATTCTCAACTCATGAAGAAATAGAAGCACAGTTCGAGTTTCATAAACAAGAAGTAGAAAGAGAAAAAGTTGAATAGGAAAAGATCCAAATGATAAAACCAATCCAAGACTTGAAATTACAGGAAATCCAAATTCAGGCTCAGGCAACTAATCTTTCAAAGTATGTGCCACCTCATAAACAAGGAAACAATAATGGAGGGTCTTCATATCAGCCAAAGGCTCCTCAGAATCAGATTGGAAATCAATACAAGCAGCTAAACCATCCACCATATACTGCAACACAACATACAAATGCACAACCATCTCATGGTCAGCAATATGTGCCATATCTTCATACACAATACAATAATCCAATGTATCAGTATCAGTACATGCATAACCCTCCCCCTCAGCAATATACAACAATGATCAAATAGTTTGATTTGACAGGGTTTCAATTATACCCTTACCCTATGGATAGCAATTGGAGGAGTCTTGTTCCTAAATTTACAGGGAGTAGTGCTATTACTGCTGAAGATCATTTAAAAAAATTTAATGCTTTTATCCAAGGTTTGGATATACCATATGAATACTTACATATGAGGTTGTTCATGATGTCACTCACCGAAGAAGCTAGGGATTGGTTCAATATCCTACCAATAGCTTCTATTAATTCTATCCAAGAATTTTAGGATCAATTTCTTGAACAGTATGAAAATCTATGTGCACCAGATACTGCTTTTCATGAATTAGTGGGAATTCAAAAAAAATAGAACAAGTCAATTTATGATTTTAACCAGAGATTTAACAAATTGCAAAATAAGATACCACTAGGGTCAAAGTTTCTAGACTCAGTAGCATTGAGTGTCTATTTGAAAGCATTAGACCCAAAAATAGGGTATGAACTAAGAAATAGGTTTCCAAGAGATTTACCTGAAGCCCAAAAGATAGCATTAACTATTGAAAACAATAGGAAAGCTGCTGGGATGATCAGTAGGAGAGATAATCCTAGGGCTCCTCAGCAAGTAAATAATTATCAGTACAAACAGGAGAACATGTATAGAAGTGAGAGGCCTAGCTTACATGATATGCCTTATAATACAAATTGGACAGATGGAAAACCTGTAATTGATAGACCTAGGAACAAGGAAACACCTAATCCATTAAAGAAGAAGGGTGCATATATGGTAAATAATAATATTTGGTGCAAAACTTGTGATAAGTCACGTTCCTTAGATTATTGTGTTGTAGCTCAAGATATGCAAGAAGGAATGTTAGTGGGTGACAATGGAGAGGATCACACAGTGTATTTGACCTCGAATACTCTTCACCCTGGTGAGGATGGATATTTATCTTCAGAAGATGAAGGCTGTGAGTATGATGTTTCGAATCAGAGGTGTAATGTCCACATGGCTGAACAACAAGTTTTTTCTGATTCTGAAGACAATCTTGCAAAATATCACTTTGATGAGGTGCCTGCAAAATGCAATATAAGGAGACCTACTAAAGAGGAAATTAGGAGGCTAAACATTGTTGTAGTCGAACAAGCAAAGAGCAAGTACTGGTTGAGAAACAGGACAGTGAATGAGAAGGAAAATCTTCCCAGGGGTATATTTATGAAGGACAAAGAAGTGACGCTAGGGGTTTTGAAGAAAACAAAATATGAGCATCATAATGAGAACAAATAGATGTTTTCCCAGAACGAGGAGAAAAAAGAATCATACAAAGAAGAGCAGAAGACTGTCCAAAAGGAATAATTCAAAGGAGAAATGTTAGAACAAAAGAAGATGACTAAGGCAGAGGGCTCTTCATTTGATTTCTCTCAGGCTTTATCTCAGGTAAAAATGTTTGTTCCACTACTTGAGATGATGAGAATTAAGGAATATAGAGACAGTGCAATACAATTGATATCAAATGGAAATGAGAAAAGTGAAAATTCTAAAAATCAAATGGCCACTACAACAGTTAATAAACAAGAAAAGGAGACTATCCCAGAAGTATGTTTAAGTAATGCATTGGTAAATTCCCCACAAGTTGAACCTTTTTTCACCACACTACTTATAAATAACAAACTATTGAGGAATTGCATGATAGACTCTAGCTCTGCAATCAATATCATGCCAGTTGGAGTTATTAAACAACTTGGTATGTGGGTAGATACAAATGAAGGGGAGTGCTATGCAATGGATAGTAGGCCTGTTCTAGTGGTAGGTGTTATGAAATATTTTGAAATCAAATCAGCTGCTTATCCTCAGATGGCCTACAGTATAGATATAACAGTAATTGATACTCCTTCTCAGTTTGGGATGCTTCTGTCGAGACAATGGATGACTGCGGTTGGGGGAAATGTTCAATTTGATTTATCTTATGCAACAATTCTAGTGAACAGCAAGGAAGTTAAGTTGTACAGAGAACCAAGATGAACCCAATTGTAGATTGTGTACCTCAAAATCAAGTCAATTGCTTTTGTGATATGGATATTGGGAATTTTAAGATAAAACCAGCTCAGCCAGAATTAGTCAATATTGATCCCATTGATAAGCATGTTGCAAAAAATTGTGATGGCATGTGGAAAATGTACTTTGATGGAGCTTGCAGCCAAGAAGGTAACATAGCAGGAATAGTGTTTGTTTCCCTTGAAGGAGTTACTTTTAAATATTCATTTTTTCTAGCATTTGAATGCACAAACAATATAGCAGAATATGAAGCTTTACTAACAGGATTGAATATGGTTTTAAAACATAAGATCAAGATGCTAGTTGTTCTAAGGGATTCTGAGCTTGTTGTTTCTCAAATTAAATCAAAATATGCAGAAAAACACAAGAGGCTGAAGAAGTACAGGAATGTTGTATGGGATACAATTGAATTGTTTGATGCTTTCTCTATTGAATGGATTGAGAGGTCAAAGAACATAATGGAAATTTTTTTAGCCATTGTAGCATTAAGGGGAGATGATATCACATTGGCTGGAGTGTCTCAGATTGAATTCAAAGCAAGACCTGTTGTGCTTGATAATGTATACAGTTGGCAGGTTTTTAGTGATGATGCTAACCTGTTGAAGTTTCTTCATTGTATAGATCAATATGAAGCTCAAGAAATTGATTTTAATGCTTTTGTAGAAGAAGCAAATGGAAAGCAGACATTATTTGGGAAGGAGGTCTTACAGCTTAAAACTAATAAGCTTCCCAAAGGGCTAGTAGCATTGGAGAGGGTGTATGATGGGAATGATCAATCCCTTATGAAATAGATACTAGTCATGAGAGAAGACATTGAAGAAATCAATTTAGGGATTGAACTGGCACCAAAAAAGGTATACATTGGAAAGAAAATAAGCCTGACAATTCAAAGAATGTTGATTGCATTATTAATAAAATATAAACATGTGTTTGCATGGTCTTATGAAGATCTCAAGAAATACAGGGAAGATTTGTTTCAACATGAAATCCCATTGAAGCCAGATGAAAAGCCATTTAGGAAAAGACAAAGACCTATTAACCTAACATTGGAACCAAAAATGCAGGAGGAATTGGTAAAAAAGCTTTGAGATGGGGGTATTATCAAACCAATTAGGCATTCAACATGGGTTTCGAACTTGGTTTCTATGAGGAAGAAGAATGGGGATATCAGATTATGTGTGGACTTCAGAAATTTAAACATGGCATCTCTCAAAGATAGTTATCCTCTACCTAATATGGAAGTTGTATTACACAAAGTAATAGGGTGTGAGTTGTTATCTATGATGGATGGGTTCTCTGGTTATAATCAAGTCAAAGTAAAATAATCTGAGCAGTACAAGAAAACTTTTACAACCCCATGGGGAACATACATGTATAAGAGAATGCCATTTGGTCTCACAAATGCAGGTGCAACCTTTCAAAGAGCTATGGATGTAGCATTTGCAAATTTGATTAATGCTATCGTGGTTGTGTATCAAGATGACCTTACTGCTTATTCAAAAAGGGTTGAAGACCATGTAGACATCTTGAAAAAATATTTATCAAAGACTTGGAGTATGGTATCAGTTTGAATCCTAAAAAATGTTATTTTGCAGTCACAGAAGTAAGACTCTTAGGACATATTGTGTCAAAGGATGGAATTAGAATAGATCCTGAGAGGGTTGAGGCAATAGATAAAATCCCTATTCCTAAGACTGTCAAAGCTATTCAATCATTCTTTGGACAGATCAATTTTGTTAGGAGATTTGTATCTAATTTTGCTGAAATTGTGAAGCCCATATCAAAGATGCTAAGGAAGGGAAAAAAGGTAGAATGGACTGTAGAGGCATTGGAAGCTTTTATATCCATCAAAATGGCCATCAAGGAAGCTCCTATCCTTAAGTCTCCAGATTTTGCAAAACCTTTTCAGATATTTTCATTTGCTTCAATGCACACTATTGCTGCTATTATGTTACAGAAGAATGAGGAAGGTCATGAGTAGCCTGTCTCTTTCTTCGGTAAGTTACTGCAGGGGTTAGAATTAAAATATGATATCATGGAAAAACAAGCGTTTGCATTGGTGAAAGCCACAAAAGTTTTTAGACCTTATCTTGTTGGAGCCAAAGTGACTGCTTATGTCCCTCATGCAGCTGTTAAAGATATTTTGACATAGTCAGAAGTAACAGGAAAGAGATGCAGGTGGATTAATAAAATTCAAGAATTCAATATGGAAATACAAATCACCAAGTTAGTAAGAGGTCAGGGTTTGGCCAAGTTAATGGTAGAAACAAATGTTGAAGAAAACCAAATTTGTAATGTAGAAGATGAAGGAAGTATAGTTGCAAGTATAAAGCATACTCCTTGGTATATAAACATCATGCATTACCTCAGATACATGAAGTTCCCTGAAGGATTAAGTGATAATCAGAGAAGAACCTTGAAGCTGCAAGCATCAAAATATGTGTTTATGGAAGGTGATTTATTTTGGAAAAATAGGGACGGGATGCTATTGCTTTGTCTTGATGAGTCACAGGCCAAGCATGTTTTGAGAGAGATGCATGAAGGGGTCTATGGAGGACATTATTCTGCAAAGACAACTGCACATAATATTCTCAGGGCAGGTTATTACTGGCCAATTTTTTTTAATGATTCATTTTCATATGTAAGAAGATGTGAAGCGTGCCAGAAGTTCTCAGGGAAACTGAAGTATCAGGGAGATTTACCACTCAGACCTTTGCAGATTGATGCCCCTTTTCATCAGTGGGGTATTGATTTTATTGGTGAGATACAAGAGAAATCAAGTGGAGGACATAAATGGATACTGGTAGCTACTGATTATTTCACTAAATGGGTGGAGGCAGTCCCAACCAAGCAGGCAACAAGTAAAGTTGTGATCAATTTTTCAATGGATAACATTGTCACTAGATTTGGTGCACCATTAAGATTGATTACTGATAATGGGATGTGTTTTAGATCTGATGAGTTTAAATATTTTTGCAATAAATATGGTATCACTGTTTCTTATGCAACTCCTTACCATCCACAAGCTAATGGTCAAGCAGAGTCTAGCAACAAGAGTCTTCTAAAAATTATAAGGAGAATGCTAGGAGGGAATAAGAAGGCTTGGGATTCAAGATTGAGGTTGGTTGTATGGGCTGATATGATAACTGTGAAAAAGGCAATTGGAAAATTCCCATTTGAATTGGTATATGGAACACAAGCTAGAATGCCTTTACAAAATTTATTACCAGTTTACAATTTTATCCTTCAAGAAGATATAGATATTCCAGAACCAATGGAGGAAAGAATGGAGCAACTAGCAGAGCTTGATGAAATAAGAAGATTAGCCCAAAACCAGAATGTGAAATTGCAAGCACAAATGAAGTATTTATTTTATAGAAGAGAAAAATATAGAAAATTCGAAGAAAATGATATGGTGTTAATGTGGAATACAAGATGTCAGGAGAAGGGAAAACATGGGAAATTTGAAGCCTTGTGGTTGGGACCCTTTGTTGTTGTTGGAAAGAAAGGTGAAAATTCATATTACTTGCAAAATATGATTGGTGAAACTCAGGAGTTTCCTATACATGGGCAATTCTTGAAGCATTTTTTCTCTTGAGCAATGTTGAGGATTAACAGTTGCCAGTGCATGGATAACTTTTGATAATCCTCTCAAAAAAAAAAATTCCATGCACAGTAGTTTAGGAATTTTAAGGAATAGGAATTGCCAGTACATGGACAATCCTGAGTTTCCTTCTTTCTGAATAATTTTTTCCATGTACAATAGTATAGGGTTTTTGTTCATCTCCTTTCCCATTCATTCCATCCTGCTCATTAGTCCATGCCCTTGAAAGTCTGGTCTACTCACCTAGAGGTCTGAATCCTTGTGATGATCTTACAATCATCCATCCCCAGATGGAGCCACTGTTAGAACTATGAAATTTTAAGAAGTTTTATGACTACCTATACCTGTAAAGTCTCTCAAGAAGCCCATGCGATCTACTCTGAGTGACATTTCTACCCATACTTCTGTCAATTTTCATTTTTTGGCCCCATAAAATTCACCTGGCCCTAAGCATTTGAGCTTATAAGCCATATCGACATGCGATGATGAGGGTATTCCCAATCCATAGAGCCTTTTGTATTAACGTTTGTCTTTTTGCAGACTATTGGCAAGAGGTTGGAGGTGTTTCACCAATGAAAGATTCATATCAGCATGATGTAGTTCACTATCTTAGCAATAGAAGGATTTTATCGCCGAGACAATGGTTATTGGTATATGTCATAACGGGCCATTGTAAGTCATACTGATCGGAATGCAAAGAGTTATGTTGCCAAGATAGTAGTCATCGGTGTAATGTCTAGCAATATTTTTTTGGTCTCGTTGATAAAGCCAAAGGTGGGTCCCATTCTTGCCATTGGAATGAATTCAGAGAGTCTTACCAACCCCTATGTCATGGCGACAAGATTTAAACTTGGAGGTATGTTCGGCGAGACAGGTTTCATTGGCGAGAGCTAGGAGAGTCATGTCGAGTATTGCTTCATCGATAAGAAAATTGTAAGTCTCGGCGATCAGAAGTTGAACCTGAGGAGATGTTTCGGTAAGACACAAAGTAATATGTGGAACATTTTACCAACCCCTTAAGTCATATAGATGGTTTTTCTCAGCATGAGTCTCAGTGATATACTTGTGATTGAAGGAATAACCGTCAGAGAGACACATAGCATTGGTATAACTAAAAGAGAACATAGCGATATAATCAAAGATACAAAATAGTCGTCGGGGAGACTTGAAGTGTCGATATGACTACAGGATATCAATGCATTATGTAACCTATTGGTGGTTGGAGAGACTCAGAATGTCGAGGAGACTACGTGATGTCTTTGCGGAAGTCCAAAGAACAGTGGTAAAGGCCCGAATGCAAGGATTGCCCGAGATGTGAATATGAAGGGACGCGACTCTTCAAGTTGCTGATGTATAAATACTTACTTTTGACAACGAATGGGGGGTTAGACAGATTGTGAATAGAAAATATAGAAAAAAGAATGGTTTTTGTATGAGACTATGATGCATGTAAGAAATAAGGGAGATGTATATGGAAGTCATTTGATCCTACCTCAATTTTCTGGTTTCAATTGTTTGTTGTATTAATTGAAAGCATTGCTAATGTTGTCTCCAAAGTTGGTGTTTTCTAGTTATTTAAACTGATATGTCAAGGATATACTTCAGTTTATCAGGGCACATTTTTTGTATCTATGTGATTGGATTAATTGGTTCTTTCGAAGAAAGATTAAGTCCTTTTAATCAATCATAGTAATTAGTGAATCCCATTTGGATCATTAAGAAGAACTCAGTAGTCATATTCCTACATGTTTATACCAGTTATAAAATTGAAACCTATATGCCAAACAATTTGAATTTCTGCCAAAGAGAATTTACTCATTTCAGATTTTCATTTGACTCTGTGCACCCAATAAGGCACTAGTCTCTACCATTTTGTTGTTAGTCTCATTCAGCTTTTCATATGAACATATTATATTTTTTCCTTGATATTGCTTATACAATTTATACCAAATTTAGACTCATTTATCCACTCCTATTTACCAGTGTGGGTAAATTTCTTTAGGAGATAAACAAAGGTCAAGTCTGCTTCATTGCTATAGGCACACCTGCCTAGGTCTAGCAGCACCTGAAAAGAAGAAGGTTAAATTCATTTGGCCTTGTATGTTACCCTGAAACATTGTGAAAGCTTGGAAACCTTTCGTGGTTCAAACCTGCATTTTTGAGAGCTAACACAACCTTTGTGATTCCACTCTGCCTGATTAGTCTGGCATTGCCAGTCTTTGGCTTAATTCTGACCCTTTGCGTAAACTCATCAATATCGACGTGGCCAATATTGGTGTCTGTGATTTCATTCCAGTCCATGGTGATTTTCGATCGTAGAGGCTCACCTTGGAACTGAAACTTCATTTTTTCTTTATCCTCCTTCCCATAAGGAGTCTTGCCTAATTTCTTTCCTTTGTCCTTCTCTGCAATTCCCCCCGAGGGTCCTGCACCCGATTCCATATATCCTGCAAGCATGGACACAATGAGTACAACCTTTTAAAACATTATTGTTAGCCCAAAATCTTATGAACTAAATTAAAGTAGACATCATATGACTAAAATAGTTAAATATTTTCCTTTTAAATGTCGTTAATCGCTTTTTAAGGGATTTCAGATAATCTGTGCCTAGGGAGGTGGAATTCCCTAGTAGGAATGCTATTTCAAAAGGGGAAAATAGGCTAGGGTGATCTGGGTGGTTTCGCCCATCTTCACATTTTGATGGTTCGAGGGGCTCATGTTGAAGAGGGCCAAATTTGAGCACGTGGGTCGAGGTTAGTTTTCAAACTTGAGGTCGTTTAGGTCACTTTTGGGGCTCTCGAAGGTTTAGGCTCATAAAGTTGTCAAGGGTTTACTATTTGAAATAGCTGGACATAAACAGAGTTCTGAGAATGGAACTCCAGAGTCCAGGACTTGGGTGGGCCAAGGACGGCCAATAGTTCGGGTCCGGAGGGACAGAAAGTCATCGTGTTTTCACTGTTATGGGACAGAAATCCAAGAATGGAAACTCAGATGGAGCGGACCGGCGGACCGGACCCAACGTCAAGTTTGGACGTCCGACTTCCTCGTGAAGTTTCTCTCGGCGAATAGGAGGGCGGAGCCCAAAGGTCAGAAAGGTGGGCGTGTTTTTCCCTGTTATGAACCAGAAAAGGCGGGATGGAATCCCAGATGCTGGAGCTCGGCGAGGGCGAGGACGTTCAAAGTTTAATGTTTAGCCCTTCACGGTGAATGAGGGCTCGGGGCCCGGGAGGCGGAAGGTCGTCACAAGATGGCAATTATGAAAGGGTGAAGTTGCGATGGAAGTTTGTGGACTGGGACCCGGGGTCATGATGGAAGGACGATTTCTGAGATTTTAACGCCAGACGGCGAGATGCAAGGTGGGCTCCGGGGGCCAGGTGGATAGGACCACTCTGCCAGTTGGGAATGGCGAAAGCTTTGCGAAATTCCAGACACGGAAGTCCGGGGCTTCGGACCAAGGAAGGAAAACCGGAGGCTGGTTTCCAAAGTTGCATATCTTTAATTCCAATGATGACCGAATGATGGAGTTCCAGGGGTTTGGGCCCGAAAGGGCAATCCGTCATTTTGAAAAAATATTTGTTTTCATAAGTTTTGCCGGCAGTGGAAGGGCCCGGGCCCGGAGGGCTCGAATTCCTTTAATGAAGAACAATGAAGGTAAAGGAAAGTTCTAGATCGACCCTATGGGATGCTTGGGAGGTTTTCGAAGATTCCAAGATATGGATTTTGTGTGCTTTATCCAGTTTTAGCAAATTAAAACATTTTTAACCCATGTTATTCATCATTTTAGGCACAAAATTATGAAAAACTTATCGGGAGGCCAGATGGAAAACCTACCTAGGGAGCCCAATGAACGAGATTGTGAAATCCACTAAGGATCAGTGGATGAAGGCGACGGGTGCGAGGGCGGTGATCGACGAAAGCAACAAACTCCTCAGGGAAGCACTCTGACCTCTTCTGCAATCCTGACAAATGAAAATGATAGGTTGGGGCCTAATATTTATACCCCCCTCTACAATTAATGGCTTCATTTAATTCATGTATGACTGACCTGTTGGTTGGTGAATTTAAAAATAGCAGACGACGGCAGGAGGTTTGGGGTCCGAGGTCAAGAAGGACATGTTGAAACGGTCGCTAAAGACTTGGCTTTTAATACCGGCGGCAAGGAGGGACCCAGACTCGAGGGCGGAGCACCGGTGAGGCTTCGCCACTGGAAACAATGAAAGGAAAAGGGAATTCCAGGAACGGAGGCCCAGTTGTCTGGACCTAAAGGACACGAATGCAGTTCGAGACTTCGCGTAAAGTGAAACCTGGTGGTAGCTGATGATCCAGGGCCCAGGGTTCGAGAAGGTGGTAGCCTTCAGTCGTTCGGGGAACAGCAAACCCTGAGGAAACCCGGTGACAGAAACTGGGGGGGCCTAGTCCAGTAGGGCCCAGAGCAGCTGGCAAAAGGAAACTGCCAAGGAAAGCCCAAAAAGCCTCAAGGCTTAACCAAAGATGAGTGGGTAAACATGGTCACTTTAAGATGGGATTTCGGGGGTACGTTGACCACTCAAGATACCAAAATGGGGGCACACAAAATGAGGTAGTGATGAAGATGACTCGGCAAGGCGAAAGAAAAGAGGGTCCCCATTCCTAATGGGGCGTGGGTGTTGAGGTAACAACACATAGCAACTGTGTACCCTGGAGAACAAGCTTTTGAAGAAGGAACTTCTATTGTGCCTATGCAAACTAAGGATACTCCTCCAACTGCACCATCAGCTTCAGAAGCAATAACTAATGAAGAAGAGAGGCCTCCTGTGATCGATGTAATAGATTCACCTATCCCCTTAGAATCTGAGAAAACTCTATCCCAGGAAGAAGAAATAGCATAATGGTAAGAATATCTAGAGAAGGCTGAGGAGGAACCTGGAGAAGAATACAATGGGTTTGAGCTAGGAAGCCTTGGGATGAGGCTATGATGAATGATGTTTTAACTGGAGATTAAAAAAATGAATTATTGGAAGCTACTAAAAGGAAAACTACTAAAGAGCTAGCTAAAGAATAAGAACAAAGAAAGAAAGCTAAAGAGCTAACTTAGGAGAAGGAAGCTACTAAGGCACAAAAGAAGGTCGAAGAAGAAGCTATTGCACAAGAGTTGGAACAAAAGGAGAACACTAAGTGAGAGAAAGTAGTAGAAGAGGAAATCCGTGCAAAGGAGTTAGAACAATAGAGGTTAAAAGATGAAGAGGAGGCTACACAAAAGGAAGAAGAGATGAGAAAGATAGAAGAAATTAGAGCTCAGAATGAGAAAATGAAATAGGAAAGGTTGCAAAGGGAACAAGAGGAGCTACAAAAAACTTCTTCTAAGTAGACCATGGAGGTAGTTTCTTCTACACCTCCTTCATCAATACCTCCTAGTACCCAATAGGTAATAACTTATCTACTTGCTACTATATGGTTAAAATTGAATTTGGAGAAAAGACAATGAGTTTAGACTAAACCCATAGCATGGGATGAAATGGTAAAGGAAATAGACAAAGTGAAGCCAAAAAGGAAGCCTTGCATTATTCACTTTGTAAGGCTTACTGATGATGGATACTTGGTAGCAGACATTGCTACCTCAATAGCTAATAAAGATGACAGGGAGCTCCAGGCTACAGATTATCAAATAAACACTGTCAATCTTGGAAAAATTCCTATTTTAATGAGTCATTAAATGGTAGATGAGTTGAATGAAATAAGGAGAAGATCCAAAATGATGGAGAAATGGTTTGACCTTCTTAAGAAGGATACAAAGGAGCTTTTCATTGTTGTTTTGAAAATTTATAAGGAGGTAGGTGACCTGATCAAGTCCTTGGGGAAATATATCAAGTTACTTGGAAGAGAAGAGGATAAATATGTTGAACATATGAAGAAATTGAGAATATTGAAGAGGTTGCCTAAGGTAGATGTAATTAAGTACATGCTATTCTGGAAGACTGAGATTTTGGATACCTTGATAAGTGTATGAATATTTTGATCTTCAAAATAGAAGTCCTCATGGAACATATTAGACTATTGCAGCAGGCCCAACAAGATTTGTTTGAGGAAAGAAAGATTGCAAAAGGGATTGTTGCTGAATTAATTGGTAAAGAGGCTTCACCAAGTGTGAGTTCGATTTCTCTATAGGAAATGAAGGTCTAATGGAGTAATAGATTAGAGGAAATGATCAATATTGGAGATGATGATGAAGGGATTCTTCTAGACAAGCTTATGGATATTAGGTTCTATGTATGAGACGTTGCCTAGAATGTTGTCTAGCTACATGATATATACACGACCACCACCAAGGAGTATGAAAGAGAAATGTTTAGGGTGGAATGGGTAGACGCACCCAAAGAGGAAAACATACAACATATTTTTGGTAATATGGTAGGTTATCTCAAGAATAAGGCATCTAAAATAGCTAAGAGTAGCTAAGTGGCAAAGGAATATTCCATATTTTGAAAAGGAATCAAGTTAGAAATGTCAACCATCTTTAGACGACCTATGTACAACATCTTCAAATCTGTTTTCAAACGAGTGGATAGCTTCAGGTCAATTTTGACAAACCAAGGATTGGGCGTGGTGATCAATAGTGTACAAGGCAGTGATTCCCAGTCAAATTTTGACTAGATGGACATATGGCATACCTCCCAGGTGCAATAATTTCAGCAAAAGATAGAATTCTGACACAATTGGGTGTCCCTATGATTATAGATCTAAACCCTAAATTTTTGGATCTGGATTTTTGGTAGGAGAAATTGGTGTGAATCTTTTCTATAACTAATAATTTTCTCCTCATTGTAAAGGTTGGTTGATTGAAGTCAAATTGGCTACCTAAGAATTGGACACAATTTTATTTTACAATTTAATGCAATATACTTTAACATTTTTACATTTTTTTTAAATGCAAATAGTTTTCTTTCAAAACTTTTGTTAGTTTAATGGTAATGTTGATAGACAATGGTTTTTTGTATGCTAGTGCATTTTGTTGTGCATAAATGTTTCTTAATTGATGAAAATCAATAGAAGATTCTGAGTTTAAATCCATCTATTGTGTATTCTATAGAAGACAATATGAAAATCAATAGAATATTTTTGGTAAGAGAAATTGGTGTGAATTCTTTCTATAACTAATAATTTTCTCCTCATTTTAAAGGTTGGCTGATTGAAGTCAGATTGGCTACCTAAGAATTGGACAATTTTATTTTATAATTTTATGCAAGGTACTTGAACAATTTTACATTTTTTTTTAAATGCAAGTAGTTTTCTTTCAGAAGTTTTGTTAGTTTAATGGTAATGTTGATAGACAATGGTTTTTTCATATGCAAGTGCATTTTGTTGTGCATAAATATTTCTTAATTGATGAAAATGAATAGAATATTTTGAGTTTAAAACCATCTATTGTGTTATCTATGAATGAGATTTCTTGTTGTTTATTGATCTATTAATCTTGGTGATGAGATTGTGGTAATTTATTATTAATTTTTTTTAAAAAAAGTGATGATGAATGGTTGCATGTTTTAAATCTGCACTGTGAATGGCTACAATGGTATGAATTGTTTCACAAATTGTGTTATTCTGTAGTTTAAATTAATTGGAAAAATGCTCATTATAGGAATTACATGTCAAAACTTAAAGAAATTTATGTTCACGTTTGTTGTTCTAAATCTCTGATCTATCTTTTTCTATTTGTTTGAAACCCCCATGTTAAATTATGTTGCACTACCCAGTTTGTACTTTCTTACCAGCAAAGGCCCCTTGAATATTATAGTTTCATAGGCCATTGAATGATGACAACATAGTTGAGAACCAACTACAAAGACCTTGGAAGATAGGTGGTTTTAGATCAGTTATCTTTTTTAGGAGAAATAGAGTAGGGATATTTCTTTTTAATGTTGTGTTATTTTGACCATCAATAAAGGGCAGCATGAAAAAATTCCTCATATAAATGCAGTCTCACAGTGATGTACATCACCGTGAGACCCCATTTATATGAGGTATTTTTTTATGCTACCCCTACCTTGTCAACCCTACTGCATTGGCAAACTAGTGAGCTCACTAACTTGCCAATGCTACCACATTTTGTATACATGTCTACAAAAGAATTATTGCCAAAAAATTCACATGCCTTGTCCATGCTTCCATTTTGATCCTATCTTGCAATCATGGCATGCCACATGACCACATTTCTTTAAGGCATTCCATCCAAAAATTCATGTGACCTTTGTCTATGCTAGAAATACTCTTCTACAGAATGATTGTAAGTATTTTGTATGAAGCCTTGAATGACATACATTTCATTTATTTGTATGGATTCATTTTTTAGGAACTAATATTTGTCTCATTACCATGCTACAGGTAAAATTATCTGCCATGCCAGGGAAATGAAGAAGGAATAAACCAATAGATGAAGATTATGAAACTAATAAAGAAAAAAATAAAGAATGGATGAAGGAATATCGTTAGAAGAAGAAATTGGATATGATTAACCAAAAAAATCCAATTGAAGAGGAACCTCAACCATCAAAAAGAGAAAAGGCATTGGCAACACAAAGGGAATGAATGTGAAAGCATCATGGTAAGACAAATTTGAATACTGTAGTTGGAGACACACCCTCTACCATAAGCGAATACGAAGGGACACCATTAACCACAAGTGAATATGGAGGGACACCATCTACTGCAAGTGAATATGGGGGGACACCATTTATTGCAAGTGAATATGGAGAGACACCATCTATCATAAGTGAATATGATGGGATGCCATCCATCACATCTCAAGTTGAGAGTACATCATCACTCGAATTTGACGAAGGAAGTACACCATACTCCCCATGTCAACCTCAAGGTATGCCATCTATTCCACCCTCAATCAAAGGTACATGATCTAGCCCACCTCACTTAAATATTGATGAAATTCCTAATGTTGAGATGTATGTACCTAGGAGAACACCACCTAGAATTTTGCGTAGAAATCTATAGTATTTGATTAATATTGATGAGGCTATTTTGCAGCACATGGAAGGTAAGATTCCAACACGCACTTGTAGAAGATATGCTGATAAGATTTGGAAATTATTCTCTGAAAGGCTAAATGAGACCACAAGATGTCAACTATTTGTTGAAATGATGCGAGGTATAAAGTATAGAAACATCATGAAGGTTCTTGGGTTGAGAACATCGAATGCTTCAAGTGAAAACACTATTATGAAGAATCTAATGGATGTTTATGAGAGTGTGGGAAAGACCTCACATTCAAAAGATAGTAATGTCACCTGATGTGTCATTTCATCAACTTTGGTAAGTATTCAAACAAGGATATATCATATCATTAGAAAGACGAGTGAACAATTGAGAATAAATAGAAAAAATTTATCAAGAGCCATTCAAAGGTGATAAAGAATTGAGGGAAATGATTCAAATGAATTATGGGCGTTCTCGGGGAGACTTCCACGAAAAGATAAAATAGTTGTTGAAGCATTGAGAACACTAATTTAAGACTATTGGAATAATACCACAAGGCCATCTCCAAATCAAAGGGATGTGGTAAGAAGGAGAATTAGAAATCAAAACCATGAGCCACATCCAAAGCATTTTTTGGATATGACTCAAACCTAATTTTTTTGTAAATTTCAACAGGATTATCCTCAAATTCAAATTTTTCAAAGATATTTTGAAATGCTTAAAAAAATTTATGTCAAGATAAATCACACACACACTACTTGTTGTAGACTACATATTGAATTCTCTAACTATTATGATGTTTATCATTCTATATATTTAGATTCACACACTAACGATGTTTTGCAGGATTGTGGCATACATGCCCCACCAACATCTTCAAGAGAGTTATTATCAAAAGTTTTATGTGAAAGAGAGGATGACCAAATATTCTATAGGAAAATATGCTTGGATGGTTCATGTTAGCATTGCAGTAGCTTGTAACATATGCTAGTATGTCAACATATGGAAAGAATGCATAAGGTGGGAAAGCAACTAGTAGAGTTCAGGAAGTATAAAACAGTGGCATACATTACAAAAGATGCTAATCAAGAAAAATGGTGTGATTTGGTTATTGAGAAGATTCGAGTGTATCAATTTTTCTAAATTTCATGACAATATAGTGCATGCGTATGTAAGGCATACCTATAGAGCTCGATGATTGGACTTGCAATTCAAGTTATGCAAGGACACCTTTCTAGTTGGTAGCATAGTTTTAGTGGTCAACTTTGTAGAGAACTACACTCTATAGCCACAACATGAGGTGTAGTCACAATATTAAAACTCCACATAGGTTTTGATATTTGTGCACATAGCATTCATTCATGAAATTGATAGTACATAAGACAAAAGGAAGGTATTGAGGGAGTATCACTTTTATATTAGTGATGATCACACACATTCTCTAGAGATTTTGCAAGGTTGCTTCCAGTTGTTCAATAGTGATTTGGCTCAAAGGGGCATAGCATAAGATCGACATATAATATGGTCAGATAACTTTGCAACATATTTTAAGAACTCACACATGTTCTACTGATTGAGTAGGATGCATTCCATTACAAGTGTTTAGCATATGTGGAAATTTTGTGAGGCCGGGCATGGAAAGGGGGAGCATGATGGTGCAAGAGAATGTGTCACAAGAGAGTTAGCATGAGAAGAGTTAAAGTATAAATAAAATGCAAAGTTGATAAATGCAAAATCAATCATCGAGTGGTGTAATGCATCAATGGTACTAGGTAATGAAGGTATGTCTTTAGTTCATATATTTTTTTGGTTGATGGATGATACTAACATTACACCATATGAGGATTGTTGTACACTGACAAGATCGAGTGAGCTACACTCTTTCCTTAGATCAAATGTAGGTTCATGGAGTATTCAGATGTGGAAGATGGCATGGTTTTGTTCTTCATGTACAATGCAAGCCTGGGATGATTGTGAGTCAAAGGAGTGGGTTGAGAAATGGTCATTAAGTTATCTTAGCCCACTTCACACTATCACCCTTCGACGGAATTGGAACTAACACAGATGGAATCATCAATTGACTTTGACCACATATCAGATCTAGTTCAACCAAGTAATATACCTACTTTTATAGTTTTTGAAATTCCTATTGTTATCTTAGTTTGTAGTGTATTGTAATGTTGACTAATTTCATCTAATTCGCTACACATATCAATGTAGGGAATGTTTATGTAGTTATTGTAGATGAAGACAATGAAGAGGGAACAAATTATTACTTGTGTTGTTATGTTGAGGCTAAAAATAAATTTGAGGCCCCAATTATAGATGGAGAAAACATCGAATACCCTACAGGCTCAATTGTTGTTACTGAAATGTGGCTTACAAGGTAACCACATAAGAGTGTTAAATTTTGGTTGTTTCAAGACTTTAACACACATCAAAATATTCTTCATTACTTGAACCTTGTTGTTTCATCCAATGTTCATTTGATCAAATATGGGGGTAGACCCTTGAACAAGACCTTGTGGGAGGTGTGTGAGTCTGACCATGAGGCAATACTTGACACAATCAAGAATAGAGCAAACCCAGATGACTCATTGGATTAATTTGTAAGTATGCACATTGGTTCTTATTAATTTGTAAGTATGTACATTAATTTGTATGATGCCAATGCTATTCATGTTTTATTCATGAGAGGTTGTTGTGTGCAATAGGTATCTTGGAACTCCCAATGAAGATGTATGGCCAGGAGTGACTAAGTTGAGAGACTGGCTTGCCTATCCTCAATGGAAGCATCAAAATTTAAATGGTGTGGATTTGTTGTCTATAAGTTCCTTCCATCTATTTTCATTTCATTTCCATTTTGGATGCTCTTTCTTTTTCTTCTTTTACTTTGCCTATTTGTAAGTAAACTGCTAAAAATTGATTGGTGTCTCCTTGCAAAAAATGCTGATTTATGAGCCATCCAAGAGAATCTTAGCAAAAAATCAATGCAACATCCTTATTTTGATGATCTTGAAAAATCTCAATTCTAATTTTAAGCCATTATAAAAATGTGTGTGAAGCTTAGCGAAGGAATTTCAAGTTATTCATTTGAAGTTAACCTCATCATGAGCACCTATGATGTAGACATTATAAGAGTATCTCAAATTTCAAGTTATTTTATTCATGAGAGGTTGTTGTGTGCAATAGGTATCTTGGAACTCTCAAAGAAGATGTATGACCAGGAGTGACTAAGTTGAGAGACTGTCATGCCTATCTTCAATGGAAGCATCAAGATTTAAGCCTTGTTGTTCCCGACTTGGAACCAAATGGTGTGGATTTGTTGTCTATAAGTTCCTTTCATATATTTTCATTTCATTTCCATTTTGTCTGATATTTCTTTTTCTTCTTTTACTTTCCCTATTTGTAATTAAACTACTAAAAATTGATTTGCGTCTCCTTGTAGAAAATTCTTATTTATGAGCCATCCAAGAAAATCATAGCCAAAAAAGCAATGCAACATCCTTATTTTGATGATCTTGACAGATCCCAATTTTGATTTTAAGCCATTATAAAAGTGTTTGTGAAGCTTAGTGAGGGAATTTCAAGTTATTCATTTGAAGTTAACCTCATAATGAGCACCTATGATGTAGACGTTATAAGAGCATCTTGAATATATGAGTGACATTGTAAAAGATATGTGAAAATGGAGTACCTAAGGCATCCTTGAATTGTATTTTTGGTTATTATGGGAGAATATTATAAGTTGAGTTTGTGTTCATGAAAATGGGGAACATTGATTCAATATTTGATTTAAGTGGGGTGTTGGAATTCATATAGTTTGATTTTTTTCTCATGATTTTGTATTACCACTTGATAGTTTTGAGAAAGCATTGTTCCTACAAGTACAAGCACTTGGGTTTCAAAATGGTGTATGAAGCATATTAGATAATTGTAGCACAAACATAAGAATTAGGACTGCCAAAGAAATCTCATTTTATTATAAACATCATATTATTAATATAGTGAGTGTAATAACCATTGATGGTTACCAATCATTCTTTTTCTTCTTTTATTCTCTCCCTATATAATTAGCACCAATTGAATGACTTATTATAACTTCATTTATTAAAAAAAATCAACCTAATGATTATATATTAAAATCAATATAGCATACCATCTATTCAAATAAACATTTGTAATGATATTTACTCAAATTTTAAAATTTATTGCTACCCTCAAACATTTGTAATTCATGTAGCGTAATCCCTTAACAGTCCAAATTACAAAAGGGTAGCAATCTTTTCTGTCCTATTACCCAGAGACCGTATCAGTTATGGGAATTCCTTATGTGGCATCAATATCATGTATAGAATGTCTACAATAACCTCTCTCAGTTTTTGTTATCTCAGAGTCATTTTCCCATGGTGTCCAATTTTCACTTGATGGAAAAAGTGTTAATTGCAAGCAGTGTAAAGTTGCAAAGTGGTGCAAATTTTTTTTTGCAACTTGTGTGACCAAAAAAACTACTCCAACACATCTAAATGGGTATGTTTACATTAGGCATAGTCCTCTTTCACACCCAAACACATTAAATCACTCTAAGCTATGTTCAACTGACTCGATCCCTTAAGGGTCTAAAGTGCAAAATGGATACTATATTTGATGAGCTATTACTCACAAATCGTGATGCTTATGAACTCTCTGTCTAAGCCTATAGAATCATTTTAGGCCCCTCTACAATAATGTCTCCCATTTTTTGTTATCTTGGAGTCATTTTCCCGTGGTGTCCAGTTTTCATTTGATGGAAAAAGTGTCAATTGCAAGCAGTGTAAAGTTGTAAAGTGTTGTAACTTTCATTGTGCAACTTTTGTGACCAAACAGGCTATTTTAACACATCTGGATGGGTACATTTATGCTAGGCATGGTCCTCTTTTTCACCCAAACACATTGAGTCACTCTAAGATACATTCAACCGACTCAATCCCTTAAGGGTCTAAAGTGCAAAATGACTGCAATCTTTGATAGGATTTTACTTAGAAATCATGATGCTTACAAACTCTCCATATAATCCTATGAGATTGTGTTGAGCCCCTCTACAATAACCTCTCTCATTTTTTTTTATCTCAAAATCATTTTCCCATGGTGTCTAGTTCTCACTTGATGGGAAAAGTGTCAAATGCAAGTAGTGTAAAGTTGCTTGAAGTGGTGCAACTTTCATTCTGCAACTCATGTGACTGAACAAACTATTTCAACACATCTAGATGGATATGTTTATTCTAGGCATGGTCCTCTTTTTCACCCAATCACGTCGAATCACTCTGAGCTACATTCAACTAGCTTGATCCCTTAAGGGTCCAAAGTGAAAAATGGTTGCAATCTATGACGATATATTACTTAGAAATCGTGGCAGTTACAAACTCTTTTTCTGAGCCTACGGGATTGTGTTGGGCCCCTCTACAATAACCTCTCTCATTTTTTGTTATCTCGAAGTTATTTTCTCGTGGTGTCTAGTTTTCACTTAATGGAAAAAGTGTCAAATACAAGTAGTGTAAAGTTGCAAAGTGGTGCAACTTTTATTCTACAATTCATGTGACCAAATGAACTATTCCATCATGTCCAAATGGTTACATTTATTCTATGAATAGTCCTCTTTCACACTCAAACACATTGAATCACTCCAAGCTACTTTCGACCGACTTGATCCCTTATGGGTCCAAAGTGCAAAATGGATACAATCTTTGATGGGCTATTAATAAGAAACCATGATGCTTATGAACTCTTTGTCTAAGCCTACAAGATTGTGTTGGGCCCCTCTACAATAACCTCTCTCATTTTTTGTTATCTTAGAGTCATTTTCTCATGGTGTCCAGTTTTCACTTGAAGGAAAAAATGTCAAATACAAGCAGTGTAAAGTTGCAAAGTGGTGCAACTTTTGTTCTACAACTTGTGTGACCAAACATTTAGATGGGTACATTTATGCTAGGCATGGTCCTCTTTCATACCTAAACACATTGAATCACTCTGAGCTATGTTCAACCAACTCGATCCCGTAAGGGCCCAAAGTACAAAATGGATGCAATCTTTGATAGGCTATTACTCAGAAACTGTGACACTTACAAACTTTTCGTCTAAGCCTAAAGAATCACATTGGGCCCCTATGCAATAAGATCTCTTAGTTTTTTTTTTTTTATCTCGAATTCATTTTCCCGTGGTTTCTAGTTTTCACTTGAAGGAAAAAGTGTCAAATGCAAGGAGTGTAAAGTTGTAAAGTGATGCAACTTTCATTCTACAACTCGTGTGACCAAATGAATTATTCCAACATTTCTTGAAAGGTACATTTATGCTAGGAATGGTCCTCTTTCACACCTAAATATGTCGAATCACTCTGAGCTACATCCAATTGGCTTGATCCCTTATGATGGCATGCAAAACAATTGAAAAGAGAAACATTCACACGACAATTGAGAAGTCTGAGTTTTCCACACCAAAAGCATATAATCATTCTCAAGTCTACCAAGTGCAATATTTTTTTAATTATCCTCATTGCCCTTACAACAATATACAAACAATTGTAAATGTGTACAATGGTGGAACTTGGAAACATTATATTTTTTCCTCAATTAACAACTTTGGTTGTAAAGATTTTTTCATTTTCATTTGAAATGATTTGCTATGCTTGAGAATTGGAGTCTAAGAGAAACAAGTGATACTCTCACATAAATTTACTATTTGGTGTGATAAATAAAGTTTTCACCCAAGTCCATTTCATATTTGTATTATAAATTATAAAGATTTCTCCCAAGTCCATTTCCTATATAGGAAATAATATTGCAAAAAGTTGACATATACATCTTTCGACATGTTTATATGGTGATGGATCAAGAACATAACAATTCATTTTGTACTATGAGGATTATGTTGTGAAAATGTTTAAAGACTATTCAAGATAAATATTTGTATGATAATGTTTCATGAAGTTAACTACTCATCATCTACTATGAATATTATGTATCATTTGCTTAATTGAGTTGTTCTAGTCAAAAGATTAAATATACTAGAATCTTTTTATGAAACATCTCATGGAATACCAATTGAATACATGTTTTTTTCTTTTAGATAAAGCATTTGATGGATCTCTTTGAATTAAACTGAATTGAGATATGTAAGAACAATGGAGCATTAGGAAATACATTGCTCAAGGATCTTAAATAAGCCTCCTTATCAAATTTGAAAAAACATGATAAGCCCATGGTTGAAAATTTTGTAGTCATCAAAGTGGGTATTAATTCTATATTATATAGATCATAATTCTTCTTTAACTTTAAGATCTAAGTTTGGAAATGGTTTCACCAAGATGTGAAGGGTGAATTGTTATTTATTCAGTTATTCCTATGTGGGTTGATTTGCCTTATCTCCCATTGCAATTTTGGGTGGATTATTCCTTTCAAAGTATTGGGAATTCTTTGGGTAGATTAATATCCATTGATTTGATGGACATAGAAATATATCAAAGGGGTTTCTTGAAAAATTTTGGTTGATAGTGGCGGTTGCTATTCTAGAAGGCTCATTTCTTGATATATATATATATATTATACTCATTCTTAATCAATTATCAAGTTAATAATCAGTGCATTTATTTATAGTTAATCTTTTCTTTTCAATTTGTGCAATTTTGTAATTTGCAACTCTACTAGTATTCCTAGAAATATTGAAGTTGTTTAGCATCAAATAATAAAGTTATTTAGCATCAATCAATAAATATTCAAGACAAACCATGAAAGACAACAATGATAAATGTTAGGGCTAACCAATTAATAAGTATACATGTGAATAATTCAAGCATACATGTAAATAAGGGAAGCACAAGTACTCAAATACACATAAGCCTTGAAGTATACAAATGAATACATAGTACACACAACTTAATACAAAGTATATGCATGAATACAAGGTATACACATGAAAACATGTAAGTCACAAAGTATACATTTGAATACATGCAAGTAACAAAGTATACATGTAATTTGTAAAGTACACACTTAAATACACATAACTCATATCTATTGAACCGTGGATTTATAATGCAAATATGGACATCATCGATAAAAAAAAATTGTATTAACCAAATATCCATGTACGCATACATCAATATATGTTGATATAAGTATAAAATATATATATAATAGCCATATAGGATTACAAGAATGCCATATAGGCATACAATGCCAAATATATGCAATACAAAATATGTACAAAAATGCCATATAGGCATACAACAAAGGGCTCTAGAATCAAAAGTCATTTCTCTCCATGCTCTTGAAATAAACTCTTGCCCTTTGCTTGTCAATCAGATGGTGATAGGTTTGTCACTCATTTATTCCGAGGTTGAGGAGTGCTCCTAGTGCTCCTGCTAGGGTTTAGTTCTTGGTCAAGCATTATCTATTACAATAACAAGTAAAGACATTAATATATAGAAATTACATAATAAAAAAAATATATTTAATAAAATAATCACTTACCTCCTGTAGACACCTAAAAATGACCTAGGCCTGCAAGCTTCATTTTTACCACTTTCATCCTAGCATAATTATGACATTTAATTATGTCCTTGGTCCACATTCGACTATTGATTAAATAATTCATGTCATTTATTCTTCATGATTATTAAATAAATAAATAAATATATTTATTAAATACATCATTAATTGTCTAAGTCTTCCCTTAATTAAATAAATGAATTTCATTTATTTATTTAATATGTCACTAATTGTCACAATTAAATAAATTGATTAATTTATTTAATTATCGGTCATTATCTTCTAAATTAAATAATTATATTTATTTATTTAATTGTCAAAATTAATATTCCTCTCATTTTAAATAAATGAAATTATTTAAAATGTCATCACATTCTTAACTGTCAGTTCATTTTGGTAAATAATCTTAAAATCGATTATTTATTATCTCATAAAATCCATATTTTGAATTAATTTAATTCAAAATGGTAACTAATCTTCTAAAAATCAAGTAATCGGGCAGATTCTTGATTTTCCAAATCGAATCTTCAGTTCATCTCTTATCTTCTTGATTTTTTGAATCTCACAAATCAAGCAGTCTTTATCTTCTTGATTTTCGAAAATCTTCATTTTCTAAATTAATTATCTCACTTATTCTCCACCGCTGATTTGATTCTTTCAGATGAAATCTCAACCACTCACTTAAGGATTTTACCCTAACCCTGATTAGGGATTATCAGATATAATCTTGTCCACTGATTTTAGGTCTCTGTCAAAGATCAATCTCATCTGTCTGTTCAAAATAACATTTTCTATAAAATGCCATTTTCCTCTCATTTTTGCATGAGGCAATATTTTAGACATTAGACGCACAAAGATTACATTATTCTGGCATATTAATATTTAGATTAATTTGGCATTTTAGAATCATTTTTGTCATAGACATAGACATAGGCATTTAGATTCAAATCCTTCAAAGCTTGTGTAGGACTTAGGCTTTATTTTCAGATTGCTCACACAACGAATCTAAGGGCATCACGTCAATCAGCAAGTTAGAAGGTACTATCAAGGTGAATCATGGAAACTCCTACGAACGATAGGTATAATTTTTTTTTTTAGTTCTCATTGTTCTTGATAGGTCTTTGGGTTTATTTTATATGCTTTATTGATTGATAATCTAATCCACTGAAATTTACCCATTGATACATTTGGTGAACCCGACATTTTGTAGAAAAAAATGTGTTTTCTTGTTTGTTTTCACTATTTTGTAGGTTACAGCCAAGAAGTCATATGAAATCCCGTCACCATCTTTTGAGCACAGAAAAATGGGCGAATAGAATCGTTTAAAATGTTTTCTGGGTTTTGTAGATCTCGGTCTCAGCTTTCCAGAACTTCAAACGGGTTTTGTAAAACGTTTTCTAGGTTTTGAAGGTCTATTTCTTAGCTTTCCATAGATATCTACTATTTAAAATTTTGTTAAGTTTTGAAAAAGTTATCACTGTTTTAATTTGCTGTTGTCATTAATTTTTATTTTTTTTGTTACTAATTAGGATTTGTAGCTTGTTGGAAATTACTTTTCGTGGGTTGAAGACAAACACTAAAACTACTAACATATTGTCTTGTAGGTTCGATTGTCAAAGATCAAACATCAAAATAATGTGCTTGCCTTTTTATTAGTATAGTACACATTTTATTTTGGTGCAATTTAAAATGAACCTCTATTTTACTATGTTTGAATGTGTTTGCAAAACGATAGGTGAGTATGCTCTCACCTTGTGAAAACTTGGTGATCAAAAAACCAGACCTGTTTTTATCTATTTTTACCTAACGATTTGGTATATCGGAGTATCCTCTCCCCTTGAGCTTTCGGAAAATCTTGGGTGTAAGAGAAACGGTTACCAACTCTAGAAATTGGGCTGCCTGGGGATTTCATCACCCCAACGTGACTCAAACCGGCAATAGAGCTAAAGCCAAGCTACCCCCGATTGGTATATAAATGTAAATCTTAAGGGAAAACCTAAGATTGTGAGTGTCGATGTGTCATACAGATAGAGTTGTACTCCCTTAAACCTTGTTGAGCTTAACCTCTTCAGGCTGGAGTGCCACCTTATTGGTGATTAATCTGTTGCCCCATGTATGGCCACTCGAATGGGGGTCCCGAACTAAAAACTTTTGTGTAGTAAGCCAAAAACTTTCTATTTGCTAGCGCAACACCGGTCAGTGTGAAGGCATCCACACTTTCACAGTTTGTAGTAGAGGTAATCAACTTGCCATGGGAGTTTCATGGGGGTTGGAAGCTTGGTTGGCCTGAGAAGAGAGTGCACTGTAAGGGGGAGCCCGTGCAGCCAAGCTTCTGAATTCACACGCTACAGATATGCGGTTGGGGAAACCCATGTGGAATCTAGTGAATATTGTCCTGGCCTAACCTAGGATTGTACTTGTCGTATGTGTACTTGCTTACATTCAAAACATTGTGCTTGTCAAGTGCTTTCTAGATTTTCAAACAATATACACAACAGTCACAAATCTGGACACAAACAATCGACCTTAGACAACTTAGAATTTTCAACAAAACATCAAAAAAAATAGTCTCAATCCTCATTTTGAACTTAGACTTTTCATTGTTCATCTTAGTCATCATTTTGAACCTAGAACTTGCATTTATAACATTAAGTCCTTAGTCAAACATCATCATCTTAGTCCTCAGTCAAAATTATGGCTTTGATCACCTTGTCATCTTACATCAATCATTTCCTTAGACAAACATTATCATCACCTAGTCATCCTAGTCAACATTTTAGGAAACATAGTCTTGCATTTTCATCCTTATCGAAAATCCAAAAAATATAGGTTGTCATCATCCTCACATTTATTTGTCATTCTCGTCATCCTTATCTGAGCAATCCCTTTTTATTGTTGAGACTAGGCTTCAAGGACATCGAGGACAAATGGAAAACTTTGGACAAGATTTCAATCCCAACATCAATAATAACACTTATGACACAAACCAACATTGGACTTTTTCCGACCCATTTCACAACATGAACATGCAATCTTCCATGAACATTCCATCTTCATCACAAAACATTTTTGAGCTATTCATAAAAAGAGACTAGAATGGGCGAGTATATGTTAAAGACTTAGAAGCTGCAGCGCAAAACCTGGATATAGCCTCCTTTGTAGAAAACTCAATCTTACGCGACCCTCAAAGGTATCTAGCCATGCTTTTAGACCAAGGGGCTAAGTTACCACAAGACTTTGACATAAATACTTTGCCACCTCCATCCGTCTACCCTCACTACCAAAAGTCACTTAACACCATCCATGACATTAGTCCACAACAAACATCCATTAATCACCCTTATCCTAACCTTGACAAGGGAAGTCAATTGTCCGCTAGTCCATTCCATGTCTCCACATCATATGCTAGTCCTTCACCTATTAATCCCGTCCAAGTCTGCATCCCTTATCAACCATCTACCAACTCATGTCAAGTCCCCACATCATACCATACCAATCTAATCCAAGTCTCCATGTCCTATTTCAATCAACTTTACACCAATCCAGTCGAAGTCTCCATGTCATATCCTTGTCCTTCAATAATTAATCCAGTCCAAGACTCCATGTCCTATCCTTGTCCCTCACATGCTAGTCCAGTCCAAGTCCCCATGTCCTATCCTATCCCTTCATATACTAGTCCAGTCCAAGTTCCCATGTCCTATCCTAGTCCTTTGTCCATTAATCCTTTTCAAGTCACCCCCTCACAAGCCACATCTAGTCATGAAAATTCTATCATAGTCCAAAGTCACATCCCATCATCTACACTTGAGGATACATGTCAAAACGAAAGTCCAAAGCATGACCTTATAATGTCACTCTCATGTCAAGAACAAGGTAGTCCATCCCATGACCCTATCTTTCAGTCCATCCATGAAGTCCTTCAAGACAATCATGACATCCAAAACACACCTTTCCTTGACAACGACTCTATTTCCAAATATATCATCCATGACAACCCCATCTTTGACCAAGACCCAATCATTGACCAAGAAGTCCAAATCCATGACAACCCCATCTTGGACCAAGACCCTACCATGGACAAAGAAATCCAAAATGATCCACTCTTTGACCTTTATTCCATTCATGATCAAACACTTGCTGACCCTAGAAAGGCCTCAACTATTGACACTTCCCAAGATGAGACACTTGCCTCCATGGGACACATAGACGATATTCCTCCAAAACAAGAATCTTCCACTAGGGACATGCTTACATATGATCAAGTTATAGCTAAAACCATTGGGATCTATGACACTAAAAATAATGATGGCTTCGACATTGCCTTGGAAGCACCAACATAATTATTTGAACCTGACATGTCGCATGATCTGACCAAAGATATCAGTCAAGAATATGTCCAACATGACAATGACGCTAAGACACGTTATCAACTAGGGTCATCTATCTTTGTCAGAGTAGGCTTTCTTGCAGATGAAAATATTACAAGTGACAGTATCCACATACACAAGGATGGGTTAGCATCTTTCTTTCAAAACAACAAATACCCCATCGCAAATAGAATCTATCAAAACATGCAATATCAAGGCAAAGGACTAGGCATACATGAGCAAGGCATTCTAGAACCAATACAGCTTCAGGAAAATTACAGACATCAAGGTCTTGGCTATTCCTCAGACAACAAATCAAACGATGTCAATGGTACCTCCTTGATACTAGGGGAAACTTTGTCAGATACAAATGTCAAAATGGAGTCCATGAGAAATCCTTGTCATAAGATTTCTGCCAACACCACCTCCACCCACACCATGAACCATCATTCCATCATAAATAAACCTTCCCTTTGGAACCAACAAAAACAAAAGTCTTACAAGTCAAAATATCAAAATCAAATGTCAAAGGCCATTAAATCAAACAAAAGGACAAGTGGACAAATGAAATTAAAATGGATCCCAAAGAAAGATGGATCAAACAAAGACACCAAGTCAAAAACAAAAGTCAATCACAATGTGGAGCCACAATACAAGAGGACTCCCACATATGACACATGTCCACCTCCTTCAAAATGGTCATCAATCAAGGCATATAAAAGTGTTGGTTCCAAACACCATCCCTCCAAAATCCGTCATCCACCATCCCAAGTTTGGAAAATAAAAAGTCATTCATCCAAGCGTCCAAACAATCTTTCCACGTCTACCATCATTCGTCATAACCCTACATCTCGTCTAAAGTCCAGTGATCCCACGTCACAAATCCATCACATCATGGCAGCAACTCTTTACCACAAGGACTCTCATGGCACTCTATTGCGATGTGTGTATTTTGATAAGGCCAACTCTAGTATCAGAAAGGATCACAATGACATCAATCAGTTGTATACAAGTGCTATGATCTTGATAAGACAACTCCTTCAGCAAAGTCATTATTGGCATATCATGGTACCAGTCTCTACATCAGCACCATCAGTGGATTCAAAATAGTCAGTGGTCATCTAAAGCATCCAAGCTATCTGCAAAATCAGAAATACAAAAAAAAAAAAAGTGAAAAATTAAAAAATCGTCACCCTGATGAAAACCTGGCAAACAGGCGTCTTGGTGACACCAAAAAAAAATAATCAAAAAGTCAAGAAAATAGTAAAGAGAAAAATTTCATCCAATGGTGAAAACTTGGCAAACAGGCGCCCTGGATAAGTACCATGATGAAAACCTGACAAACAGGCGTCATGTGTAAAATAAATCATCTATGTGGAATTTCATACTTGGGGGCAAGTTGTCTCATTTTCCCATGCCTTCCTCATGACGTTGATGTCCATTTGAGCCCTATCATTTCCACGCATTTTTCCCACTTTCCCTGGTCTTGACATAAAATTGGCACACATAAATCATGCTTTGGGAAAACTCTTGACATGTCTATCCTTCGGTCATACACGATTCACGAAACATCATGTCATTGATCATCATAGTCTTATTGTCCTTATATGACATAGTCCTTGAAAATCATATGACAATTCCATTAGTCTCATATTTCCTGTCTTTTACCAAGGCCACCCCCTATCCTTTCATGCCTGTCACCTATCTTGGCTTTCCCTTGTCAAACGGTCTAAGGATAATCATCATCCTATCTAGTCATAACCAAGTCATTTCAAATGCAACAAGTCTAATCCATATAAGCACATTATCCAAAATTTTACTTGATTGCGTTCCTGGCCCGGCTGTAGACCTCCATACTTTCGTCACATTATCATCATCGTCCTCACATTGTTTCGGGATGCGTCCTTCCCATGTCAAACAATGTTGTCATCACCTGTCAATTGGTATTCAGCTTGACTAGGGGCACAATCATGTTTGTCCTTGGATTCTCATGTGTAGGAATCAGTCATATGCATTTTTTACGATCCTCTTAAACGTCAAAATCCAAAAAAATCATAAAATGAAAAAAAGACAAAAACATCATAAAATGTCCTAAAGAAAGACCAAAAACATCATAAAATGTCCTGAAGAAAGACCTAAAAATCATAAAACGTCATGAAGAAAAACACAAAAACATCCAAATCAATGTCAAAATCCTAAAAATGGAGTCAAAGTTAGTCATGCCAGTCAGTCCATGTCATTGTTGAACTACGTTGTCTCTGCGCATTTTCTATGTAGGAAAGGCCATCAGTCAATGAGTCCCCGAGAAATTAGGTCAGTCCTTTTAGGTTGGTCCAAATAAAATCATGGCATTTGTCACAATCGTCACATCGGTCAAATAAGTCAGACATAGTCAAACTCAGACACAAGATAGTCATTTGAAACGTCAATGTTAAAATTGGTCAAAATTAGACAGCACAGTCCAATCAATCATACAGTCAACATCAATCAACTTGCCAAAACATATTAGTCAAAACAATGTCAGTCTCATCACTCTTTGATCCTCTTCAAGATGTTTCCTTCTTGGATTTAGACCTCATCAAAATGTCATTTTCCTTTTTCAGGATGTGTCCTTCCTGACAATAGGCCCCGTCAAACCATCAACACTGTCAAATTGGGAAAACTCTTAAACTATCAAAATTGTCAAACTGGCAAGAAATCAATCTTTGGCAAACAAAATAAAATGGCTATTAATCTTTCTATTCTATCTTGGCTTATCTTTTGACTATCTTGGCTATTTTGTCTTTTATTTTTACTGTCTTGTCTTTTTGGTCATGTTACTAGCTACCTCGAGGATGTCCCATGAAGGATTTAGAGGTGTGATGACATCTCCTGGCCTATTTTATTTTCTTTGACTACTGTCTATGGATTGTCTCGACAAAAAGACTGGGGCAACATGACCCTTAGTATGAGGTAGGACATCCCTTATCTGTGACTGTCTGTTTTTCAAATGGATGACCTTGCACACCTTGGTCTACATCATATCATGGTGTTTGTTGTCCATTTGTGTCATTTTTACTGCCCAATGATGATTAAGAGCAATAAATATTAAAGTCCTATGGCAATGTTTTGAAGGATTTGGTCTAGGAACTAACATGCATCTCTTTTTGTCTTGTCATCTTCTCTCGCCCATCTCATATAGGAATTGCATCCATATCATCATCCATATCTTTTGCACTAACATTTCTTTGTCTCTTCATATTCTAGTCTTGTCATCAATTTCGAGAGCACACCCGTGTTCTTGGAACCCGTCTTTCCTCTCGAAGGGGCATACCGCTACCCTCCTCGTTATTCTTCCTCATCTTATTTTGCACTGGGGCATATCTTTGACTTATTTTCTTTGTCACAATGCGACATGCTACATTATGACAAAGAGGGGCAAATGTAGACACCTAAAAATGACCTAGGCCTGCAAGCTTCATTTTTACCACTTTCATGCTAGCATAATTATGACATTTAATTATGTCCTTGGTCCACATTCGACTATTGATTAAATAATTCATAATTATTTAATTAATTCATGTCCTTTTATTCTTCATGATTATTAGATAAATAAATTTTATTTATTTATTAAATACGCCATTAATTGTCTAAGTCTTCCCTTAATTAAATAAATTTCTTAATTTATTTAATTTCCCTTCTCATATATTTCTTCCTGATTATTAAATAAATAAATTTTATTTATTTATTTAATATGTCACTAACTGTCATAATTAAATGAATTGATTAATTTATTTAATTAATTAATCTTATCTACTAAATTAAATAATTATCTTTAATTATTTAATTGTCGAAATTAATATTCCTCTCATTTTAAATAAATGAAATTATTTAAAATGTCATCACTTTCTTAATTGTCAGTCCATTTTGGTAAATAATCTGAAAAAGATTATTTATTATCTCACAAAACCATTATTTTGAATTAATTTAATTCAAAATAGTAACTAATCTTCCAAAAATCAAGTAATCGGGTAGATTCTTGATTTTCCAAATCGAATCTTCAGTTCAACTCTTATCTTCTTGATTTTTCGAATCTCACAAATCTGGCAGTCTTTATCTTCTTGATTTTTAAAAAATCTTTATTTTCTAATTAATTTCTTCATTTATTCTCCACCATCGATCCGATTCTCTGAGATAATATCTTGACCATTCGATTAATGAATTTTCCCTAACCCTAATTAGGGATTCTCATATTTAATTTGGACCTCTCATTCTAGGTCTTTCTTAGAATTCGATCTTGCATGTCCATTTGAAATGGCATTTTCTATAAAATGTCATTTTCCTCTCACTTTTCGATTACACACACAAGTAGACATATTATAGGCATATTACATACTTATTCACTTGCACATTTAGTCTTTCATAGCAATTATTATTCATATTTGATCAAGTTTTAACATTGTTTAGGCATAGACATTGGCAATCATAGTCATTTAGTCATAGGCATTAGACATCTATGCAAATCCTTCAAAGCTTGGTGTAGGACATAGGAATATATTTGCAAATTGCTCGCACGACCGATCTGAGGGAAAAGCATTATCCAGCAAGTAAGAAGGTGTTACGAAGGTGAGTCATGGAAGCTCCAGCAATTATCAGGTATACTTGTTCTTTTACATTTCGCTTCCTTTGCACTTTGCAATCACTTTGGGTTTTTTATCTTTTACATTGATTTGATTGATCTAAACTAATCCAGAAATATTACCCTCAGTTACACCTCCATCTAATGATCACTCTCCTCGAGGGAAATATTCAAATTCCCATGTTGTGGCATGTTGAATCCCTATAGAAACCATCTAAAAACAAATTAAACTATGAATCAATAATGTCTTGATTTTTCACTAAACCATCAAAACTAGTAATAAAGTCCAAAATATGCTTATCATCTTTGAATACCTGAAAGTTTGTCACATTGTCTGGTACTAGAGTAAGCTCAACCATAAATATTTTCAATCCTGACAAGGATAATGGCTCCAAAGTGCTTGCCACCTGTGCTAGAGCATCAACGGTGTGATTCTTGTTTCTAAGAATCAGTTGAATGTTAAATGCATCGAATCCCTCTATCAGGTCCCATACCCTATACCTGTAATTGGTTATCCTCCTATCATGGAAAGAGTACTATTTCCTAACTTGTTTAATCACTAATTCATAATCGCCAAAGACTTGTAGAACTCTACCCTTCCTTTTTAGAGCCATGAGTAACCCATGTATCAATGCCTCATACTCAACAATGTTTTTAGTGCATTGAAATTGTAATATATGCACAACAAAGAAGGTTTTACCTATTGAGCTTATCAATTCAAATCCAACACCAACTCCCTGCTTGGACCTACAGCCATCAAACCATAAAGTCTAGAATTTAGTAGAATGCACACCTCTTGAATCCTTTGTACTCTTATTCTTACTTGTTGAAGGAACTTCTTTCACAACTGGCTATTTACCTTTCCATTCATTAGGAATTTCATGGAATTCAAGTTTGATTGCCAGAGAAGGATTAATACATCTTTTAATTTGTTCCACAGTAGTATGACAGAGACAACATTTGAGTTGTGAGGCATTTTCGACTCTACAATAGTTGGGCAATAATAACTCTTCAATATTCATTTTCCCTCCCAGATTAATTTGATCTTCTATACATTTCTATATGAACTCCTGGAAGTTTTCCAACAAACCAAGGTTACCATTACTCTATTCAAAATCTTCATTCATCTCAACCACTACTTTCGTACTGCTGGAACACTAAGTCAAATCCTTACATATGCCATGCATCATTAAGACTTCCTCTACTTATGGTTCATCAACATCTGTTGCTAGGATATAATTCCCTAAACTTGCCTCAAAAATCAACACTTCATTTAACATGTTTTGATATTCAGTGATCAAATATTTCAATTTTGGCTCTCATTCAATCCTAATATGATTATGAATTACCTTCCATGGCAACCACATATGAGAGTGATCTATGGAGGTATACCCATTAAGAAATCTCATGAAATACCTTCCTAGAATCATCCCGTAAGCATCTTCTATATCAGCCACCTAGATATTCATAACTTTTTGCATGCGTGGGTCTGATGCAACTTGCATTGAAATCATATTCAATTCACCTAACACACTTACCTCAATCTTGCCTAACTAAGTCACCTTTCACTAGGAAGGAGCAGGGGTGATTGCTAAAGCTTTGTAGACTGGGAACGGAATGAAATTTGTGGATGCTCCATAATCTAATAAGTGATTGTGCATATTCTTTCCAAATATATGAATCAAGATAAAAAAAGGAGTATCTTGTTTAGCTTGGAAAATACTTCACTGGAGAATCAACCTAGGCCACATGAGTCTTGTCCTTGTCTTTGCTCCTATCTCTTTTCTACATTCGAAATTGATCTTTAGTAGGTTGATTAGCTTGACCCTTAGCTGGTTGTGAATTATGTGTCTTTCCAGTGACTTCCTTGATTACTAGTTTGGTAAAACCAACTCTTTTCATAGTAGCATCCTATGGAGACTTGGCGGGTACATTCTCATTTAATGAACCAAATACAACACTTCTAATGGCTAGAAATCTTAACAACTCAAAAGATGAAAGAAATACCTTTAGCTTCTTAAGTTCCTTAGCCACATATTCACCCATTTGGGTCACAGTCATATCAGTCTTAGTGCTCCTAGGTTGTTCTCCTTGCTTGTCTTTAATATCACCAATATGTCTTCCCTTGGAGGAATCAAAAGATCCCCTTTTGAAAATTATTGTGTTGGCACTTCAGGGAAAGATGGGTTGTTATTTGCATTTGGGTCATGAGTTGTTCTAAAATTATTTGGTAGGGCAGATGTAGTAAAAGGCCCACCAACTTGCCTATTCCTCAAATAATAAAGCATTGCATGTTGAAACATTTGAACTTCCTCAATCCCACACTCCTCATCTATAAGACCATTATCAACCTCATCACTATTTTCAAATAATTGAGCCACTGATTCTTCATTACATACTTGATCTAACTTGACACCTTGCTCCTTTGGATCCTCCTCAAGTCCATTTTCTTCACTTTGCAGGAAAAGGAGCATGATTCAATACCAGCATAAGTGAGTCATATGGATCAGAGGGCACAATATTTTTCCCATTTACACCATTACCATTAGAACTAGTAATAAAGTCTAGAATATGCTTATCATCTTCAAATACCTGAAATTTTGTCACATTGTCTAGTACAGAAGGAACTGGAGTAAGCTCAATTATAAATATTTCCAATCCTCACAAGGATAATGGCTCTAAAGTGCTAGCCACCTATGCTAGAGCATCAATGGTGTGATTCTTGTTTCTAGGAATTAGTTGAATACACATCAAAACTAGTAAACAAGTCTAGAATATGCTTATCATCTTTGAATACCTGAAAATTTGTCACATTGTCTAGTACAGAAGGAATTGGAGTAAGGTCAACCATAAATATTTTCAATCCTGACAAGGATAATGGCTCCAAAGTGTTAGCCACCTATGCTACAACATCAACGGTGTGATTCTTGTTTCTAGGAATTAGTTGAATGTTAAAATGCATTGAATCCCTCTATCAGGTCCTATACCCTATGCCTATAATTGGTTATCTTCCTGTCATGGAAAGAGTATTGTTTCCTAACTTGTTTAATCACTAATTCATAATAGCCAAAGACTTGTAGAACTTTATCCTTCCTTTTTAGAGCCATGAGTAACCCATGTATCAATGCCTCATACTCAACAATGTTGTTAGTGCACTGAAATTGTAATCTATGTGCAACAAAGAAGGTTTTACCTATTGGGATTATCAATTCAAATCCAACACCAGCTCCCCGCTTGGACTTAGAGCTATCAAACAGTAAAGTCTAGAATTTAGTAGAATGTACACCTCTTGAATCCTTTGTACTCTTATTCTCTCTTGTTGAAGGAACTTCTTGCACAACTGGTTGTTTATCTTTCCATTCATTAGGAATTTCATGGAATTCAAGTTTAACTAGTGGAGAAGGATTAATACATCTTTTAATTTTTTCCACAGTAGTCTAATAGAGATAACATTTGATTTGTGAGGCATTGTGGACTCTACACCAGTTGGGTAATAATAACTCTTCAAAATTAACTATCCCTCCCAGATTAATTTGATCTTCTATACATTTCTATATGAACTCCTAGAAGTTGTCCAACAAACCAAGGTTACCATCAATCTGTTCAAAATCTTCATCCATCTCAACCACTACTTTTGTACTGCTGGAATGTTGAGTCAAATCCTTAGGTATTACATGCATCATTAAGAATTCCTCTACTTATGGTTCATCAACAGCTACTGCTAGGATATAATTTTCTAAACTTGCATCAGAACTCAACACTTCATTTGACGTGTTTTTCTATTCAGTGATCAAATATTTCAATCTTGGCTCTCATTCAATTCTGATCTAATTAGGAACTCCCTTCCATGGCAACCACATATGAGAGTGATCTGTGGAGGTATACCCATTAAGAACTCGCATGAAATCCCTTCCTAGAATCGTCTCGTAAGCATCTGGTATATTAGCCACCTAAATATTCATAACTTTTTGCATGCATGGGTTTGATGCAACTTGCATTGGAATCATATTAAATTCACCTACCACACTTACCATAGTCTTGTCTAACTGAGTCACCTTTCAATAGGAAGGAGTAGGGGTGATTCCTAAAGCTTTGTAGACTGAGAAAGACATGACATTTGTGGATGCTCCAAAATCTAATAAGAAAATTACGTAGATTCCTGCCAAATATACAAATCGAGATTAAGAAAGGAGGGGTATCTTGTTTAGCTTGGAAAGGACTCAATGAAGAATTGACTTGGGCTACTTGAGTCTTGTCCTTGTCTTTTCTACTATCTTTTGTCTACATTGGAACTTGATCTTTGGCAGGTTGATTAGCTTGATTCTTAGTTGGTTGTGAATTATGTGTCTTTCCAGTGACTTCCTTGAGTACCGGTTTGGTAAAACCAACTCTTTTGACAATAACATCCTATGGAGACCTAGTGGGTACATTCTCATTTAATGAACCAAATACAACACTTCTAATGGCTGGAACTCTTAACAACTCAAAATATGAAAGACTTACCTTTACCTTCTTAATTTTTTCAACCACATATTCACCCATTTAGGTCACAATCATATCGGTCTGAGTGCTCCTAGGTTGTTCTCCTTGCTTGTCTTTAACAACACCAATATGTCCTCCCTTGTGATGAGTCCAGTTTATGACTCAATTTTGATAGAAGCTTATTGTTTATTTTCCACAGTTTTCATAGACTTTGATGAGTGGACATTGATCTTTTTATAATATTTCCTCAAAACCATAGACATTAGGAATAAGCTTATTTCTACAATCTTTAATGACATTGACATGCTATATGAACTATCTGTGTTGATTTTTACATGTGGATTAATGAATGCTACTTTAAGATAGTTATGTATATGCAATTTTTGTGCATGCTAACATTATTTTGTAGATATAATTAGCCGCCTACACAATTAAAGGAGATTTTTCCAGCTGGTCATTCACCATAATGGCCAACGAGGTGGTCATTCAAAGGTCAACAAAGGGAAGACTATCGATAGTGGGAGATTTCTCATTCAAATCAAAATTGTAACCACCTTATAAATGGTCTTAATTGTCTATTAAGTGAATATAGGTGTTACTTTTGTTCTAAATCTGCATTGAGGTAAGCATGTCTAACCAGATCCCATGCATGCGTAATCGTCTCTCCACTTTTCATACTTTTCCGAAGTGGCATCCGCCTAATATGTTGGAGTTGACCGACTTGATAGGTAATTAGTTAGTAGCTTTTCTCTCTATAAATAAGACTCAGATGCTCCTTCAAAAGAGGTTGCTTAATCTAATGATGTACTCACATTCTTAGTTTTTTCAAGCAATACAGTTATGTTGCTCCATTGTACTATTGTTTTCCAATGAATAAAATGAAGTTATAAATTTGTGCATATGAGTTTACATTTTTCATAAGGAATACTCATCCAAGGGGTCCCACTTGGTGAGCATTTCATCCTTTAGCTTAATTGTTACTTCTTGTTCAGTAATTAGTTAAAACTTGAGCACTGATTGTTCTTGCAGCCACTATAATTCCATTTTGTGACTGTTCCTGCAGCCAAAGAAGATAGAGTAGTTTCTTGTTTGTTTGCTCAAATTTTCATTTTTGTCATGCATTTCAGCTTAGTTTAGTTGTTGGTTGATGTTCAACACTTATGTTACTTCTTTCCAAGCAATTTACCTTTAGCATTGTGTTTTTCTTAGTTGTAGAATGAATATGACTACTTTGTATCCTTAGTGCACATGTTGTGCTAACCCATATCAAGTTCATGTCCTTGGGTTGACAAGTTAAATGCACCTTCATGATGATTGAAATAGCTATTCAGATTAGATTTCCAATCTTTGAATCACAACTATAAGGGCTTAGTTATTAGATCATTGTAGGAGGCCAACATTTTTGGTGCCATTTTTGAGGATGGTGTCAAACTAGGGAGTTCTTTGGAGTCATTGATAGTTTTCTTGTTGTATTATTTCTGAAAGTTTGTTCCTAGTATACCCCTCATTTAGGAAAGTAATGATCCACCATTATTTTTCCAATTCTTTATGTGAGCTAGCTGATAGTGAATTGATATCGTATGCATAAAGGAAGAAGGAGAGATGCTCATGGGAGATTCATTCCTAACAAACCTGATCCATTCCAGCTAGTTGAGTATCAGAACCTGCCAAGAGAAGAAGAAGAAGAAGATCCACACCCCTTTGTTGATATATTTCCTGATCTAACTAGTTCTAAAGTCTCCTCTCAAGAACAAAATCAACTTGAGAACCCTTTTTCTTTGGAACTACATCAAGTAGACATGGGTGATGCAAATAGAAATAGATTGAACCAACTAGCTTTTCCTTTCCCCATTTCCCATTAGAATGAAGTTGGCAACCTCAAAAATATCCCTGCTTCAATCCTTCCTAAGTTTTATGGACTTGTCAAAGAAGATCCTAATACTTTCTTGTTCGAGTTTGACATACTTTGTAGGAGTTATGACCATACCACTGATGCCCATAGGCTTAATCTATTTCCTACCACCTTGAAATAAGTTGCATTAAGATGGCTCATGAGCCTAGGTAGAAATACTATGGAGACTTGGGAAGAATTGAAGACAAAGGTCCTTGAGAAATACAAGGAATATTGCAAGGGAAGTGACATGAGAGGAGATGACATTTTCAGGATGTAGCAAAAGGAAGATGAGAGCTTGGAGGATTACATTGCAAGGTTTTTGTTTTATCTGCAGAAATCTCCACACCATACACTTAATGAAGAATCACAAAAGTTGCTTTTCCTAAGAGGAATTAATGACAACTGCACTGATGCCTTAGACTTTATGGGAGGAGGAGATATCTCCCAAGTTCCTTGGGAGGACATCAAGAAGATATACCAAAACTAATCTAGGGCAGCTTCAAAGAAAGGGAGAGCTTATCAATTCTCTATGGGTAAGCCATCTACTAATGGAGTTTAAAGAATGGAGATTACTCACTTTTTGTTAGAATTCAAGCAAGACATTATAAATAATCTAGCTACTCATTTGGATACACTTCAGGCAAAAAAGAAACAAGAGGAGGCAGAGGCAACATTGGCAGAGAAAAGAAGGACTATAGATGCAGGATGATAGCTAATATTGAAAGTAAGTAGATTGCACCTAACTTCAAGCCAATCTAGGTTGAAGAAGATATAGTCTACTATATTCCACAAAGGAGGCCATGAGCTCCAAGACAAGGTATGCCACCAGATCCACCCTCTTTTGTTGGGCCATATTTCAATTCCTATTCACCTAGTAACTAATGGAAGCCCCCACATCCATCCAACTATGGAGTATATCCACCACAACCTTGGAGTAACCCCTAAAATTCTGGAATAATCACCAAAACTCTCCACCCTAGTGGTAGCAGTTTCAAGTAAATTGGCAACCACCTCCAAGAAATTGGCAGTAAACAAATCAATGGAGGGGAGGACAACAATGTCCAAACCAGACAAATAGTTACATGCAACCACCTTCTTAGCCCAAAAAAATTTCTATAATGCCTCCTCCTACTAGATTAGGTTAAAATAAAACTAAACCTACTCAGCTACTAGCTCAGCCCACACCCAATCCAAATAACAAACTGCAATAGTAGCTTGTATACTCTGGTGACCCAATTCAATTCCCTGCATATGTTGTGAGTGTAAGTGACATCCACTTGCATTCAGGAACTACTTTTCCAACCCCTTCCACACCCATTATCAATGAGCTTCCTGTGGAAGAAGAGGAGCCTCTGAATACCCCCATTTAGCCCAATGCACCTAAGAATCCTAAACCAATTCTAGTCAAACAAACTACACAAACACCCCCATTTCCTCAAAGATTGGAAACTATGAAAGAAAAGGAAGAAAAGGAGGAAACAAATTTTGACATTTTAAATTGGTTGAAGCACATATGTGTCTAGATACCTCTATTTCAGGCCATAAAAGATGTTCCAATCTATGGAAAGGTGATTAAGGAAGCATGCCTTAAGAAGCTAGGCAAGAAGATGAAATACCCCACTACAGTTCATGTCGCAGGATAGATAGCTAACATCATGCTTGGGAGAGTGATTGTTCCCAAATATAATGATCTAAGGATTCCTATGGTAGGAGTTGTTATAAATGGGATCTAGATAAAGAATGCTCTGATTGACTTGGGAGTAGCAATAAATGTAATGACCAAATATGTCCTGCAGCAACTAAATGATGCAAGCATGAGACCTACTCCTATTGTCCTGTAGCTTGCTGATAGTTCAACTGTTAAACTTGATGGTGTAGTAGAGGACCTTATGGTAACTCTGGACTCATGGGAGTACCCAACAGATTTCATGATTCTTACTCCTAAAGCCACACTAGGTGGGTACCCTATCATTCTTGGAAGGTCATGGTTAGCAACAATAAATGCATATATTGGATGCAAGATAGGAGACATGACCATTTTTGATGGAAAGAGCACCAAAAATATTTTTCTCTACCCTCCTACTCAGCCATCCTAGGACATGGATAATTTTGTATGGCCACATGTTGGTGAAGAGGCCAAGGAAGTTAATTCTATGGGACAACTTATGATGTTAGGCAGAAGCTCTTTCATGAAGCTTCAAGATGAAGATGAAGTATTGTATAACATAATTCAGAATCATTGTGAAGTGGAGGAAGCATCATCCTCTCATTTTGTTGCTCTAGTCAAGACACTTCTATCTACTCTTCCTACAGCCAAAAATCCTGCACCAATAGGTATGTCTCATACATTGCTGCCACATGAACTCAAGGTACCTAGCATTAGTGAAATAGCTATAGTAGAGATAACTACATGCAAATGACAGAAGGAAAATATCTGCACATTAATAGTAAATTGAGTGAAGAACAAGAGTTGGCATTGACAAAATTACTGAGAACCCACCAGTATGCATTTGTGTGGGAATATCATGATATGAAGGGATTATATCCTAAGCTTTTCACTCATAGAATTTACATCAGAGATGATTGTACACCAGTGAGGTAGCCGCAAAGAAGGATTAACCTTGCATTAAGAGAAATTGTAAAAAGAGAATTGTAAAAATTTCTAGATGCAGGATTTATCTACCCCATCTTAGATAGCCAGTGGGTGTCTCCATTAGTGATTGTGCCCAAAAAGGGAGGGAAGTGGAAAGTTTGTGTTGATTATAGAGAACTCAATGTTGCCACCAAAAAAGACCATTTTCCCTTACCATTCATAGATCAAGTTTTGGACTCACTTGCAAGAAAACAATAGTTTTCCTTTCTAGATGGATTCAGTGGGTATAACTAGATCCAAATTACACCTAAGGACCAGGAGAAGACCAAATTTACCTATCTATGGGGGACCTATGCCTAATCAGTGCTTCCATTTGGCTTATGCAATGCACCTGCAACCTTTCAGAGGGCAGTCACTAGCATATTTTCAAACATCTCTCATGATTGCATGGAAATTTATATGGATGATTTTACCACCTATGGTACTAATTTTAATGAAGCATTGGATAATCTCAAGAGAGTCCTGCAGAGATGTGAAGACCACAATCTATCTCTAAATAGTGAAAAGTTCTTCATGATGATGCAAGAAGGTGTAGTCCTTGGCAACTACATCTCTCACAAAGGAATTCAAGTAGATCTTACAAAGATTGAGGTGATCACTAACTTGCATATACCTGCAAAAAAAAAGATGTTAGGAGTTTCTTGGGCCATATAGGCTACTATAGGTGTTTCATCAAGGATTTCAGCAAAATAGCAACACCATTGTATACTCTTCTCACTAAAGATGCTAAGTTTCAGTGGACTGGAGACTATGACAAGGAATTTTCTAATTAGAAGGAAACTTTGACTCATGCTCCTGTACTCAAAGGTCCTAATTGGGAGCTTCCTTTCCACATCCATACAGATGCATCAGACTATGCCATAGGAGCATTCTTATGGCAGAAAGAAGGAGCTATTGAAAATTCTATTTATTTTGTCAACAAAAACTTGCAAGGAGTTGAATTCAATTATAGTGACACGAAAAGAAATGCTGGTAGTAATCTATGCCCTCAAAAAATTTAGGAGCTACATAACAGGCTATCAAATCTTTGTACACACAATCATGCAACCATTAGGTATCTCATGAATAAACCTCTGATATCATGTAGGTTAGCAAGATGGTTATTGTTGATGCAGTAGTTTGACATAACCATTGTCGATAAACTAGGAAAGGCCAATGTTCTTGTAGACTTTCTTTTACGGCTAACTATATCAGACGATAATCAGGTCATAGATGACTCTTTCCCTGATGAGCACTTATTTTCCATTAGTGTGCAAACACCCTGGTATGCTGACATAGCTAACTATCTAGTCACAAGGAGTGTGCCTCCTCACTTCTCTCCAAAAGAGAGAAGGGTGCATATTGAAAAATCATTTCCTTTTTCATGGATTGTAGGATGTTTGTTTTATATTGGACCAGACCATGTCATGAGGAGATTTGTGAGGGAAGATGAGACATATGATATTTTGCATGCATGCCACAACGAACCATGTGGAGGAAATTTTGTAGCCAAGAGGACAACAATGAAGATTTTCTATATAGAATACTACTGGCCAACACTCCACAAGGATGCAGGGAGATATATAAGAAAGTGTGATAGATTCCAAAGGATGGGCAGGGCAACCAAATATGATGAGATGCCCCTTTACCCTCAGCTAGTAATCACTCCATTTGAAAAGTGGGGATTAAAATTTGTAGGACCCATTGATCCTCCATCCAATGGTAAGTCCTATATTTTAGTATGTACTGATTATGTAACCAAATGGGTAAAAGGTAAGGCCATGAAGCATGCAAGAGATAATAAGGTTGTTGAATTTCTTTATGAGGAGATTTTCACATGGTATGGGGTTCCAAGAGAGATAGTGGCTGATCAAGGGGCTCAATTTACATCAACCCTTGTTGTAGCATTGGTCACTGAGTACAGCATAAGGCATATTATTTCTACTCCTTATCACCCCTAGACCAATGACCAAGATGAGGTGACTAATAGAGAAATTGAAGCAATTATGACCAATGGTTGTTCATAAGAAGGATTCGGAAAATAGGTTGCCATAAATTTTCTTGTCCTATAGGACAACCTCTAAAAAAACTGTAGGCTTCAAACCATTTGAGTTGTTGTATTGAAAGACAACTATGATGCCCATTGAATTTGAGCATAAAATTCTAAGGAATACAATAGAATTGGGGATTGACATCTTAGAAGCACAAAGAGACTGAATCATGTAGCTCAATGTATTGGATGAAATGAAGAAGGAATCCTTGCATCATACAGAGGTAGTGCAAAATCAAAGAATCAAGTGGCATGAAAAATTGATTAAGGACAAGAAATTCCAACCCGGAGATTGGGCCCTGCTCTATGACTCAAGGTATTAGGATAATGTAGGAAAATTGCAAACAAGGTGACTAGGACCATATGAGGTTGCTAAAGTATTCCCCAATGGTGTTGTTCAACTCATTACTATTGACCCAATCAGATTTAAGTTGTTTGTCAATGGTCATCGCCTCAGATTGTATCACAAGCCAACCTCCAAGGAGGAATTCCTACAACAATTCACTCAGCATGTAACACCTGAACTTCCTGTAGCTGAAGGAAGCAGACCTAGTGTGCCTCCTTCTAGCTAACTAAGGTACATAATTTATCATAATAAAGACTTCCACTTCTGTGGGGGTCCACTTCTTCACCCATCTGCCCATCCATATACACCTTTCTCTCTCTTTCATCACGCCTCCATCATTTCACTTCATTCCACAATCATTTCACTCCATTCCACTCCACTTTCATTAATTGTTTAACTGACCCTTCAAAAGGTGACTGGTACTTTCTCCATAATCTTTGTAGTAGATTTTCCAAGAATCTAGGGGCGTGCACATCAAGTTGTTATCTCTTAATTTTCTTCTAGTATGTTCATTTAATTGTTGTAAATTAATATTGATGTTCTCCATAGCATGTCATTATTCCCTACCCTGTACCTGACATAACCTTTGCACATGTGAGGACACATGCTCAAATTTAGGTTGGGGGGGAAAAAAGTGTGAATGCTATGTCCACATGTTTGTCCATGTTGGCTCACATCAACAAGTTTAAATTGAGTCGATTCAAATTTTGAGTGACATGACAGCTCACATGTGTGAAGTAATATCAATTTCCGCCATTTTTCTTGGTCATGATCCTTCATTGATTGCTCCTTTATTTCCTTTATTACTCTTGTCATAATCTTAAGCCAAAAAAGGTAAAATTCAAACAATACTAGCATTTGAAATTTAGTAGCATTGCAGGAAGGAGAAGTTTAGTTTTTAGATGAGCATTGCAAGAAGGGAAACTTTGCAGAGTGATTGTTTGATTACAGAAAACTAAACAATGGGAGGTGGGTTAATCAAGAATGAACCCACGGTTCATGACACATTACTATAGTATGCACCTAGCAAGGCTGAATTCAGAAATTGTGGGTGGTTAGATTATTTCTTGAAGCTAAATTATTTTAATAAAGATGTTGTGTTGGAATTTTCCTAGAAATTGTCTGAAGGAAAAGCCATGGTAAAAGGGTTGGAAGTATTGGCTACTGAAGAAAGAATTGCAGAAGTTATAGGGTTGTTTGTCGATGGTGAAAATTACCTTGCTTCTAGAGACGCCAGGTCAGCTAGGGTTGAATTTACATAACCTGGTGACCCTCCATTGAGCGTGGATAAACAAGGTGCAAAAGGAACCTCTTTGCCTAAGTCATGGAAGCAAGTAGCTATTCATGTTGTGAAGTACATTACTTGTGAAGGTCGCCAGTTGAATCTACACTCTATGTATTTCAAACTTCTGAATCATATGAGGCACGTGAGAAGAATGAATGTGCCAAATGTGCTATAACAACTTCTCTTAATCATGATAGCTGAGACCAAAAAAGGTAGGGATAATTCCATTTCCCACCATTGTTTGATCAAATTGTTAGTTGAGAAGTCTTTGCATGATGTGTCTGACATAACTTGGGAAGAATTCTTAAATGTTGACCAAATTGGACCTGAGCATTTATGACCTAGGGTTTTTCCTCAACCTTGTAGGGATAGAAAAATATTGAGCATGGATGAAGTTACTCTTGGTGCCTCAACTTTTGGCATGGTCCCTAGTGCAAATGCTCCTACATCTAAACAAACTATAGAGATTAGCTCTTCTGAGGCAGAGCATTCAAACAAAGAAAGTTCATCTTTAGATTCTGATGATGATGTTCCTCTTGACATCTTAATGAGAACTAGGGCACATAAGAAAGACGTGAAAATAAAGAAAGGAAAATCTAAAAAGAAAATTGCAAGAAAGAAACTGCCAAGCTCTAAGAAATGAAAGGCTAACACTATTCTTTCCGCAACCGAAGAAGAACATGAGAGTCCTCTAAGGAAATCAAGAACAGCTAGGCCAAACTTTGGTGTGTCTTCATAGGGAAGCCCTAGGACTAGAAAAAAATCACAATAGGACATAGAGGCCCCAATGGGGCTGGTAAATGTTGAGAAAAGGGACATATTTGAGGAAGCAACAAATGTAACATTGGAAGACCTTGTTGCCATCGCTCAACAAGTTGAAATCCAAGAGTTTGAGGAAAATTGGGAGCTCTTGCAATAAGAGTAGAAGCAAGAGTTCTTGGAGCAAGAGCAAGAGCCAAAGAAAGAGCCAAAACAAGAGGTCCTTCAGCCAGAACTGGGCAAACAGTTAGTGCCCCTATAGCCAGAATTGATTGAACATTCAGAATTCTTGTAGCCAATGCTACAAGAAAAGTAGGCATCTCTTCTAGGAAAAATTCTTGTAGGAATACATAGGCCCTCTAATTTTTCAATACACATGGTAGCTATGAATTTATGGAAAGAGATGCAAAGAAGAGAAGAAGAATGGAAAGAGGAGAAGCATGGTTTGAAGAAGGAAATTCAAAGCAGAGATGAGGAAATTGAAGATAAGAATGCATAAATTGTTGTTTTAAAGGAGAGAGTGGATAATATGGCAGCTCTAGTACCTTAAATATTAGAGTACAGGACTCCTCCAAGAGTCTATTCTCTGTATTTGAAGGAGAAGCATCTTTATTTTAAACTGGAAAGGCTTGTTTTAGGTTTGAACCCTTCCATTGAGACTCCTCTTGAATTTTTCAATGCTTATAGGATTGCTCCTCCTGAAATGAAGAATTTGTTGTGTGAATTCTACTTACATAATTATGTTGTGACCCAAGACCATGATTGGAATCCACTATTGTATGTTGGGGATGTCCAATTAATGGAATTCATGTCTTAGATACAAAATGAGATTAGTTGGGGAAAATAATTCAGGGCTTATAGGAAAATAGAATTTGACACTCCCTATCTATCATAGCCGAATCTAGAAATCTAGGGGACATTTTCATGGATTGGCACAAAATTATTTATAGACCAAGCTATGGAAATAGGATCTTGTCTGAGAGAGAGGAAGTTTATAAAGAATATGAGGAGGTAGCGAAAACCAAAGGAGAATTTGTGGTGAGATACCTGTCACAAAGGTGGAACATCCTAGCTGATGAGTTAAAACAAGCTAAGCCTCACTCTACACAACACTATGTTGCAACACTTAAGAGAGTTGAAAGATATATACAGATTGGAAGGGCAAAGAAATTTTTTTGGCTCCCACTAAATTTTTAGACACCTATTCTATTGTGGCTTGTGCCAAATTTTAGGTTTTACTAGTATGATATAGCTACAGAGAGATGGAGATGGAGTCGATTGGACAAACAACAAGGGTTCTATTGGTACCATAATTTAGAAATTGTGGAAATTGATTTAGGACAGTTGGCAGTTGCAAACTTTTGGGCATTGACAAAGCAAAGGAACAACCCTTCTTCTTCTACTGGAGGAGCAACATAGCCTTAGGTTGGGGGGAGTGATGAGTCTAGTTTATGACTCAATTTTGATAGAAGTTTATTGTCTATTTTCCATACTTGTCATAGACTTTGATGAGTGGACGTTGATCTTTTTATAATATTTCCTCAAAACCATAGACATTGGGTATGAGCTTATTTCTACAATATTTAATGACATTGACATGCTATATGAACTATCCGTGTTGATTTTTACATGTGGATTAATGAATTCTACTTTAAGATAGTTATGGATATGCAATTGTTGTGCATGTTGACATTGTTTTGCATATATAATTAGCTTCCTACATAATTAAAGGAGATTCTATCAGCTATTCATTTGCCATAATGACCAATGAGGTGGTCATTTAAAGGTCAAAAAAGGGAAGACTATCAATGGTGAGAGATTCCCCATTCAAATAAAAAATGTAACTTCCTTGTAAATGGTCTTAATTGTCTCTTGAGTGAATATAGGTGTTATTGTTGTGCTAAATCTGCATTGAGGTAAGCATGTCTGAGTAGATTCCGCACATACGTAATTGCCTCTCCACTTTTCATGCTTTCCCTAAGTGGCATCCTCCTAATAGGTTGGAGTTGACTACCTTGCTAGGTGATTAGTTAATAGATTTTCTCTCTATAAATAAGACTCAGACGCTCCTTCAAAAGAGGTTGCTTAATCTGATGATGTACTTGCATTCTTAGTTTTTTCAAGCAATAAAGTTATGTTGCTCCATTCTACTTTTATTTTCCAATGAATAAAATGAAGTTATAAGTTTGTGCATCTGAGTTTACATTTTTCATAAGGAATACTAAAATAAGAAACTACTTTGTTTGCTTTTCTCTCTATAAGTTCTTGTAGCCACTGGAATTCCATTTTGTGACTATTCCTATAGCCAAAGCAAACAAAGTAGTTTCTTATTTGTTTGCTCAAATTTTCATTTCTTCCATGCATTTCAGCTTATTTTAGTTATTGGTTGATGCTCAACACTTATGTTACTTCTTTCCAAGAAATTTACCTTCAACATTATGTTTTTCTTAGTTGTAGAATGAATATAGCTACTTTGGATCCTTATTGCATATACTATGCTGACCTATCTCAAGTTCATGTCCTTGGGTTGACAAGTTAAATGCACCTTCATGATGATTGAAATAGCTATTCAAATTCGATGTCCAATCTATGAATCATAGTTGTAAGGGCTTAGTTAGTAGATCATTGTAGGAGGCCAACACCTTGGAGGAATCAAAAGATCCCCCTTTTCAAAAGTATTGTGTTAGCACTTCCAAGAAAGACAGGTTGTTATTTGCATTTTGGTCATGAGGTGTTCTGAAATTATTTGATGGGGCAGATGTAGTAAAAGGCCCACCATCTTGCCTATTCCTCAAATAATAATGCATTACATGTTGTTGAAACATTTGAACTTCCTCAATCCCACATTCCTAATCTATAGGACCATTATCAACCTCATCACTATTTTCAAATAATTGAGTCATTGATTCTTCATTACATACATGATCTGAATTGACACCTTGCTCCTTTGGCCCCTCCTCAAGTCCATTTTCTTCACTTTGTGGGAAAGGAGCATGATTCAATACCAACATAGGTGAGTCACATGGATCAGATGGCACAATCTCTTGCCCATTTACACCATTACCAACAACATGTTGGACTTCCATTTGGAATGTAGCAGTTGCAATCTAGAATTCAGGATAGTCAAATTCAGAATTTTGTGTCATCTTATGGAGCCTATAATATCTAGCTAATGTAGCCTTGTCCAACATAATTGTACTTGTTGACTTCTTTTGATTAATGGGCTAGTCTAGTGGTGTTGGTACTCCTCCATTGTTAGGTTTGGTGTTCCACACCCTATTTTTTCTTGAGGGTTGTCTCCTATCAAAATTTGTCCTGATGACTAACCTCTATTAAAAATTTCCCCTTTACCCTGAGAAAAATCTCTATTATATATATTATAATTGGATTGTATGCCTCTTTGTGCTACCTGCAATTGACTATTCTAATTCCTTAAGTATGTGACTTTTGTAGATAGCTTCTTTACTTTCTCTATCAACTCATCTAGCCTCTCTTTATCTACATTGTCTGGTGCTAGTACAAGGCTTGTTGAATTCTATGAACGAATAGGGGGTGAGCCTGAATTCTATGACTGGTTCAACACCTCAAAGTGTTGCAAATAGGCTAGAATGTTTTCCTATTGGGGAGGGTGAACTGATTGACTAGGGCCTTGCAAGTAACTTGGAGTGGGTGGATCCTGACTTATTGGTGGGCCTGGATGTGTAACTAAAGAAATTTGAGGAATCAAATTCATTAGGGGAGTCTGATTAGCTATAGCTTGGTTTATTCTTTAGATTTTTCCTAGATGAGCAATTGGTCCCAATGGTGGCAAAGGCCCTAATAGATGCTTCCTTAATTCTATGCTAGCCTTAACCACCTCTACATATGCATCCATTAATGAAGCTAGAGGTTGATGCTTCCACTTAATGAATGTAGAAGTAAGGTTATCTAGGGCTTCATAATAAACCTCCTTAGTTGAGGCATCATCCACAACATATGGTGGCTATAATCAGGAGTAGGAACAATGAAACCTATTGTTAAATGAACCTATGGGTTTATTTATTTTCCTCTTGATTAACATGAACTATAAATATAGGTCATTAAGGTTGATAGGAATTCTAATTTTTTGTAGGAAAGTAGTCTCTAACTAGTTCCAACTGGTGATAGAGCTAGTAGGTAAATGATTATATAAATAGAATGCCTCCTCACCCAATGAATAAGGGAAGAGTCTGCATGCCACATCCTCATGATTGATCAATCTATCCCTTAGAGTAGTCTTAAAATTCCTAACGTGCTCTCCAGTAGTTCTGTTTGGATCATTGACACGGAACTTTGAGTAGAAATGCTTGGGATACTTGGGCATAACATTATAATTGTTGAAGAATAAGGGTGAATGGTTATTATCCAGAAAATCCAGTCGTGGTGATAGGGGTGGTAATGGCTGATTAGGGACTACTTTTGGCTATTGAATGGGAGTAGGAGTAGGTTCAATGGGAATGGGCTCAAAATTAGATGACAATGATGAGGATGGCTAGATGAGTGAAGATGATGATAACGACTTCCCTTTATTAGTCCTCCTCGACCTAGTAGGGACTCCTAATTCTTGGAAATCTCCTTTTGTTGTAGATCTAGTCTACCTTCAGAATCTTTGGGGAGATATGGATGATAGAAAATGATCCAGCTTTGTTGAATCTACCCTCTTTCTAGCACCAATTTGTTGATGGTATTTTTAGCATTGCAACAACTCAGAAAAAATACAAGTACTCTATCTCTCTTGAAAGGTAAGTTTCTATCAAAAAGCCTCAAGAAACAACCCTAAGATCTCTAATGTCAAGTCTTGAAAATGAAACAAACAACTCAATGATAATATGTGAAAATGATAGTAATCATAAGGGGCCTTACAAATCAAACACTGAAAGTAATTATCATCAACTATAGCAATAATGGTGATGCTTTGTGAATCTTGTTCTAGAAATATCTCAAAGAAATAGGAAAAGATGTAGAATTAAAGAGATATCTAATCTAAACCTAAGATCAATTGTGCGAATAACAAAGTGTTCAAGATGGGCCAATCCTCCAAAACCAATCTTTGCTTAACCAAAATTAGATCTATAGTATCACAAAGACAATGCAATCTCCAAAGAAACTAAAGATTTTTTTATTGTAAATATTCAAACATTCACAATAGAACTTAAATGCAAAATAGAGTAGGCCTAGGCTAACTTTACATAGTAATGCACAATTAGCAGATCACCAAAAGTATGGAACGGAGATTCCTCAACACCCCAAACACTTTATCACAAACACAAATGATAGCAACTAGTTCTAAGATTTACCATAAAACCACTTACTCAAAAGAACTGATAATAAATCAGAAATAGAAGAACCGTGCATAGATGAAATAAGACAAAGAAGAACACCAAAATACAATGACTTCACTTGTATTAACTTCACCAAAAATTTGCAACAATTCAAGTATCTCAAGTCTGGTAGCATCAACTACTACCAGTTTTCCACCACTAACCTTTCCAAATGAGAAAGAGGCATCTATTTATAGAGTTTTCAAGACATGTCAACCTAAGAGGAAAAATCAAATTAGGTGTTCCTAGGTCAGCCACATAGGTCGACATTATCATCCTTTTAAAACTTCCTAATTTAATCTTACAATAAGAAACCTAAGTAGGCCTCAAAAGGAACCTTTACAATTAAATAAAATCTCGACCCAAAAATCTAGGCATGGATGACTTATATTTGGGAAAAATTGATGCAAAATGCACATTCTTCAAGGAAATTAAGCTATGTCATCCTCCTTGTCTTTATATTCTCCATTTTTAGAAAGTTTTTCAACTTTGGAAAGTACATCCTCAAGGTCAGTTGGATCCGGAACTGGGATGAATTTTATTCTTAACTTAATTATTCTTATTTCATTTTATACTTAATCAAAGACTTATCCCACTCTATTTGTGACCCTTGATATTTATCAAAGCTAGAGAGATATATAGCTGCATCCTTGAGTTGATCCTTAATGATGGGCGCATTTTCAGTTGGACAATATACCTCATGCCACCATTTATGTGATTGATTGACATTTAAATTATTTTGTCCAAAAATTTTCCTTCCAGTGACAATCTCCAGGAATGCACTACAACTATCAAATATTTCCTTCAATTTATTTTGGATCTTTGATATCTTCTTTAGTGCTTTCATCACCATCTCCTTCCTAAAATTCCATATTTTCATCCACTCCATTGATTTTCCTATATCATTTGACGTAAATATATTCTTCTTGATCAATTCCTCCTTGGGGATTTCTATAATTTTCTTCAATTTAGTGATGGTGGCATCATCTATCTGCTGACAATATGTTACAAATTGAGATATATCTTCAAGAGATGACTCAACCTTTTCGTATGTATGCAATACTTTTTCAATCATCTCATCTCCCCTCTGGTTCACACTGTTCAGTCATTGATGATTAGCTTGTACAAAAGACCTCATCTTTTCAATCTTAGAAACTGCCTCTTTTGATAGCAATCCCTCAGAAAATGAAGTTCCTTCACCATAATGGGTTTGTAAAGGCTTGATCAAGTGTTGAACATACCTTTGTATCTCTCTTAACTACCTTTGTAACTCCTCCTTAGCATGTGTTTCACTATCTAGTCTTTTCAATACTATTTGTATTGATTCTTGGAGATCTTCCTTTTCTTACTCCTTAGTGGTTGGGCATAGATTAATGGTTTCTACTTTATAATATGAAGGCTTGACTTCATCTTTATATTTATCACTAGCAGGAGTAGCAATGTGGACCACCCTATTATAGAATTCATCTCTTGCAAACTTAGAGATTGTCCTAGCTTTCTTCTTCTCTTTAGGCTAACCCCAACTAGTTAGGAACTAATCCCAGTTAGGAGTTTCCTCTTCAACAATGATTGGATTAGGCTTTAATCTCTCTTTCAGCCAACTAGAAACATTAGATTATTTTTCCACTTCAGAAATACCCTACTCCTATTGATTCTTCAAGGGATCATTTTCAGCATCTTCCTAATCCTTGTTCATTTCATCGGCATCATGCTTCTCCTCAATTTTGTCCTATGTATGTGATACATCTATATGTTCCTTCATTGGAGGATGGGTAGGAATTTCTACTATCACTTCTGATGTTTCTCTCTACTTTGCACTTCTATAAGATTTTCTTCTAATTGCCTCCTAAAATCACTTAACTCCCCACTTTTGGGTGTGGGCACTTCTTCATCCTCCTGTTCTTCTTCGGGATCTCTAGAAACATTCTCCTTACCAAGAAATTTTTTCTCATCTACTAGAATATTTTGAAAAGGAGAAGTATGAGGAGTGTTATTTCCTATAGCTATTCCCTCTATTTCCTTAGGAGAATCATCAGTAGAAGCCTCTTCAGTATTCTCTCCATGTTTGTCCATTATATCCTCCACTTCCTCTACAGGAAGATTTTAATGCTTTGGGGAGTTTCTCCTTACATACACGTGTAGTTTTTCCCATGAACTATCAACATCTACCACTTTATCTTGAGTGGTTTCCCCTTCAACAATCTTAGCTTTCTTTGACTTGGCCATTTTTTGTCCATCAGTAACGATTCTCCTTTTCTTAGAAGGCTAGGCTTCTTGAGTACCTTCTTCAACTACTTCTTTTGAAGGCCTTCTTACTTTTTCCATAGGCTATCTCTCAGGATCTTTTCTTTTATCCTAGCTCCTAGTCCTCCTCTTAATAACAATAGGCTTCTATGTGTCTTCCCTTTCATGAGTTTCAACAATGTCATCTTGAGTGTTCTTTGTTTCTTCCTTTGAATGGGACTCTAAATCACCCAACATATCATAACTGAATTTAGTACATGTTTCCTCCAAATCCATAATCTTATGTTTAACCCATAGCTTGGAATACTTCATCACAAACTCATTTAGTAGATTCAAATCAACTATCTCCCCTTTCGACCAATTGATAGTAGGGAGTGGTCTATTTTGAAATTGCTCAGAAACATGGTATTGCACAGGGTCCTCTTCATCATCCACCTGATCTGGAGCATTGGCTATCCTGTGCAACCTAATCATCCTCAAAGATAGCCTAGAGCACTTTCTTTTAATCACCTCAAACTCATTTGGGAAGTTAGCCCACTAGTCTTCAATATGTTCCTTGTGCCTATATTCATGATTGGCTACCTTTTGAGCTACACCATATGGATAAAAAATGTTTCTATTTGTGTGAGAATACAAATGAAAATGAACCATTTTCTTTTTAGAGTAATGGGTTCTTTGAATGGAAGGGAAAGCTTCTAGACCACCAATCCTCACTAGGAACTCTCCACCAAGTCTAGTTTTTTGCATATCTTTTAGGACAGTGTCAAAAGCTTCCAACTACCTAGTTAATTCCAATAAAATGAGCTTATTGGTTGGATACCTTGGAAATATCATAGGCACTATTGGATATTGTTGTGTTCTTATGTATGAAAAGTTAGGAGATTGAATGAACCAATAGCCATATTTTTTTATCAGCTCCATGGCCTCTGCTGAAATTCTAATGTGAAGAGCATCTTGCAACATTCTTGTAATGTGCATGAGAAAATAATCATTTACCCTCCTATAATTGGAGGTATTAAATTGAATTTGAGGGTAAACATCACAAATTTTATCCTTTCCCAAAACTACTTTACAACTTAGGCCCTTGTACTTATTCTTTGTAGCAAGCAAGTACACAAGATATGAGGTCATTGTGAATTGTTGGGTGCCTTGCAAATTTTTGAGTTACATGTCCAAATTTTCACTTATTATACTGCCCAATGATAGTGAACTCCTTTGATTATATGAGAAATCACATAGAACATCCAATGTTTGAAAATGAAAGCTTCTTCGAATCTGATTACTCTTCCTACAAGAGTAATAATATCATTATACTTCAGTTTGAAGTCACTCCTATGTAATTTTTTGGGAAACTTGGAATGATCTAACTTTGGTTTTGCAATCCATGAACCATTCATGATTCCCAAGGCCCTAGATGAATCCTTCTCATAAAATTTTTCTACCTCCTTTATATTTATTTTCACCAATTTCTGATGTGAGCCAATGTTGAAGGTCCTAGCTGTGAATTCCTCAATCAATTTTTCCATTATTCTTCCTTGTGGGACAATAATCACCCTCTTACATAGATCATAGTGTTTGGCACATTCCATGAAAAATTATAGACAATCCACTAAAGGTGGAAGCCCTACAACTTGTGCTAACCCTGTGTGTAATGATCTAAGCAAGATTAGTAGGTACATTTCAAAATATCCTTTGCTTGAAGTCATCGTAGTCTATATGGCTCATATTGGTGTCACTCACTTTTTCCCATTTTGAAGTAATCTTGGATTGAAGCCTAGTACCTTTAAAGTCAAACTTCATTTTCTCTACTCTTGTGTGGGCTTCCCCTACAGCTAGTTCAATTGTCTTTTCCTTGGACCCCTTCCCCTAGATGGATTTAGTCTCCATCTGTTAGGAAAGGACCATAATTACCAAAATGAAAAGCATGATCAAGCATTAAAATCTAACCACATCATTAAAATAATCATGAAATCACATATGTGAAATCAAGTTGATCTTATATCATCATGAAATTATTTAAAATCTACTTGCAAACCCTCAAAACATCATACAAAGTAACTTTGGGTTTTTCACACTTTCAGGGATTTGGGTCCTAGAAGGGTTTTGGAGAATCCACTAGGAGGTGAATTTTTTGAAAGTCTGGACACTCGAAGATTCCATGACATAACAAATTTTTTGAAGGGAGTTTACTTAGTCTTAAGTCATATTTCACCCCTTAACCTCCTAGAAAATCATTCCCTTCATTTCTATGGTTGAACTTTAATATTCACTTTTCATCCTCAATACTTTGGAAATTTTAAGCCACCGCAGATTCAAAAAATATGAAACCTAGCAGATTTTCCAGAGGGACATACATTCAAAGAATTCGTGCCCACGAGGATTCTGCGAAGGGCACCCTCCTTGATTTTTTCCACCAAGAATGGATTTTGTGAGGTTTCAATTGACTTGACTAATCTTCAACTTAGAATTTTGGTTCGTTTGATTTCAAGACTTATCATACTCATAAGCTTGAATTCCACATATATAAAGTAACATACAAATAATTGAGTCCATGCTTCCTATAAAAACATTCAACATGATTCTAGAATTCTTCCCCAAATCTGCACTAGGGCATAAACATATCTAATCTAGGGTTTAAAAATTACCTTTTCAATCATGCACTGCAATTTAGTTATCCCTTTGATACAAGAAATCAAGACACACAAGATTCACACCCTAGCTATGCAAGAAAACTTGAGTGCTCTAATTTTCTCCCAATGAAAACCATGACGCCCTAATTGGTTTAAGTTTGAATTAAACAATCCAAACCATACAATTGATTCCATAAATGCATGCAAGCATCAATCACCCTTAATTAATCACCAAATGAAACCAAATGCACATAGAGAAACAAACCCAAATAACAGCTATTAAATCAAATGGTAGTGGAAAATAGAGGAAAATAATGAAGCACACCACTGAGTTACCAAATAAATTGGAAACTTTATTTAAATCACTAGGAATTGTGAAAAACCTTACCTTCTAAGCCCAAAAGAAGTGAGAGCAACTATCCAAACCTTACTTGAAAACCCTAGGCTTGAGATTCGAAAATACAACAATGGAAACCTTCAGTATCACAATCACCCACACACTAGAATGCACCTAGAGCTCCTCCACGAAAACACAATATTAGAATGAATTGTGGAAAAAAAGATGAAAGAATATAAATGGGGTCTAAAGGAGTATTAATAAATGTGCACTTTTCCCATCGGAGAAATATATGAATTGAAAAGTCTCATGAGAATTTCAGAAAAACGCCATGGAGACAGATTCAGAGAATCTACAGGGGTTTGGATTTTCAAAAGGAAATACTCTTAGGGAATCCTTCAAGAGGTAGATTTTGCAAAGTCCAAGTAGCTCGAGCTATTTGCATAGAGGTGGATTTAGTGAAAGTGAATCCTTTGAAAAAATCTGCCAAAGGAGTATTTTTTTGAAACTCATCTGGGCTTATGCAATTTGATGCCTAAGTAAGATCTTCATGAAATGCTCAAGTTCTAGGCATCATCCAAAGTTGAAATTTTGCAAGTTGAGACACCTAAAGTGCAAATAAAGCCTTTGTTTAATCAAATGAAGTTAACTCAAGATTCATAGGAACCTATCCTTTAAGGGGAAAAGGTTAGACCTAAAGCAAAACCAAGAAACAAGGCAAACAAAAGACGTGTATGGAAAATGTGGTAGCATAGAAAAGGCGATGATTTGTTTGAAAAAATTCCTCAAGGAAATGTGGTCTCATGGTGATGGAATGGCATTCCATCACCATGAAACCACATTTCTTTGAGGCATTTTTTCAAACTACTCATTTCCTTGTCTAAGTTATTGCCTACTATTATGTTTTGATAGATTTTTTTCCAAGCAGCCATAGTTTGTTGGAAAGCACCATTTTTATGCTTTTAGCCATAGTAGCAAGGAAATGAGTTGTTTGATAAAATGCTTTGGTAGACATGTATGAAAAATGTGGTACCATAGAAAATGTGGTGAGTTTTTTGAAAAAATTCCTCTAAGAAATGTGGTCTCATGGTGATGGAATGGCATTCCATCACCATGAGACCACATTTCTTTGAGGCATTTTTTCAAACTACTCACTGCCTTGTCTATTCTATTGTTTACTATTATTTTTTGATAGATTTTTTTCCAAGAATCTATATTTTTTTTGGAAAGCACCTTTTTTTAGGCTTTTAGCCATAGTAACAAGGAAGTGAACCATTTGATAAAATGCTTTGGTAGACATGTATGAAAAATGTGGTGAGCTGTTTGAAAATTTTCCTCAAAGAAATTGGATCCATGGTCATGGACATCACCATGAGACCACATTTCTTTGATGCATTTTTTCAAACAACTCATTTCCTTGTCGATGCTATTGCTTACTATTATTCTTTCATATATTTCTTCCAAGCATCCATAGCATAGATAAGGCAGTGAGCCTTTTGAAAATATGCCTCAGTAAAAAGTGGTCTCGTGGAATGCCATGACAAGAAAATGCAATTGGCAGCTACTCCTAGTTATTACTTATGCTATGTGAAGTAATTGCATCACTTCTTATGTTGACTTTCTAAACAAATATATTATAGTTGAAATTTTGCCATCTATCAACATCTAGTTATTAGTTATGGAATGTGAAGTAATGCTTTGAGTTTGAAAGATGTGCAATTCAATGCAATCAACAATATGAATATAAAATACACAAATATATTAAGTACAATTCATTAGTTAAACTCTTTATTCTATTACATACATGGTTTGTCAAACTCCACTGGAACTGGGAGGTGTTCCCAAAAAACCTCCAATATTATCCTATTCAACATACAAAATAAGATATTAGAATACCATTCATATAACAATGCTATTCACATGTAATAAATTTATAATTGTTTACTAGTTACATACCTCAGCGGTAGATACAATGGAGTAATAAACATGTGTAGGGCTAGTGTATCCAGTATCAACACTGTGACCTTGAAATTTTATTACAATCATAAAACTAAATTAGTTAATCTTACTTTTCAAAAATGAAATTCAATAAATTAAATTCAATGAACATGCTAACATTTACCTGAGTATCGATGAAATAAACCTCATTCAAAATGTCAGCTTCCCTCTCCATCTCCATAGTTTTAGACGCATCATGCATAGTAGCCTCCTAAGTGTCGATGGGGTCATATGTAAAGTCACCCTGCAAACTTGACATGAATGGGGTGGAAGTATACCACTTGAAGACTCCCCTCGATGGTGTTGTACTATAAGTATGGAATGTTGGATAACACTTTGGGTCAAAGAGATGATAGATTGCAAAGTGTCTACCTTGGCACTCTCCTTCGTGATGGAAGGGATAACGACATGCTCATGAGCCAACCTAGCGAGAGCTTGTCTCACTTGCCACCTAGGATCATGTCATGCACTAGGTCTATCTTGTGTCAACCCCCCACCTCTCCCCTAGAAGTCCCTCATATCAAAATAATTGAGGGTTTTGTTTAGGATGAACTCACAGTAGATTTTCCTCAAGAAATTTTGTGGGACTTCGCAATTGTTGCATGGTGGGCAGTCAAAAACCATGTACCACCTATCCCAAAAATTGTTCCTAATCCCTTGGTGGTGGTACCAATGGATAGGAAACCTCTTGGAATTAAGGCCAAGATTTTGTTTGTGTGTGGGTCAGTGAATAATGAGCACAAATGATATTTTGCAATTTTTTCATCTTTTACTTCTTTATATGATAATTTATCTGCAAAAAATTCTTTGCCACATGCCTCCTATCTGCCCAACCACTTAATTATTTGTTAATTGCATCTACATGTCTTAACATTTCTTTAAGTGAACTGGCAAGTGTTCTCCTTTCCATAGTTGAACTTATTGGATTGTTCAACCTCATGATTAACTCCTCAATCTGTTTTATATTGTTTTCAATTACCCTCATTAAATTTTGTTAAGTGCCATGAGGATGTTGAGGAATTGGTGGAGGATATTTTTGTTGTGGTTGTTGAGGATTTTTTTCATGTTCTTGTTGCTCTAGTTGTGGAGGATTTTCAAGAGGGCTTTCAGGCTCATTAACATTTCCTACAAACTAAATTGTAAATGAATATAAAAAACAACCTAAAACTACCAATTTAACAACAAATTCACAACAAAAAATAAACAATTCTTACTTGTTCGAGCTCCCCATCGATGTGGCGGCATCTTGGTGATGAAATAGAAACAAATTAATAAAAAAAATGCAATATTAACTCCTTCCAAAATGTGAGCATGCAAGAGAAGGGTTTTTGGCCGTGAGCAGCTAAAAAAATAGTCACAATAAAAATGAATTTGATTTGCTTTTTTGTTTTGTTTTAATAACATGTAACATGCTTGCATTACAATGAAAGCACGTTATAGGCTCAATGTGGTCGAGCCTTAGGCTCAATCACACCAAACCATAACACGATCCCATTATAACGCACTCATGTTATAGCCTATCAAATGTTTTTTGAAATTTTGGCCACAATTTGTCCCCCCAATTTTGCATCCACCTGGGTATATTTATAGAATGACATAATATTTCCTCTCCTTACGTACCCTTACAAGTAGTATTTAATTTTATGATGAGATCCCCAATAAAATTTGTGTTCCACTTTACTATTAGGTTTACAACATGGTTTTCATTGTGAGGTATCCTCATTGTTATAGCCAAAACTTCATCCAAAAACATAATTGAGCAAATCTTCATCCTAGAAGTAAATTGAAAATTTAATTAGCCTAGTTTCTTAAAGGAAGATTAAAACTAGTATCTTTTAATGAAGTACTCTCTAGGTGGTAATAATTTACTATTGCTATTTAAGATGCATTAAGAGATTTTTCGTACCATCTTTTGTTTTAATTAGTACATTGTTATTGGACTTGATCAACCCAATAACCTTGTACATTTTCCTTATTACAAAGGACTAGGATTCTTGGAATTCTTATCACTATTGCTTACTTGTGAATAGTTAACATTATTCCCAAAATATTTGTGATTGAGTTAGATATTATGAAAACCATATTGATAACAATAAGCTAACTTTTACATTGCATCCTTGTTCAATTCAAATTGTTACTATAGAGATTTATTTGAGGAACTATGTGAAATGATTATGAACTTTGTTTAAAAGTAATCATCTACTTTTTTGGACATTCAATTGTATTTGATATATGAAAAGAGGATATTCATGTAGTCTGGAATGCATGAGTATCATCTTTGAATGTATGTTGAGTATATGGATTATACTTTTATAAATTATGAGTGACCACATAGTATTGAATATGCATACTTAAGTATTGTGTGATCACATTATAATACTTTAATAATTTGGAGCTACATGAGTGAGTAAAATGCTAAAGTTGAAGGATATGAGGTTAAACACATAAAATATAATTATCTTTCTATTTTTATAATATATTTCATAAGACATCTATATAGTTCTCATCATAATTTTGACTAGAAAAGTGATTTTATATGTGAATTTAAAATAAAATTTTAAAAAAGGATGATCTATCAATTAAAAGAAGAAAATAATGTAGATAAAGTAAAGAATAAAATAGATATTTTGAAGAATAAAATAGATATTTTGAAGAATAAAAATATTCAATGTTAGTATCTTCAATTATTGATCATGTGTTTCTTTGAGTTGTGGTGCAGATGTATCTTGTGCTACTAAGGATAGTAGTTAATTTATAGGTGGAGAAATGTTAAGTGACTTTTTCTCCAAGAGAAGAGAAAGTTATGAAATAACCCTTTAGAATTAAAAGGGAGATATAAAAATAAAGTTGATTATGATCCTTTGGTTAAAAGAGATATTAACAAAGAATATGTATATTTTTTTTAAAAAAGGTGAAAGTAATTATTTATTTGAATAATTATTAAATGCAACCTTTGTGAAAGGGTGTGATGGTTTGGAAACCACCCCTTAAGGCTTATATAAGGTATTTATGTGAGACTTAGAAAATGCATAGAGAACATTTAAGGAAGAAGAAAGTGGTTGGTGAGTTATGGACATTAGGGGAAGAGGGCACATAGAGTGTGTCCAACCTAAGGTATAGAGTACACTCAAGACTATCCTAGCCAAGGATTGGGTATTTTCACTTGTGTTGAGTATTGTTCTTTGGGAACCAACACTTGTGTAGAGTGGCATAGTGTGCTTTGTTCCTCCTAGATTGTTCCATAGAAAGATCCAATACCATTGACATCTTCCTATAGTGAGAGTGACCTTTCCAAGTGTTGTTATTTAGAGTTGTATTAAAACCATTAACTCTAAAATATAGTGAGAATAGTAATTATATTCTTTGGTGCTAATCTTTATGAATTATATGGATGTGTATTCAATTAACTATGTTAAATATTTAGTTTGGAATCTTTGTCTAATTATTACATATTATAGTTTACATTGGTTATTTTATGTTAGTTAGTCACATCATTTTAGTAATATTACATCTTAGAAATTATCTTAACCCTAACATTTAATCTAGTAAATCCACTACTAATACTTTAAAAAAATAGGATAAAAAGTGACATTACAGGGGCAGTGACATATGGGAGATTTTGGCTATTGGAGCCTTGAGATAGACTTGTTGGTTGGTTTCACTTTGAGACCATATAGATAGTGCACACCGTGGGACGATGATGCAGAGATTCTTCCTTATTGTAGACATACCAGATATTTGATTGGTCACATAGTGTAGAGTCAATATATTATAGAGAGGTGACTATCTAAGAGGGTTTTGAGACAATTTGGGGAGTGATAGGGTGTCCCTATTGGTATTGCATTTTTTTCTAGATCAGCTTGGGAGGTGGGACACTAGGGTCTGACCATTAGTCCTTGGGTCGTATTCCAAGAATTCAATCAACTAAAACCCATTTAGTGGGGTGTAGGACTAGAGGTCATGGATGCAGGAACCACACCAGAGTATGATATATGGTGGTTACAACATAGGCCTATATCATTTACAAATATTGCAGGGCTAGTTATTAGAGAGAGATTAGGAAGAGGAACCAAAGGTAGACTAAGGGGGAGGGGGAGATGAAATTTTGATGATGGAGGTAGAGGTGGAGGTCAAGGAGATGATGGAGGTTTGGGAGGTAGGGATGGAGGTAGGAGTGGTTTAAAAGGTAGATCTAGGATTTCACCTATCATTCTAGGTCAGTTGCTACCTACTACCAAGGAGGTGAGTAAGGAGGAGACTAGGGTAGAGAATATTCCTTAGTAGGAGCAGGAGATGCAAAATTTGGAGGCATAGGAAGAAAAGGATGTATGGTAGTCGATGAGGGTTTGTAGGATGACCCCATTAGAGAGGCCATCAGGGATGTCATGGAAGAGGAGGTCAATGTTGGAGAACCAAAAGTACAAGTGGTTACACTACATGAATAGGTGTAGGATTTACAAGCACATCTATAGGTTTCCTAGGAATAGGTAGTATAGTTAACTATTGAGTAGGACACAACAATTATCAAAGAACAAAGGGTTGAGAAATGGTCACTTAGTTTCATTGAGATTGTTAGTGGACCTAGTGCCAATTTTTCTCACATATTCTATTAAGTAGGTTGGGAGGTACAATATTACTAAGAGTTATATGAGGATGTGGTGCCACCATCCTTGAGGGAACCTAGTTATACTAAGAGTCAAAGAAGATCTCTTTCACATAGGTCAATTAGTAGTGGCAACGTCTCTGGACCCAGGAGGTCACCTTATCCAACCCCACAACCACAAAGAGATTAGGAGCAACCTAGTCCATCAAGATCAAGACCTAGAAAGGACATGCCATCCCCCATAGAGGATAGGGGAAGATTAGGATATCCCAATTGATTTTTTATTTGAACATGTGTATATTTTGATCAAGCCTACGAGCTCCATTTTTTATAGACATATCAATTTTGTAATATGACACACTTTGATATATATATATATGAGATTCATCATTTTTGGTGGCGACTAAATGATGTGTATTTGTTCTATATGCATGTTTCTATGTGATGTGATATATGGATTATGTATTCTATTTCTATTTGATGGTTCATGTATGATGTGCATATGGATTCATGATGTATGTTTATGCTTATGTATGGATGGATGCACATGATATTGATTTATTATTATATGTATGATGTGTTATATGGATATCCAATTCGAATGATCTATGATGGGATTAATATTCTTATATGATCTATATGAAAGCTAAGACTATATTCTTATGACATATTATGCCATGTTTTATATGATGCTATGTGGATAATGATTCTATAAAATATAATGTAATGCTATCTATTTTTTTGTATTTTTATGCAATATGAATGAATTAATATACATATGATCTTCTAACATGATTATAGATGTAGGATAATGTAGTTGATGCATTTTTTAATGTGCCATAGCATTCCATCAAGATAACTGTGGGGACTAAATGAAGAAATGTTAGTGAGAAGAAAAAGTTAGTAAGAAGTAAATAATAGTTAGATGGACCATCCATCCAAATCAAGATTGATGAGATCCATGAAGTGGATTAGAATTAATGTATAATTGATATATTTGAGCTTTCATATTGCATTTTTATCATCATAGAGTGTTTTATTATATGACAAGAGGATGTATGCACACCAAAGCATGAATTGCGGTGGTAGTGTTTATTTTCATTTGCCTAAAGATTTAGATATATGGACAAGTGGATATCATCACATGTCAATTGTTCAATGAAAGTAAATTCACAAAGTGTTAACCTCACATAAAACATATATATCATTCAATATATCGATAAAATATATTCATGTTATCATTTTAATATATTTAAATTCATATATACATATATACATACATATATTGATATAAAAAAAATGTGTGTATATATGTATATATATATATATATATATCCATATATACATTTCCTTATTCAACCAATAGTACATATTTATAAACTCATCGATAATATATATATATATATAATGTATATATACATGTCTTATTATTTGTTCGATGTTCTCATGCCCATGAGCAATCCATCCATGAGAATGTGTAGGTATGTCTACCTACGTATACTCATGTAGGTATTAACTCATAAGTATGGGTTTAGTGTCAACATGTACATGTATACATATATATACATATATATATATATATACATATAGATACATATATATATATACATATACATATGTATATATAAATCTTATCAATTGAATATAGAACATATATGAAGATCTTACAATCGCAAAGGAAATGTAACAATATCATAACAAGAACATTCAAAACAATACATAAACCTTCCCAAATTCAACCTCAACCAAAATTAATGGATAACTTACCAATTTCCTAAACTACGAATCAATTGGAAAAATCAATATGTGTGTGTGAAAAAGCTCACTTAGGCTTCTTTTAGGGGTTAACCGACCAATCACTTCTCTTTAGTGATACTTCCCCTCATTCCAGAGGCTTGATCCCTGCATCTACATCCAACTTAGAACATTGTAATGGTAGTTAGTTGGTCATCAAATCTATCATTCACATATAACCATTCCATAATAAGAATATCAAATTAAATCAATCATTTTTAACATTTAATCATAACGTCAAATCAATTTAACTTCCTTTCATCATTTTCCAAAAAATAAATAATCAAAGTGCAAACTTATTTTTTTCAATCATAAATACAAGCCCCCCCTTGTGAATCATCATCCCTGATGATTTTATGTAGATAGCATAGTATAAAAACAAAAAAACACATCTTTTTTTTTCAAGCACTCAGAAAAGCATCTAAAACATGTGGAAACTTTTGCTCAATTTCAGCATAATCCTCCCAAGTGGTAAAATCTTTTGCATATTGGTTCCACTGGACTTTGCATAACAAAACCTCCATGTTATGTAAGTGAAGCTTACGTGTTTTGAGCACCTTCAGAGGCTCAATTGTTACCACTTTAGTCTCCTCTACTTGTAAAGCATTCCAATCAATTACATGATTATCACCTGGTATATACTTCTTTAGGTATGAGATGTGAAATACGTTATGCATTCAAGCAAGAGCTGGTGGCAACGCTATTCAATAAGAAACATGATTTTCTTCCTTGAGAATCTCAAATGGACCTACGTAGCATGAAGCTAGTTTGGATGACTTTCCAAACATAATGGAACCCTTTTGAGGCTTAACCCTTAACAACAACTTCTCTCCTACTACAAAATTTCTAGGTACCCAGTTAGCATCTACATAGCTCTTCTACCTATCATTGGCTTCAACTAGCCTTTGCTTAATAACCTTAACTTTCTCCTCCATTTTGGACAACATCTCTAGACCAATCCTTACCCTATCCTCAAGCTTATCCCAGCTTATAGGGGTTTGACATTTTTGGCCATATAATGCATCAAAAGAGCCATCTTAATTATTGAATGATAAGAGTTATTGTATGCAAATTCCACTAATGGTAAGTAATCTTCCCACTTGTATTGTTGATCCATACACTAAATTTGTAGTAGGTTTTCCAGTACTTTGTTTACACTTTCTATTTGACCATCTATTTTTGGATGATATGCTGAACTTGTATTCAACTAAGTTCCTATTGTGCAATTTTCATACACATGCCCCATCGAAGGTGGGGACCCTCATTTTTGCTTTTGCTTTTCAATTTTTGCCTTAGGTTTCACCTTTTCCCCTTAAGGGATGGGTTCCTTGAAATCTTGATTCACTTCACTTATAGATTTTGAATGCTTTATCTACACTTTAGGTGTTATTTCTTTGTGGAATATTCATCTTGAGTGATGCCTTGAGTCATTAGTTCTATGTAAAATTTACTTATGCATCAATTTGGGTAGGTTTTGGAAAGTTTGAGAAATCCTCCTAGTGCCAGACTCCCCGAACGTCCAGTGGTTTGCTTCATCCGCGGCGATCTAGATTACTTGAAAGTTATGATGCTTGCTAAATCCTTGTTGAGCCAGATTTCTCAAGGTCCATGTCATTCACTAACTTTTTCCTTAGACGGATTCCCTGAGCCTTCTTTGCTTTGCTAAATTCAAGGGTCTCTGAATTCCTCAAATATATCGATGGCTTGTTTTCCCAAACTTTAGACATGTCTTGTCATTATATTTATGACTTTTGGTAGTCAAGGTACTTTTGTCATTAATGCGAATTTGAGGCACGATTTATATGTTGTTGTTCTTATATTCATTACTCATTTTAAGGAGTGCATTGTGGCATTTGAAAGGTGTGAATTTGGATATTGGCACTAGAGCATTCCACAGGTTATAAACTAGGGTTTCTAAGTGTGCATTTGGATTTCCATTGTTAGCCTCTTGGGTCAAAAGGTAAAGTTCCAAACCTATTTCTAAAATAAACTCTAATGCAAAGTCTTTATAATCTTTTGGTATTTCAACAGTGCGGATTTGTGGTCATGATTTGCATTGTGTTTGTCATTTTATTTTGCAATTGCAATTTTGATCTCGCTTTAAGAGTATTTTATTTTAGCTCTAGTATGGTTGCATTTTCAATTTGAGCTTTGAATTCATGTCATGCATTGTTCATTTTGCATTCAGAGTTGAGTGAAACTAGGTCATTATCCCACATGCTATTTGAGTTAGGGTTTTGAGCTTTCGATTTTATAATGATGCATTTTGAAAGTAGAGGAGGTGTGAAATTGAGCATGTGTGGGCCTGAATTATCAATCTATTTATATTCTTAAATATTGCAAGTGATAATGAAACGTTGATAAACCCTAATTCATGTTTTATTAAATCCGTCGACTTTGGATAATTGTATTGTAATTGGATTTGGATTGTTGATTGTGATTCAAGTTATATGATTGAACTCTAGTCCATGATTGAGGCATTGTGAGTTAGTTTTCATTCATTTGAAAAATTTAATTTGAGCTATGAAGATTTTGTTCAAATCCTTTAGACCACGAAAAACTTGAAATTTGGTCCTTTGTGAAATTCTCCTGGTCATGAATTTCCTAAGTTCTCTGACTTTCACGGAATCCGCCTCTACCCAAAAAACATAAACCTCCATCCTTTCACAGAATCCATGATGTCATGAATTCCCTGAATCCATATAGGCCCAAAAACCCTGACTCCATAAAATTCCTGATGAATGTTTGAGTTTGATCTTGAGAAGAGCATAAGGTAAGTTTTGTGATATTAAGAATATCTCATGATTTAGGTTTGACTAACTTTTCATTATTTGTAGAATCTGGAGCCTAAGCGTGGAATCTATGATGGTTTGGATTCCCCAAAATACATTCAGAGTCAAAATTTGTGAAGTAAGAAAAACCATGAGGTTTGTTTGAGGTTTAATTTTTAGGTTTAAAAAACTTGTGTTAATGGATTTAATGATGGTTTCAAGGTGATTACATGCTACATATATGCTTTAATGTTTAATTATGCTTGGCATTATCATAATTATAGGTTTTGTCTAACCAGATGCAGGTAGAATCCAATAAAGGAAAGGGTCCCAAGGAAAAATTTATTGAACTAGCTAAAGAGGAACCCACAACTAGAGCCAAAAGAATGAAGTATGACTTCAAGGGTACAAGGCCAGAGTCCAAGATTATCTCAACATGGGAAAAGGTTGGAGATACCAACATGGGTCACATAGACTATGAGTACTTCAAACAAAGGATGTACTATAATGCACCCACTCATTTGGCACAGATATTGGTACATACAAGGTTGGCACAAGCTGTTGGATTCCCACCTTTAACATAGTGCCCAAAGCTTATCATGGAGTGTACAAAACACTATGACTCAAACAAGAGGGTGATTGTGGGTCCTCAAGGGAGAGTGATGGATAATTTGATTGAAGAATCTATAGTTGAGGCCTTCAACATTGGATCACATCAAAAGTTGGTGGAGATAAACTTGAAGATAACACAACAATTTTATGATGATAATCCACCTGAGGCCTTGGAGATTATGAATAGCTCATGGATGGACAAGCCAAAGTCTCACTACTCCAAGCTGCCCAAAAAATTGCATAAGAGTGATTTTAAAGTTGAGCATAATGACATGATTACTCTTCTTATCAGAGTGATGGGATTGGACAAAGATTTTATCTTTCAAGAATGGATGTTTCATGTTATTTCTTAGATTAAGAAAGGGATTCATTACCACTGGGCAGGCATTATCAATGAAAATTTGGATTTGCAATTGAGAAGTGTACAGGACACCAAAACATTCACCATGACCTCATATGTTGTGTATATACTGGCCAGGGATTTCAAGTACAAGGGCCTGAGTTGTAAAGGGACAATAGTCTAGGATAGAGTGTATGATGTTTATACTCAATTGCATTTTAACACTTCCAATTTTAGAAGGGTCAATGATGCTTTTACCATGTATATAACCAAAACTCTACAAGATGCACTCCATAGGAGAATTTTAGGAGAAGAAATGGATCTAATCAAGAAATATGGATTCTGGTTCATTCAATTTTCAAATTTCACTTATATTAGAGTACATGGATCTCCAAAGGTTCTATACAGGCTTCCTAAATATCCTACTGAAAAACTTATATTGTTGGAGTTGACCAGGAAGTTAGTTGCATTTGATGATATTTTGAAGGAAATGCATAAAACAGGGGTTGGTCTTGATTTCCCCTTGAGAATTGGTAGCCTAGAAGCATTCCCTTCTATACAAAGTGCACCACTCAAAAATTAAAATGGTTCATCTACATTTGTACTCTCATTTTGATAGAGGTAGTTTTGATCCCTATGGAGTTGCACAAAGAATGACCAACAAGGAGTATAGACACAAAGACCATATTCAAGATTATTAGACAAACTGTAGGGATGAATTTGAGGTTATCAAGAGAAGATGTTCAAGTATTTCCTTGAAGACAAATAGACTTCATAGAGTGGCACATGTGCCAGATCAAGTGGATGATGAAGAGGATCCCATTCAATACCATGATTACACAAAATTTCAAGATAAGTCACTTCCCAACATCAATTGGTCAGAAGATGAAATTGTTGACATGGACCAAATTACTACCTGAGTGTTGAGATACTCTAAGCAGTGGGTCAAACATAAGATCTTGGAGTTAGAAGAAATAGTAACAAAGTTCATGTTTGATTTGCTAGGAGACTTGGACTCTCATTTAGAGGAGGAAACTGAGAACATGCAGGATAATACTACAATTCCTCATGAGGAGGAAGATACATAAGTAGCACCCATTTTAATCAAGAGAAAAACTAGGAGTCAAACAAAAGATAGAGAATAAAAGACAACCACTCTCCAAGAGGAGAAAATCAACAAAGGAAACTACTAGAGAAGAAGATTTAGAATCCCAACCTTCCAAGAAAAGAAGGATTATCATTGAAGGTGAGAAGATAGCAAGGTCTAAGAAAGCTAAGGATGATGAAATTCAAGTCAAGGTAATTGAATTAGAAAGTTTTGGAGAAAAAACCCAAGTGTATACAAGAAAGAACTCTCCAAAACAAAAGGTTTCTCCTTCTAGTGCAAAGAATGAAAAAAAGGTAGTGAATGAGCTTGAGAAGAGTATTGAAGAACCATCCAATGAAGAGGTTGATAATATTAAGAGAGTAGTTACAAGAAATAATATTCCTCCCTTATCTCCTTCACAAAATGTGCAAACTAATGAAGAAGAGGGAGAAGCTATGGGTAAAGGTAACGCCTCCAAGGAGTAGGAGTTTAGACAATAGGAAGAAGAAGAAGAAGATGTGTCAAATCCTAAGAGTGGAGAACTTGGTAATCTTGAAGTAGAATTAGAAAAAAAGGCCTTGGAGTTGCAAAATGATAAGGAAGAAGAAAAATAGCTAGAAAAAAGTAGAAGAAATTGTTGAAATGCACAAGACAACTAAGAGGAGGGGGGAATCAGTTGTCACCAATCACAAACACAAATATCAAACACTTATCAATTTTCACATCCACTTTATTATGTTATTAAGTATGAACATGAAATGAAAATAACAAAAAGAAATATCAACACAAGAAACACCAGATTTATGTGGAAAACCCAATAAGGGAAAAATCATGGTGAGGATTAACTCACAATATAAAGTAATTGCAAAACTGATTACAAAGAGATTCACTGCCAAAGAGCTTACTTCCCAAAAGGACTCATTGTATAGATTCAAGGCTCACTACCTATAGATAGGATTCACTATCCAAAAGGGATGCTCACTTCCTATAGATACAAAAGATAACATAAAAATCCACCACAACAAATTACACACATCCACGACCTTGATCAGAAGATTGCATACACCATCAACTCACTAGTTTTAGGAGTCTAACACATTAAATTAATGCTACCTCAATTCAATTTTGCACACTCTTTCTTCTCACAATTGTGGCATGTTCGATACATCAAACCATAACATCTTGAATTGTATTTATACCATCTTCAACCTTAGAAACTTTCTCCAAGGTCAACTACATATGCTTCATTTTACAAATTCAAATTAGGTTGGTAACTCAACATTCCCGTGGTGGAAGAGAATGAGAGTGGACCAAACCAACACTTAACCAAGACCCAAGACAACATCTCAGATCAATTACATGCTTCGTTAATTGATACTTATCCTTTGCATGACGTGTAGATATGAGGTCATCCAAACCTAATGAGAACACAAATAAACTTTGAAGAAAACACTTTCACAATGAGAAGATAACATGTGGATCACATAATATGCTTCATCATACACTGGAACATATCTTAGATACCTTCAGATTTATCTATAGAAAATGCAACAACCTTCATACATAGATCACCTTCCATTAGTCCATTCAGATTGTATAGACACACAGTAATTCTAAAACTAGTCTTCCAGAGTACCAAACCACAAAAACCTTTGATAGAACAAAAATGACATCATTAAAAACCTTCTACTAGATCCACAAGACCAGAAAAAAACCAGTGGAGGACTATAGAGAAGAAATGTTTTTCCCAGTCCACAGACAACAACTTTTCCAAACCAGCTCACACACCGGTGAACAAAAATTCCACGCTTCATCAAATCAGAAACTATAATCTAGGATATATCACCAACAGATTCCCATAAACAACACTTCATATCGACACAAGCATAGGATCAACACAAAAGAAATATGGAGCACAAACCGAAGCACATTCTGAACACACACAAAAATTTGTCTTCACTATTCCTCAAAATTACTTGGTAACACATCATATTAGCACACCTGCAATGTCATAAGGATAGCTCCATGTACTCACAACATCTCTATAGTATCTCAACTATACATGGACAACTTGCAATCACTTATTTCCTTTCTCTATAATGACCTATACTGTGTTGACATTAATGGCAATATTAATGACAACACCACCATACTCATTCATACTTGCAACAATCTCCCCCTTTTTCATTGATGGAAACACATGATGTGAAAAACCATCAAAGAAAAAAACTATTCCATTCCTAGAATCTCCTTTATTTTTTAGATTAGATAGCCTACATAATATTTCCTACACTCTTTTTTCCTTGCAATAGCCTCTCTTCCTTTTTCTTTCACTGATGACTATCTCTCTCCCCCTTTGACATCAATGGAAAAGAACAAAAGTTTTGCATAATTCTTCAGCCATATGTATCTCTTATCACTCCCCCTTAGGAGTGCACCAATTTTATACAACAATGATACTTCCTACTCCCCCTAAGGAGCAGACCCAGTCATCAGTCCATACAAATGAAGAATTTGTATATCCACTAGACTATTGCACCTCCATGTGCACCTAGTTCAAAGAAGGAGGGGAAATAACCCCCAACTTATCCCTGAGATACTCAAAAGTATCCTTCAGAAGAGCCTTAGTAAATATATCTACAATCCCATCCTTTGTAGGTACATACTCCAATCTGACTTCATTCTCCAATGCCTTCTCTCTTAAGAAATGATATATGATAGATATGTGTTTTATCCTTGAATGCATTACTAGATTCTTTGAAATATTTATTTCACTTGTATTATCACAAAATATAGGGATATTCTCATCACATATAATTCCTATATCCTTCAATGTTTGCTTCATCCACAAAACCTGTGTGTAGCAAGATGTTGCAGCAATATACTCAGCTTCTGCAGTGGATTAAGAAAATAAATCATGTTTCTTTCTTAGCCATGAATCCAATCTTCCTCCAAGAAAGAAAGTACCGCCACATGTACTCTTTTATTCATCCACACAACCAACCCGATCTGCATCAATGTAAGCACTCAAAGTGAAATCAATATCCTTAGGATACCACAAGCCATAATCTGGAGTGCCTTTTAGATATCTAAATATCCTCTTCACAATTGTAACATGTGCTTCTTTAGGTTCTACTTGAAATATGGAAAATAAACATATTGCATGCATGATATCTGGTCTAGTAGCAATAAGATATAACAGTCCACCAATCATAGATATGTACATGCTCTTATCAACTTTAGGAGATTCATCATTCTTACTCAATTTTCATCTAGTCTCCATAGGGGTACAAACCAGTTTGGAGTCATCCATTCCAAACTTCTTCAACAACTCTTTGGCATACTTTGATTGTGAAACGAATATTCCCTTAGTAGTTTGATTCACTTGAATTCCAAGGAAGAAATTCAACTCAACAATCATAGAAATTTCAAACTCTTTTTGCATATCCCCTGCAAATCTCTTGCACATACCCTCATTTCCTCTGAAGATATTATCATCAACATACACAACTACTATCAACATTCTATTTCCTTCAACTTTGAAATAGAGATTACTATCTACAGAGCCTTTGTTGAACCCTTGTTGTGTCAAATATGTGTCCAACCTTGCATACCATGCTCTGGGAGCCTGTTTAAGTCCATATAGTGCCTTTTTCAACTTATAGACCATGCCTGGTTTATCTGATAACTAAAATCCCTCTAGTTGTTCCATGTAAACTTCCTCTTCCAATTCTCCATTCAGGAATGCATACTTAACATCCATCTGATATACCTTGAAATATTTATGAGCAGAAAAAGAAAAAAAACATTTGAATGGCCTCCATTCTTGCCACTGAGGAAAATGTCTCCTCAAAGTATATTCCTTCAACCTGTGAATAACCTTTGCATAAAAGTCTTGCTTTGTTTCTTACTACTTCACCATTCTCATTCAATTTATTCCTAAACACCCACTTTGAACCAATTATGTTCTTGTTTGTAGGTCTAGGAACCAATTCCCATGTCTGATTCTTCTCTATTTGTTGCAACTCTTCTTTCATTTCTCTAACCCAATTTTCATCTTTGCATGCTTCACACACTAATTTAGGTTCTATCTTGGAAAGTAAACATAGATTTACCTCAACCGCTACTACTTTGCTTCTTGTCTTTACACCTTCACTTTTATCTCCAATTATCTGTTCTTCAAGATGATTCTTCTATACATATTTTGGGGTCTTAGAAGCAGGTTCCAAAGCTTCTTCTTCATCAATTTGTTCTTCTTCTTCCTTATTCTCTTCTTATACTTGATGAGGGCATAGCCCGAGACTTAGAAAATAACCCACAAATAAGAGAATAATTTTATTATTCAGAAAATGGAGCTTCTTACATGGAGAGGGTCTCAAATCCCCAAGTTCTACAACACATGCAAATTATAGAAAGCTACAGAATAACCCTTTCGCAATATGCGAGCTTGTCCACAAAAAGCTACCCCAAAAATTAGAAACCCGCCCATAAATAGAGCTCCTCTTTAGTTTGGAGCCAAAACAACATTCAAATTTGAGTTTAGGCAGTTTGGCGCCGAAAATTACAATTTGAAGTTCAAATTTCAAAAGAACATTTGCAATTGTATCTTCTAGAAAGTGTGCCAACTTCCCGGGGCCATAACTTTTGATCCGGGACTCCGATTAGTGAACCGTTTGAACCGTTGGAAAGGTCTCGAAGTCAATAACGTGCTTGAAATCCGCTACACTGATTTTGGTAAGTTTCAGGGCCGTTCCGGGAACTCTAAGTGCCTCAAATCTAACTCAGAAGATTTTCAGATGCAAATCTGGGAAACTAAAATTGCAATATCTTTCAACCCAGAAATAGAAAATAAAAACCATAAATTGGGTATCCAAAAATGTAAAAACATCTAAAAACCAAGAAACTTGAAATTTAATTATTTTTAGGTGATGCAAGATTTCCCTTACACCACTGGATGCTCCTGCATCAGACACCCAAGGTAATTTGAGAAGTGACCCCATTACGTCTCAGATGGTTGAGGAAAACCCAACCGGTCAACCACTGCCTTAGATAGCCAGGATGAATCTTCCATAGGCCTTCCTCTCCATTTCACCAGATATTCTTCATACTACCTATTTCTGGTACTCCTTCCCACATGACTATCCAAGATTGCTTCAATCTCCTCCCTTTCTGAAGTAGGTGTTGGAATGCCATACTGACCTATTGATGGTGCTTCCTCCGTTTCACCTTCATGATACTCTGTCAAATCTGAAATGTTGAACACAGGGGGAATGTTGATCCCATTAGGAAACTTTACCTCATATGCATTCCCTGAATCATACTTCTTCAAAATCTTATAGGGACTGAATTTCTTCATCTTCAATTTGTTATAGGTTCCCATGGGAAACATTTCTTTCCTCAAGTGGACCATTACTTCATCACCAATCTGAAACTCCTTATTCCTCCTTTTCTGATCTGCCTTAGCCTTATATTGCATATTCATCTTATTAATGTGTTCTCGTACCTTCTCATGTATATTTCTTGATGTGCAAAATCTTTGGCTTCAACACTTATTTTCTTCTCTTGGTCCATCTTCCTCAATTCTAGAGCTGTTAGGGCTACCTCCATACACAATATGGAATGGTGATCTACTAGTGCTTCTATTGACAGAATTGTTGTAAGAAAATTCTGCCTGGGGTAAGATCAAGTCCCATCCCTTGGGTTTATCTCCTACCAAACATCTCAGTAGGTTACCCAGACTCCTGTTAACAACCTTTGTCTACCCATCTATTTGTGGATGGTGTGCAGAACTGAACTTCAACTCTGTCTTCAGCTTCTTCCACAAGGTCCTCCAAAAGTACCCCACAAATTTGGTGTCACGATCTGAAACAATACTCTTTGGCAGACCATGTAGCCTCACCACCTCTTTGAAGAACAAGTCAGCAATGTGGACTGCATCATGGGTCTTCTGACATGGAATGAAATGTGCCATCTTCGAAAACCTATCAACCACCACAAAGACTGAATCATTCCCCTCATTGTGTCCTTGGCAAACCAAGAACAAAGTCCATACTTATATCCTCCCATGGCCTCTCTGGTACAGGTAAGGGCTGATATAAGCCTGTATTCTGGCTCACTCCTTTAGCCATCTGACATACCCTGCAGCTTTGTACAAACTTCTTCACATCCTTTGACAACTAAGGCCAATAATAATTCTCACTAATAATGGCAATGGTCTTATCCCGACCAAAATGTCCTACCATTCCTCCACTATGCTTCTCCTTTATCAGGTTCTCCTTCATGGAACTCCTCAGGATACACAATTGACTTCCCTTAAATAACATGTCATCCTGGATTATGAAATCCAGCCACCTTGTCCTGTCCACTGTAACAGGTTCCTTGCAAGTTTTCCAAGCCTCTGCAAAATCGGGATCTTCTGCATACAGTGTATTGAGTTCATTGAACCCAACCACTTCAATCTGCATCTTTGTCATCAATGTATGCCTCCTACTTAAGGCATCGCAACCCTATTTGACTTCCCACTCCTATGTTTCCAAAACAAAGGTATAACTCTACAAAAACTCTACCCATTTCATATGCCTCTGATTTAATTTTCCTGACTATTTAGGTATTGCAAGGCCGATGATCAGTATATAGAACAAATTCCTTCGGCAACAAATAATGTCTCCATTTCTTTAATGCTTGAACTATTGTATAAAATTCTTGATCATATACAAAATACTTTCTCTTGGCATCATTTAACTTTTCACTAAAATAGGCAATGGGTTTACCTTCTTGGCTCAACACTGCTCCAATGGCACAACCACTGGCATCACAATCCACCTGAAACACCTTCTTGAAATTTGGGAAGGCTAGAACAAGTTGCTCTGTCACCTTCTACTTCAACAATTCAAAACTTTTTTCCACTCCAGTGCTCCACTTGAATTCTTTTCTACCCCCTCTCATTGTTTCAATCAGGGGTCCACAAATACTACTGAAGTTTCTAATGAAATTTCTATAAAAACTAGCCAAACCATGGAAAGATCTCACCTCGGTAGTAGTTCTTGGGGTAGGCCATTCCATAATAGCCTTCACCTTCTCTGGGTCCATCTTGAGACCTCTTCTGAGACAACAAACCCCCAAGTACACTAATTCCTCTTCACAAACTGCACTTCTTCGGATTAATCACGTTTCTCTTCTCTTCTAAGGCTCTAAATATGCATCAGATGCTCATCCGTCTTATTGAAAACAAAATGTCATCTAAATACACAATAACAAAACTTCCCAGAAATTCTTTTAGTACCTCGTTCATGAGTATGAATGTGCTCGGTGTATTGGTTAGCCCAAAAGGCATACTAACCACTCGTACAGGCCCTCTTTGGTCTTGAAGGCGGTCTTCCATTCATCTCCCTCTCGAATCTGGATCTGGTGATATCCACTCTTCAGATCAATCTTTGTGAAGTACTGAGCTCCACTCAAATAGTCCATTAAGTCATCCATCCTTGGCAGGGGAAATCATACTTGATTGTTATCTTGTTTATGGCTCAGGAATCTATAAACATCCTCCACTCTCCATCCTTCTTTGGTTCTGTACTGCAGGTACTACACATGGACTCAAACTCTCCCGTATCAAACCCTTCTTCAATAGCTCTTGAACTTGTTTTCAACTCTCATTTTCTCGAGTCATTCTATGAAGGCATTATTTGGCAAAGTGGCTCTAGGAATCAAGTCAATCGATGACTAATCTTCCTTATTGGTGGTAAACCCTTAGTACATTATCGAAACAATATCTCGAAACTCATCCAACATCCCGAAACTTCTTCTAGAACCTTTCACTATCCTCCCTTACTCACTCCTAGGAATCATACATAACACACGCTCATGCTTCATACCTTCTAAAAATTTCTTCCATCTACATAACAAATTCTAGCACTCTGCATACCTTTTCTTGGTCTCCTTCAAGGGTTTCAACTTGTAGCCGAACCCCATCCTTTGTCAAGGAATAAGTGTTTTCATGGCCATCATGTATAGCTCACCTATCGAACTGCCACAGCCTCCCCAACCACATGTGACATGCATCCATGGGGATGATATCACAAAGTACCTCATCATGGTAGCTCCCGATCTTGAACTTTACTAGGCACTGCTCATTGACCAAAACTTTGTGGTCTTTCTGCAACTAGGCAATCTAATACGGATGTGGGTGCCTTTCCCTCTTCAGCTTCAACTTTGTGACCATCTCCTCTAACACCAGATTATCAGTTCTCCCACCGTCAATAATGACATCACAACATTTTCCTTCACACTTGCACCTTGTGCGAAATAGAATCTTCCTCTATTCCAGTTCCTTTTCCTTAGTCACCAGGGCTTCTCCCCTTTTAGCATCATCTAAATGTTCAGATTGGGCCTCCTCATCTGCATGCGCAACCCTTCCACGACCTTCTGGCCTTTTTTCTTCCCTTCCTTGGCGTTGTGGACATTCATAGGCTCAATTCCCTTCTTCACCACACTGGAAACACGTTCCTCTGAAACCACCTCTTCCAGATCCTTGTCTATATCTCCCTCGTCCTCTACCTCTTTGATCACCACTATTTTGATCACGAGGGCAGTAGAAGTTGTCATTCCTTTGGCTTCGGCTAGTACCCACATCTTCACTTTTCTTTTCATCATCATTTCGGCTTCCTGAAGGTCTTCCATTTCCCCTTCCGCTTTGACATCCTCGCCCTTTTGCTTGCCATCAAATCTTTTGTTCAGCTTCTCTTCCACCTTCAAAGCAAACTAATACACATCCTCAATGGTGGTCATTGACTAGGCTTGACTCCTCTGAATGCTTGGTCATAACCCATTAAGATATAGGGCTACCTTCTCCTTATTGGCCTCTGTGTGACCCGTTCGATGATTATCTTGTGAAATATTCAGTATATTCTTTCACGGATCTGCTTGCTTCAACCCTTGCAATTTCTTCAACAGATCTAACTCGTAGTCCACTGGTATGAACTGCTTCTTCATTTCTCTACCATGTGATCCCATCTAGTGATCTTTCCTTTTCCTCTTCATTTCTTTCCAACTGGACCTCTTTCCACCAAATACTGGCATGGCCCTTGACTTCATTTTCACAAACTTAACCCAATCTGGGTCCTCTATTTCCTCATACTCAAAATATTCTTCTAGCTCGTTGATCCAGTCGATCAACTCTTCCGGGTTCAAACTTCCAGAATAACTAGGGATTTCTGCTCTGGGTCTTTTCCCGATCTTCGAAATGGCCCTTATTAGCCAATTTGGTCTTGATCAATTGCTTCTTCTTCCTCTTCTACATCTGAACCTTTTTCCTCTCCTTCATCCTCACTTTCCTCCCTCGGGTTTAACCCTCTTCTCAACTGCTCTTGTAACACATCAATCTGTCTCTGGAGGGCTGCCAGTGCATCTCTTCCACCAGCATTTCTACCGCCTCAACCACCTCTGGCACCACCATGCCTACCAGGCATCACTCTTGGAGGCATCTTTCTTGACCTCGGACCCACAACCACGGTCCTAGTGCGAACGCTTCATGATCGGCGATCTGTCCACACACTCAAGAAAACCCCAATCTGATACCACTTGATGAGGGCGTAGCCCGAGACTTAGAAAATAACCCACAAATAAGAGAATAATTTTATTATTCAGAAAATGGAGCTTCTTACATGTAGAGGATCTCAAATCCCCAAGTTCTACAACACATGCAAGTTACAGAAAGCTACAGAATAACCCTTTCGCAATATGCAAGCTTGTCCCCAAAAAGCTACCCCAAAAATTAGAAACCCACCCATAAATAGAGCTCCTCTTTAGTTTGGAGCCAAAACAACATTCAAATTTGAGTTTAGGTGGTTTGGCACCGAAAATTAGAATTTGAAGTTTAAATTTCAAAAGGACATATGCAATTGTATCTTCTAGAAAGTGTGCCATCTTCCCTGGGCCATAACTTTTGATCTGGGACTTCGATTCGTGAACCGTTTGAACCATTGGAAAGGTCTCAAAGTCAATAACGTGCTTGAAATATGCTACGCCGATTTTGGAAAGTTTTGGGGGCGTTCCAAGAAATCTCAGTGCCTCAAATCTAACTTGGAAGATTTTTAGGTGCAAATCTAGGAAACTAAAACTGCAATATCTTTCAACCCAGGAATAGAAAATAAAAATTGGGAATTGGGAATTTCATTATGACAAAAAGGGTATCCAAAAATGTAAAAACATCTAAAAACCGAGAATTTTGAAATTTAACTATTTTTGGGTGATGCAAGATTGCCCTTACACCACTGGATGCTCCTGCATCAATACTTGTCTGCATATAGGTTCATTTGGTTCAACTTCACTTATCTCAACTGGTTTGTGCATATCTTCATCAACTTTACATTTGCACTCTCAACAATCTTCCTCAATCTTTTATTGAAGCATCTATAAGCTTTGCTATTAGTTGAATATCCAAGGAAAATACCTTCATCACATCTAGCATCAAAATTTCCAAGGTTCTCAACATCTCTTGTAATATAGCATCTACTTCTAAACACCTTAAAGTAATTCACAGTAGGAATCTTTCCTCTCCATAACTCATAAGGAGTCTTTGTGTTGTTACCTCTGATCTAAACTCTATTAAGAATATAAACAGTAGTGTGAATTTCTTCTTTCATCATAGTCCTTGCAACCTCTTGAATAGTCTAATTCTTCCTCTCAACAACTCCATTCTACTGAGGAGTTATAGGAACAAAAAAGTGTCTCTTTATGCCATGTTCTTCACAAAATGCATTAAACTCATTGGAAGTGAATTCTCCACCTCTATTTGACCTTAAACATTTGATTGTCAGGTTCACTTCATTCTCTATCCTAGCCTTGAACACTTTGAATCTATCCAGAGCTTGACATTTCTCCCTAAGAAATGTAACCCATGTCATTCTAGAATAATCATCAATAAGGAGCATAAAATACCTATCACCATGAAGACTTCCTATTCTTGTAGGACCACAAAGGTTTGTATGAATCAATTCTATCATTTTGGTAGTTGATTGCTATTTTCCTTTAAAGTTGCATCCTATTTTTTTCCCCAAAATGACAACTTCTACAAAAAATATTGGCAGGATTTGTGATTTTAGGAAGCTCCCGGACAACTTCTCTTGAACTAATCCTTATCAAATTATCAAAGTTTACATGTCCCATCCTCTAGGGCCATAACCAACTTTCTTTAACTTGAGATACAAGGCACTAACCATCAACACCCTTAAGTTGATAAATTCTCCCATATGTTCTTCTTCTTGCAACAACCATAGTTTTAGACCCTTTTCTGATCTCATAGGTGTTACCCTGAAACACAAGCTTGAATCCTTTACTACACATTTTTCCAACACTCAAAAGATTATGCCTTAAGCCCTTAACATAATAGAAATCATTAGTACTATTTTTTCCTTCAAAACTAATTGTTCCTTTTCCAAAAATCTTTGCACCAAAATCATCTCCAAACACGACTAATCCACCATCATACTTTTCAAGTATAGTGAACTTACTTTTGTCTCCAGTCATGTGATTTGAGTAGCCATTGTCAATCACCAAATAGTCTTCATCTTGTCTAGCATGAAAGGTAGTAACTAGAGTACCTTCCATCTCTTCCTTCTTATTATTTGAACCACTTTCCCTTGCACATATTCTAGAGCTAGTATACACTAATTTATTCTCTAAGGCTAAAAATAGGCATTCATCATTATCACCCTCAAAATCAGATTCATCATCAAAAATGCCAGCATCTTCTCTAACATAGTACAACCTCTTGAACTTCTTATACTTTTTGTCTTTATTGTCTATGTTCTTCTTATTTACAACTCTATTTGTACATCTTGAAGCATAGTGACCAATATTTCCAAAAATAAAACATTTAAAAGGTAACATACCTTTGTAATTACCAGTACCTTTCTTTAACTTGTAAAATTTTCTTCCAACTCTTCTAAACCTTCACTATCTAGATCATCTTTTGTCTTAGTGGCTTTGAAGGTTGTTTCTTTTTTCTCCTTTTCTTTTCCAAATTTCCTCATTTAAAATGTGGTCAAGGTGCCAAATAGTTGTTCTTTAGTTAAATTCTTAGGATCATACACTTCCTCAATGGTTGAAACCTTATCACTGTAACTCTCTAGTAGGGTCATCAAAATCTTCTCCATCACATCTTCATCTGTCAGAGTACCACCTTGATTTTTTACTTCATTTACTACAATATCAACCCTCTGAAAATAACTTGCAATATCTTCACCTTCTTCCATTTTCAAATTCTCATATTTGTGCTTAGCTATTAGCTTCTTTCACAATTTCACTCTATCATTTCCTTCATAGATATCTTCCAACTTCTTCCAAACTTCATAAGTAGTCCCCAAAGAAATAATTTTTTTCCACTCAGTCTTAGATAAAGCAATATATATTACATACCTTGATTTTTCATTTTTCCTCATAGGCAGAAATATCATTAGTAGAAGAAGGACCACTTGTTGGTGCAACATATTTTGTCTCAACAGCTTTCCAAGTCTTGTAACCAAGAGAGATCAAATAACCTATCATCTGCAATTTCTAGTCATTGTAGTCAGATCCATCAAACATAGGGATTGACAATTTGTGTGCCATCAGATCTACCTCAAGCAGTTAAGCTCTTCTCCGAGGAACCAAAGCTCTAATACCAATTGTTGAAAGGCACAAGACAACTAAGAGGGGGGTGAATCAGTTGTCACCAATCTCAAACACTTATCAATATTCAAATCCACTTTATTCTGTTATTAAGTATGAACATGAAATGCAAATAAAAGAAAGCAATATCAACACATGAAACACCAGATTTATGTGGAAAATCATGGTGAGGATTAACTCACAATATAAAGTAATTGCAAAACCGATTACAAAGAGGCTCACTTCCTATAGATAGGACTCACTATCCAAAAGGAAGGCTCACTACCTATAGATACAAAAGATAATAGAAAAATACACCACAAAAAATTACACACATTCATAGCCTTGATCAGAATATTGTAGACACTATCAACTCACTACTTTTAGGAATCTAACACATTAAAGTACTATTGCCTCAATTCACTTTCGCACACTCTTGCTTCTCACACTTGTGGCAGAAACTTTCTCCAAGGTCGACTACACACACTTCATTTTACAAATTAAAATTAGGTCATTAACTCAACATTCCTGCAGTGGAAGAGAATGAGAGTGGACCAAACCAACACTTAACCAAGACCCAAGAAAAAATCTCAGATCAATCACATGCTTTCGTAATTGATACTTATCCTTCACATGACGTGTAGATACCATTTCAGCCAAACCTAATGCAAACACAAATGAACTTTGAAGAACACACTTCCAAAATGAGAAGATAACATGTGGACCACATAATATGCTTCATCATACACTGAAACACATCTCATATACCTTCAAATTTATCCACAGCAAATGCAAAAACCTTCATACACAAAACACCTTCCATTAGTCTATTCGAACTGTACAGACACACATAGTAATTTTGAAACTAGTCTTCGGAGCACCAAACCACAAACACCTTTTATGGAACATAGATGACATCATTACAAGCCTTCTACCATATCTGCAAGACCAGAAATAAACCAACGGAGGACTACAGAGTAGAAACATTTCTCCTAGTCCACAAAAAACAACTCTACCAAACTAGTTCGCACACTGGTGAACACAACTTTCACTCTTCATCAAACTAGAAACTATAATCCAAGATATATCACAAATAGATGCCCATAAAAAACACTTTAGATCCACACATGCTTAGGATGAACACAGAATAAATGCGGAGCACAAACCAGAGCACATTCTGAACACACACACAACTCTATCTTCACTATTCCTCAAAAGTACTTGGCAACACATCATATTAGCACACCTACAATGCCATAAGGATAGCTCCATGTACTCACAACATCTCTACAATATCTCAACTATATATACACAACCTGCAATCACTTGTTTCCTTTCTTTGCAACAACCTATACTATGTTGACATCAATGAAAATAGTAATTACAACACCACCATATGCATTCATACTTGCAACATAAATGCCTTCCAAATATCTTGAGAAAGAAGAGATACACATATCTGATGTTGAAAATCAAGGACATCAAAGTCCAGATGAGGTTGATAAAGATCCAGAGAGCTTTGAAGACAATCATTCTAAGGTTCAAGAGAAGAAAAATGTTTCTTAAGATGATACAAACATAGAACAACCAACTACTCCTGATTAGTTAAAGAAACGATTGAAGCCTAAACTTCTCATTTTTGAAGAGGAGACTCCTAATTGGGGTAAATTTCTAACATATTTGGGTAAGACAAAAGAGAGAAAGAAGGCAAGGGTGGTTTCTAGAATGACAAGCGATGAATTAAATAACAGAGTTCTTCATGTTGCCACATCAATGAATGACAAGCACAAGGATGAGGTTAGTACATCTAATTACAAGGCTAAGACTATTAACCTGGGACCATCTACAAAAGAGAAAGAAAAGGAATATCTCCAAGAACCAGTACAGACTATCCTAAATAGACTGGACAATGAAACACAATCTAAGGAAAAGTTGCAACAATAAACAAGAGAACTAAAAAAATACATTCAACATTTAATCAAGCCTTTTCAAATACAAGTCAGTGAGGGTGTCTCATTTTTTGAAGGTTTGTCGTCCAAGGATGCCATAAGTGAGATTGAAATAATGAGAAACTCTTTACAGGTTACTCAACAATGGATTGGAAGTGTAAGCCAAAGGGGAGAAGCAATGATAGAAAAGGTATTACACACACATGAGAGGGCCTCATCCTTCCTTGAAGATATAACTCAACTCACAACAGAATGCCAAATAGCATATGATCAAGGATAATGTCCTCACAAGTTGAATTTTAAATAAGTGAATTGAATGGATAGAGGCATTCAATTTCAAGAGGGAATTAATGATGAAGGAACTTAAGAAAAAATCAAAGATCCAAAGAAAATTCAAGGAGATATCAAACATCAGCAATGCATTTTTAGAAATTGTTATGGGAAGAAAGAAGTTTGGAAAGAAGAATCTAAAGGTAGATTAGCTACAAAAGTGGTGGCATGAAGTCTATTCTCCAATTGAGGATGGACCTGTAACAAATGATCAACTTGAAGATGCAGTTATCTATATTTCCAATTTGGATAAGTATCAAGGGCTACAACTAGGTTAGGAAATGACTTTGAATAAATATGAAGAAGATTTAAAGTCTATCAAGTTAAGGATAAAGTTTATCCTAACCCTAGATCAGGCTGACCTAGATGATGTGCTTTCAAAGGTCAAAGAACTTTCTAGAAATGGATTAAAAGAGGTGAATGACCTAGCTTGATTTCCTTGAACAATGTGCATACCACATCAAGATTGTTAAGGTTACAAGTAGGCTATGCCTATAATTTCATTTCAAGGACCTTTTATTTAATTGTAAAATGCCTTTTGAGGCTGAATTTTGTAATATTTTATTGTAAAATTAAATTAGGATTGCTAAAACTGCCAAGGCCGAACTGTTTGGACAACCTAATGTAAAAACTAATTTAATTTCCTTCCTAGGCTGACATGTCAAGTGTTTCTCTATATATTGAGGCTCTCCCCTCATTTGTAAGGTTGTTGTTATTGCTGGACATGAGATACTGGAATTGTTGCAAACTTTTGGTGAAGTGAATACAATTGAAGACATTGTATTTTGGTGCCTTTCTTTGTGTTGTTTTATCTATGCATGGTTCCTATAATTCAAATCTGTTATAATTTTTTTTGAGTAAGTTATTTCAAGATTAATATTAGAGCTAGTTTCAATTCATTCATGTTTGTGATAAACTATTTAAAGTGTTGAGGAATCTTCGGTCCATACTTTTAGCAATTTGGCGATTGTAGATTGTTTTGTAAAGTTAGTCTGGGCCTACTCTTTGTTGAATTCAAGTTCAATTGTGAATGTTTATGCATTTCATGCTTTTGGATGAATGTTTGAATGTTTACAATTGAACAATATTTAATACCTTTTGAGATTGCACTTTTCTTGTGATATTGCAAATTTAATCTTGGTTACGTAGGAATTGTTTTTGGAAGATTGGTCTACCTTGAATGCTTTGTTAATTCCATGAGTGGTATTAGGTTTTAGATTAGGATATCTCTCTTAACCCTTATCTTTTTCCATTTCTTTGAAAACAATTGTTAGAATAGGATTGAAAAGCATCACCATATTGCTACATTTGATGTATTTGAAACTTCCAACATTTGACTTGTAATGCCCCTTGTGATTACCAACAAATCACATTTGCGCTGAGTTGTTTGTTACATCATCAAGACCTGACATTAGAGACCTTGGGGTTGTTTCTTGAGGCTTTCTAATATAAATTTACCTTTTAATAGAGATAGGATACTTGTATTCTGTTTGTGTTGTTGCAGTGCTAAAAACACCATCAACAAATTGGTGCTAGAAAGAGAGTTGATTCAACAAAGGTGGATTTTTCTATCATCATTGTCTCCTCAAATATTCTAAAGAGAGACTAGATCTACAATAGATAAAATAGACTTGCAAGAGTTAAAAGCCCTGACTAGGTCAAAAAGGACTAAGAGAGGGGAAGCTTCGTCACCTTCACCCATCCAACCATCTCCTCCATCTTCCCCATCATCCAGTTCTTCATCTTCAGATTCTGAACACTCCCCCACTACTATTCAAGATTCTCTGGGAGTCATAAATCAGACCTTACCACCTCCACCACCACCAATGGATTTCCTTGGAAATAACCCATCACCATTGTTCTTCAACCATTATAATCCCATGCCTAAGAATCCTAAGCATTTTTGTTCTAAATTCCATATCAATGACCCTAACAAGACTGTTGAAGAACATATCAAGATTTTCCAAACTGCTCTTCAATATAGATGAGTTGATCACAAATATTTGTCTTGTAGGCTATTTCCTTACTCATTAGGTGAGATATCATTCTACTAGTACAATCACTTACTTATTGTCTCAATTACCAATTGGGGTGAAATGCAAAGTGCTTTCTTGCAAAAGTTTAAAATTCCCATTAGTCCTAATGAATTGTACAAGCAGTTTATGTCAGTTAAGAGACAAGTCAATGATCCCATAAGATCCTTCAATAATAGATTCCATCGAGCTTAGACTAGATTACAACCCCCATATGTTGTCAATGATGTTGCTGCTAAAGTTGTTTATTATGATGCATTCGATAGTCTTACCTCTGCTCTAGTGAAAAGGATGTGTTAACTGCTTGCCACTTTGCTAGTTGCTTATGTAGAAGCAATTAAAACAAGCATTGATTTGGGACAACACCTAGTAGGACCTCTCCCATCTTTGGGGTCCACTACATACCCTAGACAAATTCAAAGGTTGAATTATGCTCTCACCAACCAAACACCCTTAATGAATCTAGTCCCCCAATTACCACTGATTACACACCTAGATCCTCCATTGAGTCAGGCTCAACCCATTCCCAACTATTTAAAAAATCATAATTTTTTAACCTACCCTCAGCAACAGGCCAATATCCCATCCTATTTGCAGAACTCTGAAGTGTTAAATCAACCACAAAATTTAGGCTCCCATCCTGTCTATCTGCAAAATTCTGCAAGTTCTACCCCAACACAAGGAAATTTAGACAAGGAAAAGTTAAATGAATTGGTGGAGCAAGTGAAGAAGCTATCTACAGAAGTTACCTACTTAAGAAATCAGAATAACCAATTACAAGTTGCACAAAGAGGTATTCAATCCAACTACAACCGAGATAATAGGGAGTTTGCAAAAAGTTCTGAGAAATTTTTTGAGAGAGGGAAATCATCAAGGAAATGATCATTATAATTGACCTTATTTTAATTAAAAAAAGGTTGTACTTATTAATTTTAAAATCATGAACTATATTATAGTGTCCAAAGATTTGTAGTCTAGGCGACGAATGGCCATCTTTTTCTTGTGATAATGTAGTTAGAATGTTTTGAGTGCTTGGTGAGTTCAAGCAATCGTAAGATGAAGGAGATGGGGCTCTTAAGTTGTTTAATATTATTTAAGTTGGGTGGTTTGATCTATCAACAATTGAAGAACATATGCTCTGCTACTAAAGTAGGCTACCTAATCGTATAACAGATCTAGTTTATTCTTGATATTTTCTTTGTGGGACAACTATTCTTCAATTTCATTTATTTATTTTCTAGCTTTATTCTGTTAGATCCCTGAGTGTTGTGAGAAAATAAATTAATGGATGAATTTTATAGTATTCATTCACTTGAATGTAAATAATCCTTTTGGTGTAACTGAATTCAATAGCATCAGAGCCAATGGAAAAAAATAGATAAATAAATTACTATAGTCGAATTTTATTAGTTGAACAAGTTCAGGTTGGTAATTCTAATTGTATTCATAAGCGTTTAGTGTTGTTTTGTTGCATCTGTGAAAATCACATTTAATTCTAAAGCTTTAGATATCCATTTCTTTTCCCTTTCAAACTATGCCAGATCTGGTATAGCTTCTCCTTCGTTTATCTTTGTTTGGGTGTTTTTATATGATAAAAGTAATTGATGCATAGGCCTTATGTTAGTAGATCTTTCATAGCACATTTGGCCATTACATTTATAGTTTCATGATGCTATCTATGAGCTATTTATGGTTGATCCTTGTATGTGTGCAACAAAGTAAGTATATTGCTAATGCTAATGGTCTTTGTTGCATCTTTAGCCTTGTGAGTTTTGAATGTACGAGGTGAAGTAATTCTCTTGCAACCATTAATAAAATGTGAATGCAGTCTATTAGAACCCTTCAAGAGTATCTTTTGTTACACCCTGGTCTTGACTTCGATCACTCCACTGCACTTTTTCTTTACTATTTCACTTCCCTTATCTTTGTTTTCCTTGTAAACCTCGATCTGTATTTCTATATTATACAGGGTGGTTCTATATACCAAGTCATTATTTTTATTTATTATACTCAGTGCCTGAATTTCTCTAAATCTTGTCAGATCTGCTAACCTACGTTCAACTTTCCCAACATAAATTGTAATTGGAAAAATGTTTCATGTTATTGTCTTTCTCAATGAAGCCAACGTGTTTTGAGTCATTTCTGTGACCTCCATATCCACACAATCATAGTTCCTAGAATATATTGTGTAGAGGCACAATATATAAATCCATCACACATATTCTTCATAGAATGGAAATAGGAGACAGATCTAGTATTTTTACCTAAATCTTAGAATTATCAAAACAGGAGGAGGTAAGAAGATTCTTATGCACATTTGTTTTTCTTTCTGTGATCACATTTTCTTGTTCTACTAGGATAGGTAAAAGTTGTTTCTTCACATTAAATAGATCTTATAGATATAAAATTTACAATGGTACCGCATGCCATCAAGCATTTATTTTTTTGTGAGAATTCCATGAAGATAGTGTCATGGTCAAACATAGCATTATAAAAATGATTATTTTTATGCTTTAAATTGTTAAATGATGTGTATGGAAGGTTTCCAAGTTATCTACATTTGTATGTACAACTTCCAATTGTAATGGTTTGTGGAATCTGTTGCTCTATATATGATTTCTTTAAATCTTGATCTAATAATTAGCGTAATGCACTAGGAATCTAAATTGTTCCTTAAATTTAATTTATTAATTATTTATGAGTTTAGCATTGTTGATCAATATTATTAGCTTAAAGAAGACCAATAATTTTGAAGAGTCCTTACCTTAGCATCCTTAGATTTTGGAAAATAGATTAATGACTTGATTTTCACTTACAAATATTGCTAATAAATTATTTAAAAATATTTATGATATTATTTTTTTCACTTTGAATGAGCCTTGAATATATGTTCATACAATAATAATCAAGTTTATAATACACAATGTTTTTATAACATTGGGTTATTAAGTTCTAAGAATTATTTTGTTTGAGTATTACTAGAATATGGATTTGATAGATATAGACAATCATTTAAATTCTATTGTTAACCAAATTGTGTTTTGAAACCATTATATCACTCACACTAGTCACATTAAATATGTATATATATGCATGATCATGGAACTATCTGAAAATAAGGATATGTTGTAAATGAATCACTTAGCTTAAGATGTGTTAGATGAAGGTCACATGAGATATATTACTCTCAAATATAAAGAGAAATACCTTAAGTCCAGGAGAATATTGAGGGAGGGGAAAAGACTCACCACTATCCCATCTATAGCATCCGATAGAAAGGAATGATGGTGCATTGCACACTACACTAGGGGTCCCACTAGTTCCTTGGTCTTCTGCACTAGGTGGGGTGGCAGTATGTGTATTGGTCAACTAGGTAGAGGATTTGGTGCATCCCATACTACATCATGGGTCCATCCTCCATCCCAAGGCTCTTAGATAATTCCCAAGTAGCGAACCTACCATAACCCAACTATCACTTGGAATTGGCCACTTTCGTGCTTACTAGTGATAGCTAGTGAATCCCATAAATATAATGATTAGCCATGGATTACCGTTACCTGCACAGATGGGTCCCTACCCATGTAATCACTACGGTTGTGTCATAACCAGGGTACCCCATAACACTTTCACCTTTTTGAAATAGGTGAATGTTGGCTAGTCCCTAATAGTAGCCCAAACATCAGTCATTGGCACGGTCCAATGACTTCCTGTCACTGCTCGTACATCTAGGAGGTTCACTCTTGGGTCTTCTCTAGGTTAGTCACATTTGGTATCCTAGGTATCTAGGTCCCATCTTGGAAGGGGAATCTACAATGGTTACAAATAAAGGGGTGTAAACCATGTGGGTATATAGGCTAGCAATCAACATCATAACTAAAGTCTTGGAAATGTGTTGAGTTCCTATTTAATTGGAGGGGAAGGGGGCATGTACAACCCCATATTATTTTTGTTTATATTTATTAACTTCAGCTCTCCTACAAATTAGTTGTGCTATGGTTGTGAGCAAAGTTTTCCTTCTTTGTGTATGTTCTTAATGCCAAATTTTCCTTGCATAATATTAATCATGGTTTTGACTGTAACTTCTCAATATGTTGACTTTAGCTTATTAATAAACACAAAAAATTTCCTACAATAGGTGGAATGGTGTTTCCAAGGTTTCCATGGTATTATTCAACTAACAAGGTTGGTTTTTCATGGATAAACTATGCCTTCACTTCATGGGTGGGCCTAGAATTGTAATCCATAATGACTACTCTAGTGGAAGAGCTATTCCAGATTTATTTGAAGTTCTTGAGCAAGGCCGATGATTATGCTATGTGATGCTATTGTTTATATTATCTGTGTATTGTTGCAAGCCTCATGATCATGGGGCTACTAGGAAACATTTTCCTAGCTAATATTGTTTGAGTTTTTGAATTATACACTCGCTGCAAAGCAATCTATGATGTCTTTGTGACAGTTTGTAAAGAATTTATGTTTTGTATTCCTTACTTAAATTTCAATGCTCTGAACAAGATTTTCCCATCTTCTTACTCCATTGCATTCTTTTAATGACCTTTGTTTTCCTAGCTCTACCTTACACCAAAGGTAAGAATAATTACCACAAGTAATAATACCTAACATATATACCAGTTTTAATGAGTATTAAGAATCTTTATCATGATACAAACAAGAATTTCTAGGAATATGAAATGCAAATTTAACTGAAGGCATATGTTGAATAGGTAGGTTGTGACTACCTTAATACTTAATGGTAAAAAGTAGTTTCTAATGCATGGTACTTTTATACATTACTAAGGTTAACTAGTAAATATGTGTGCTTAGTGGAATAAAATTGATCACTCTTGAGAAAATCAACCCATAAATTCAAAATGGAGGATTGAATTAATCAAGAATGCTTGCTTGAGGGTATATATTTTAGTATGAATACTCTTAAATCTAATAAAAATTACATCTAAATTGGTCAAATTAGGAAAAGGGAACCACCTAAGATGTGAGGATAAGGCATTCACAAACAATTACCTTGGCAAGTAAACCAAATTTTTCAAAAAAATAACAAATGTAACCTTTTAATAAGTCAAGATGGCTTATCCTAAGGGGGGGAGGATGTCACATCCCCATTTAGACAATCATTTAATGTGCACGTTGAGAGGTCAATGAAAGAAAAATAACATACGGTAAATCAAAATGGAATTTTGGAAACTTGAAACAAGAGAGTGTCAGGGTGGGTAGGTCATTCTGCAACCATATTTAAGAAGGGATGGTGCCAATATGGTCATGAAATGGGCATCCATCATCCCTTAAATGATATTGAATCCTTCCAATCAAATTCATTTAGCTAGAAAAAAATATATATATACAAGAAGTAGTAGACAGTCGTAGTTATGAGGTGTGGGTGCGGTAATAAAATAGGGACTTTCCATTAATACAGGTATGGTTTCCCATTCTCCTAGCCACCAAGAACTTATATGGTATGTGGAAAAAGGAGGGAAGCAACTTTTAAAAATATCCCACGACTCCCTTACTTGCTCAATCAAGTTTGATCTAGAAGGTAGAGATTTATAAGGCGTGGGAGGGAGGATTGCAAAGAAGAAGAGGGAAGAAAAGGAGAGAGCTGAGGAGGAGGCACATAGTTTTGAATAGAGAACAAGGGAAGCAGGAGAGAGAATAGCAAGTGAAATAGAGAAAGACAAATAAGGGCAGGGGGCAGGTGAATGGAGGTCTTAGATTTGCAGAGAAATTGAGAGGCTTTTCTCAAGAAAGAAAATATGAGCAACAAAGATCAATAAGAGAATAAAATCTAGTGGGAAGCAAGATGCAAGGGAATTTTGAGCAAAGAGAGAGATGTTAGGGGAGAATGGTGAATGCTCGAGTAGAGTTGAGGCACACAAATTTGGGCGAGAATGCAAAATACAAAGAGAGGTTAGAGGAGCATGAAGAGAGGGAGGCAGAGAAGAATGGATGACACTATAAGTGCAAAAGAGGAGAATGGTGTAAGGGCAGACAAAATGCCTAGAGGAAATGGGGTCATCAACTGTAATGGTGACCAAGAATTGCATGAAGCATATTTGATGAAAAGACTTCAGAAACTTTTGAGTAAAGGTAGACCATAGAAGTTAGAGTATTTTCTGTGATGGAAATGACTATGATAAGGGGCCAACCTGGAGCTAGCTGAGAAGATGTTTATGCCTACATCAAAAACATTTTCAATATTCACTAGAGCTGAGTACCCTCCTTCACCTTTGCTTTCCTAAGATAGTATTTAATTGATTTGGATTTTCTTTTATGAAATATTAGATAATTTCTCCCCTTTGTCATGTATGTTCTACATATATTTAACATTTTGTTAAAAGTTTAGGCTCCTTGTTTAAGCATAGATATTGTCATTACAAGGGATCTTTGAGAACTTATGTTAGCATAAATATTTAGTTCATTAAATACTTAGTTGAATAGTGTGATTTAAAGTCACTTTATTCAAGAAGGAATGTACATACTTTTGTTAGTTTCATGTTTATTTAAGATGATAATGAGAATGCCACTATAATGCATCAAAACATATGGTTTATCAATATTAACTAAAATGAAAAATATTCATGAAAATGATAAAATTAATCTTGATCAACCCATTTGGATTTTGGATGGATGAACTACCTTATTAAATATGTGAAAATTCCTTGTACAAATAATTATTAAGCCAATAAACTTGTTCTTATAATGGTAATAAAATTATCTCAATATACCTGATAGTGGTGTGGTCTATTTTTTTACTATTAAATTAATGTCCCTTAATCATTTAAAGTTGCATGCGGTGTATATAAATATAAAGGTACCACCTTACTCACTTTGGCCTCATGTACAATCCTTAACATGGTTGATAATAAAGGAATAAGGCCCATATTTAATCAATAAATTGTATTAAACAAAATACTAAACTAATATTCATGCGTGCAAGACACATTGGATATCCTCGTCATGATAGGAACATGAGTTTAAATATCATCACCCTTTTTGTATGGATATATATAAGTCCATTGTCATGGTTTGACAACCTATAAATTATTGAAGCTCTAGAAGTCAAAGTATATCTAATCCCCTTGTTAAATGGAAACTTTAGTTGTCTCTAGCAATATTAAGATAGTAAGTGACCATAAGCCATGGCATTGACTTATAAGCACAATATTGCTCCAAACCTAGATATAACTATATGCTATCCCTTGAATATATATCAAGTACTTAATCATATGACGTATTGCCTCCTAGATCTATTAGGCATGTGATAGATGAAACAGTGTTACTACTAATTATATTATTGAGTGTGCATTAACATATGAGGATCATTCCATTATTGTGTCATTACTTGTCATAAGTATGACACCATAATTGATCATGTTTAAAGCAAGTTTATAACTAATGTGTTTTTTATTTCAAGATTCAAAAGGATATTATGTGACCATTTGAGAAATTCTATTGCAAAATAAATAGGCATAATAAGGTCCTTTAATGTTGTTTTATTTCCCCTGATTATTGCAATAAGACATGATATACGGTTCTAGGATGGCATTGGGTATTGAGGTAAAGGCCTTATATGATTGCGAAAAAATCTATTAACCTTGGGGTATGAGAACCTCCAATTGGAAATTGGGCTTATATCCTTTATATTATTATATCTTTCCACCCAACTATGACTTTTCCTTCTTAGATGAAAGCTATAGAGATGCTATAAAGATCACTAGTAGACCCCTTACTTATCTTAACATGTGTGTGTGAGAAGTTGAGTTGGAAATTACTTTGTCAGTTAGAGTAGGGAGAGTTATATGTTCATGGTTGTAATATCATCATGTAGGTCCCAAGATAATTTATTATTAAGTAACAAGCTTTTCCCCTAGATCGATGAGATGAACCTAGAAGAGAGGTAGGGTGTTCAAACAAGATTATAAATAAAATAGGTCAAGTTTAAGACCTTGATATCCTTAAATGAAAGTGTTATAGTATGGGTTGTTAAATAATATACTTAATTACATTCTCCTAATTACTGTAAGCATTAATAATGGAAGATAAACTTTAATGAAACCTTGATTATGGGGAACTTGTGCATATGCATTCATTGAGAGTCTTTGTAAGGAGAATTACATGTGACTTTGACACATTTGGAAGCGGGAACATAGGCAGTCCTTGGGCGAAGGATGCCTCTGTGACCTCAAGTCCATAGGGGAAGAGTTTAGGGGGGGACAAATCCAAGGGTTAGGGTTTTTCTTGATTGGTTTGACCTTCTCCCTTTAGTAGGATTTAGTTTGAGGTTGAATGGGTATGAACGAGTTAAGGGAATCTAATATTATGTATTTAATACATAATATGATTTTATATAATAAGCAAGGATTGACTACTTTATAATGGGCATTTTATTATACGTATATGATGGGTAAAGTCCATCTTGTGTTGGTTCCATGTTTCTCTTATGTGTTTGTGTAATTCAACTCCATATCTATGTTTTTTACATATAGGCTCATGTATTTGTGGCTTGAGATTGTGATTCATGTTATGTATGACTCACCCAAGAGTGAACCACCGAGATATTTCAGTAATGGCAGGTAGTCATTGGATCATTCTAATGACCAATGTATGGGCTACTACTAGGGATTAGTTAGCATTCACCTTGTTCACAAAGGTGAAGGTAGCAGGCTACACTAGTTATGATACGGTCATAGGGGTTGCATGAGTAGGGAGCCATTTGTGTGGGTAACGATAATTTAGGGCTAACCGCATATTGAGAGGGTTCACTAGCTGTCATTGGTAAGCATGAAAGTGAGTGATGCCAAGTGTTATTTTAGATTCTGAAGAAGATAGATAACAATATCACTAAGGTCACAAGGTTGTATATGTTGGCAGCTACTTCTTCCTAGGTGGATAGACTTGTCATCGGTGGCCTATAGATGATTGAAGTTGGAATCCATTGGGTTTGGTAGGTTCACTACTTTGGGAAACCCTTGGGATGGTGGATGGACCTATGGTGTAGTATGAGATGCACCGAATCCCCTCCCAGTTGTTAGACTATATACTTAACCTTATGGGGTTGAGGACAAACTTATAGTGTAGTATGGGATGCACTGAATCCTCTTCTCTTTTTGTCCAATGGTACAAAAGACTAGAGGAAAGGATAGGACTCATGGTGTAGTATGCAATGCACCAATATTCTTTCTATTTGGGATGCATTATGGACATGTGTTAGCTAGCCATTGTGATTTGTCACTATGTATGTGATGTATGTAGGAGCTTGTCACTATTTATGATATGTATGTTGGAGCTTACCACTATGTATTTGTGATGTATGTAGGAGCTCGTCGCTATTTATGATATGTATGTTGGAGCTCGTCTCTATGTATTTGTGATGTATGCAGGAGCTCATCACTGTGTATGATATGTATGGTGGAGCTTGTCCTTGTGTATTGGCAATATATGATGGAGCCAGTCACTAATGTAAATGTGATATGCATATGAGACAATCATTGTTGTACTTGTTATGTAAATAAGAGGTAATCCATTGTACTTGTGATCTATGTATGATCCATCCATTGTTAAATCATGCTCCCTTCCCATAGAGTGAAGAAAATGGGCCTAAGGAGGAATCAGATAAGGATGAAGCTAAGCTAGAAAATGTGTGTATGGTGACTCTATATCTCAATTGTTTGAAAGTGGAGATGCAGTGGATAATGGCCCATTAAATGAAGAATCTAGAGTGGATGAAGTTCAAATGTTCCATCAACGCACGAGGCCTTATGATTTGAGAAATAAGCAAGCTGGAGGTCCTTTCACCGACTCTACTCCAAATAATTTCAATACACCTCTCGATCCAAATGCAAGAAACAATTAATCTTACCTGAAAGTACCAATGCAATATTTTTCTAAAGGAGGACACACTGAGGTTGGTAAGGAAAAACAATTTGAGCAACCCAAAAGTAATCATTTTGAAATGAGTGTGGCACAAATGGGTGAATATGTGGTTGAAGAGCTTAAGAAGGTAAAGGTCAGCCTCTCAGATTTTGAATTGTTAAGAGTTATAGCAATTAGAAGTGTTGTGTTTGGTTCTTTGAGTGAAAATATATCTTCAAAATCTTCACAAGATGCTACTATGAGAAAAGTTGTTTTTAGTGAACCAGTGGTCAAGCAAGTGATTGGAAGAGCATAGAATGCCCAACCAATAGGGGATCAAGTTAACCAACTAGTTAAAGATCAAGCTCAAGTTCAGTCAAAGGATAGAAGCAAGGAGAAAGATAAGACTCAAGTGGCTCAAGTTGATTCTCTAGTAAGTATTTTCCAAGGTAAACATGAGACTCCTTTCTTGTTCTCTATTCGTATATTTGGTAAAAATATTCATAATTTCTTGTTGGATTCTGGAGCTTCCACAAATGTTATGCCATTTTTAGTCTACAAAGCATTGGGTATTACTCCTGCTCCCTCCCAATGAAAGGTCACTTAGTTAGAAAAGATAGAGGTGAGTGTAGTAGGTGAATTGAACAAGATTCCTATGTAGATTGCATCAGACCCAAGGGTGCAACAGATCATCAACATCTAAGTGGTTGATATACCAAATGCTTATGGGCAGATTTTAGGAAGGGATTTCATGAGAGCTTTGAATGGATACATCTCTACTGAAAACACTCATATGTGGCTCCCATGGAAGGGGATTCCTAATCAGATCAAGATTGAATGGGAGCCTCCACTAAAATACTTGATTACAGAGTACCAGAATATAACAAATGAGGTGTTATTTTCTGAGACCAGCTTTGGAAATTATGTCTTGGTTGCAACCAATGAAGAAATAGAATGAATTGAGGAATTACTGATGATGCATGACACAACTAGGGACTTAACCTAGTGTTCAAGTAGCACAAAAGTAGTGGTTGGACTAGATAGTGATGACTCATAGAATGATGGTAAGCTTAGTTTGCTTGATAATTTCCAAGAATTCATTTACAATTGTATCGAATACTAGATAAATCTTGGAAGAGAAATGAATTTTGAAGAGTTGATATTTCCTAACTGGTGTAGATTTCATAATGCATCACATCCTAAACTTGAATGTTGTCTTTGTCAAGTAGCTATAGAGGAAATTAAGAGATGTATTAACCCTTGCCTAGAAGTCAGAATTGATGTTCAGGAAATCTAGAATGAGAAAAAGGGAAAACAACAAGTTTAGCAAGAGGATCCCTCACCAAGAAAACACAGGAGTGTAGAAAATTCAAAAGTTATGTGGTCTACTAAGTTTTGGACACTATGATTTGATGGTTCTAAATCAAAGCAAGGAGCTAGTGTAGGCTTTGAGTTGATAAATCCAACAAGTAAAACCTTCTTTGCTACACATAGGTTACAGTTTCATTGTGCCAACAATGTTGCTAAGTATGAGGCTTTGATACATGGATTGCTAATGGCCTTAAGGAAGAAGGTTAAAGCTTTATAAGTTTTTGGGGATTCAAAATTAGTAGTTAAATAGATTAAAAGACAATACTCGTGCCATGACAAGAGGATGATGAATTATAGGCATAGATATGGGACTTGATAGAAGGATTTGATGCCTTTAATATTCAATTGATTCCCTGAAGCAATAACCAAATTGTTGATAATTTGGCACAAGCAACAAGTACTCCAGAGTCATTTTCTTTATCAAGATTGAAGACATTTATTATTGATCTCACTTCAATCCCATCAATACCAGATAAGATGACAAATTTCTAGTTATTTGAAGATGACAAACATATTTTGGACTTCATTACTAGTTCTGATGTCTTTGCTTCTTAGATTATTGATGAGATAGAGCCACAAGAAGTAGAGTTAGAAATGGAGGGAGTAATTAATCTCAAGAAAAATACAATTCCTAGAGGAATGGTGAAATTAAAAAGAATGTTTGATTTGGATAAGGTAAGATATCAAGACCAATAGGCTAGAAAGAACTCAACAGATAGCCAATGTGACACTTATAATATGGGTACTCCAGAGGAATTCAAGAATGCTTTCATTGGAAAGGTCTACACTCCTAAAGAAAATAAAGGGATAATAGATGTGTTACATTCTTATCAAGATGTCATAGCTTGGATTTATGAAGATCTCAAGACATACGACACTTCTATTATCACACATAGCATTCCTTTAAAGCTAGGAGTGAAGCCTTTTCGACAGAGGAAGAGACCAATTAATGCCTTGCTAAAACCTATCATTCAAAGAGAAGTGCAAAAGCTACTATCTATTCGTATCATATTTCCTATTAGACACTCAACTTGGGTGGAAAACTTGGTGCCAGTACAAAAGAACAATGGTGAGACTAGGCTATGTGTGGACTTCAGGAATTTGAACCATGCTTCAAAAAAAGACAACTATCTAGTCCCATCCTTGGATGAAGTCTTGCAAATTGTGAATGGTTCTCAAATGATGTCCTTGTTGGATGGATATTTAGATTACAATCAAGTAATAGTTCAATATGAGAATAGAAACAAGAAGACTTTCACGACTAAGTGGGGGACATTAATGCATGAGACACTTTTCAACGAGCCATGTACATTGCTTTCAAAGACATAATTGTTAAGTGTATTATCATTTACATGGATGACTTGACTATCTTTTCTAAAAAGAGAAGAGAACATATCTCATATTTATGTAAAGTATTTCAAAGATGTAGGGAATTTTGCATCTCTCTAAATCCAAAGAAGTGTATTTTTGGGTGACTAAGAGATAGCTACTAGCTCACGACATTTCAGAAAATGGTATCTCAATTGACCTTGAGTGTATACAAGCAATATTGAAAATTTATCCCCCGACAAGTAAGAAAGAGATGAAATTGTTCTTTGGAAAAATTAACTTTGTTAGAAAGTTTATCACTATTTTTGCAGAGATAGTCAATCCCTTAAATGCAATGTTGAAGTAAGATGCAAAAGTGGAATGGAATTCTGAAGTAAAACAAGATTTTGAAGAAATAAAGAGAGTCATAGTTGATGCTCTTGTGTTGGTGAGTCCCAACTATGCTAAACCATTCTATATATACTCATTTGCATCAGATCACTCTTGTGCTAGTATGTTGACACAAAATTTAGATAAAGGAGATGAGCACCCAATTGCATTCATGAGTGCTCCATTAAAGGATGCAAAATTTAGATATCCTAATGTGGAAAAAAAAAATTATGCACTAGTCAGAGGGGTAAAGAAATTCAACCACTACATTTTAAGGAATAAAGTATTTTCCATTGTGCCTGATCCAATAGTAAAACTCTTGTTGATGTAGAGTGAGTTGGGTGACTGAAGGGAAAAATGGGTAACCATGCTATATGAATATGATATTGCAATTCAACCTATGAAATAAGTAAGGGGTCAAGCGCTAACAAGGATAATGGTTGAAACCGGGCTTGAAATTACAACACAACAATATCATCTTCAAGATTTCTCACCTTATGAGTGGTATGATGATGTGGTTTATTACTTTCTCAATCAGAAGTGCCCTGGTCATTTGAACACAATACAATGTACAGTTTTGCAGTTGAAAAGTGCCAACTATATGTTGAAAGGAGCAATCCTATACAAGAAAAATCATGAAGGTGTTTACCTTTTTTTCCTAGGCAAAGAAGAAGCAACTCAATTTATGATAGAGCTTCATGAGAGGTATGGTACAGGTCAGGGTTCTGGCCCTGCTAGTGCAAATCGAATCTTATGAGTAGGATATTTATAGCCTACTCTATTCAAGGATGCGCACAATCATGTAAGGACATGTCATGTTTTCTAAACTTCTTCTACTAGAGAAAAGCATTTTGTGGTTCCATTGCAACCAGTAATTGAGATAAGGCATTCACACAATGGGGATTGGACTTCATTGGTCCAATTAACCCACCATCCTCCATTGGGCATAGGTATATTTTGACTACTATTGATTATTTTACTAGATGGATAGAGGTTATCCCTTGCAAGCAATGCAAAACTGAAGTGGTAATAAATTTTCTTAAAGCATGGATTATTAATCGTTTGGATGCCCTTTTGTTTTGGTATGTGATAATGGTTCCACTTTCTCTTCTTTAAAGTTTTCTGGTTAGGCTTTTGATCAAGGGGTTATCATTAAGTTTGCTTCCAATTATTATCCCCAAGGAAATGGCCTAGCTGAATCTACCAATAAGACCATTTTGACTGTTATTCACAAGCTAATTGACAGAAGTCCAAAGGACTGGCATACCCAAATAATATTTTCTTTATGGTAAGATCGCACTCATCAGAAGCCTTCTTTAGGGACCTCCCCTTACCATCTAGTTCATGGACTTGATCATGTGTTTCCAATCCAATTGAGAATTCCTACCCTTCAATTCATCAATGAGTATTATGAGGAGGGGGGATGTTTAGAGGCCCATCTAGCTGAATTGTTGTAGTTAGAAGAAAAGAGAGATGAGGCATTAGAGAATTTTTCCAAACACCAGAGTATTATCAAGCAAAGTTTTGATCACAAAGCCAAGGTTAAAGCCTTTAGAATTTCTAATCTAGTTCTATATTTGGATAAGGCACACATGAAGAAAGGGGAGCATGAAATTTTTGGCAAGCTATGGCTTGTCCCCTTTCAATTTTTTGAAATCCTAGGAGATATTGCTTTATGTTTAAAGATTCTCACTAGAGAGGACGTCCCATTTCTAGTTAATGGGAAATATCTAAAGCATTACTTCCTTGCTTGAGTTGTTTCAACTCGCCCTTGCAAATAGTTATTTTAGGTGTCTTCTTTCTTTTGGCTCACTTTGCTTTGGTTTTCTTTGTTTTGGTTAGTGTAGGTTGGTTTTATTTTCTTTGCTTTTTGGTTTTTGGGTTCTCCTGGTCTTTTGGTTGGGTGTGTTTTATCTGCACAACAATCATTTTATTTATTTGGGACTGCTTTAAGTATTTATTTGACAAAATCTAATCATTTTTCTAGAAGGGATGGTGAAAGTCCTCTATTTGGGGTCACACGGTCTAAACATATAAAGAGGGTAAGTCATTGAATTGAGTTAGTTCCTAAATGTGCTCAAATCTTACATTTGACATGCATCTTAAGAATATCGAGGTTGTTGTTGGGTTCCTCATGAGGTCCTATTAGGTGAAAAATCTTAGATTTTTACTTCAATGCCACTATGATTCTCAGCCATGAGTGTGATCTTCATTGCTTATAGGTTAAAATAGAAAAGAAAAAAAATAAAATAAAATTAAACTTATCGGGAGGATCTGAATATCTCTATCGGGCTATGGATGCCCAACTTGTAGTAGAGCTATGTTCAACAGAATCATAGTGATAACCTCATCAGGGCTATGGATGTCTGACTAGCAACGAGCCCCTATCTAGGTTGCTTTTGAAGTTAGAATCATTCTTATAGCTTAAATTGATGTAACTTGGTTCTTGTAGTAGTTTAAGGAAGGAAATTAATACATTTTCACACACTTGGATTTCTAGCAAATGAAGGGCTAGCTTGTTCATTGGTTTTTAGCCTTTAGTTTATTTGCTGACTTAATGTGAGGATCAAAACTAGAGATTTTTGGTTCTTGATCCTAGTTTTTTGTTGAAATAATCTAGAGAATTTTCCCAATGAAGTCGCCATTTGTTGTGCAATTTTCACACACACAGCCCACCGGAGGTGGGGACCCTCTTTTTTTCTTTTTCTTTTCCTTAGGTTTCACCTTTTCCCCTTAAGGGATAGGTTCCTTAAAATTTTGATTCACTTCACTTGTTGATTTTTAAAGCTTTATTTGCACTTTAGGTGTTTTTGCTTTGTGGAATTTTCATCTTGAGTGATACCTCGATTCATTGGTTCTATTCAAATTTTACTTAGGCATCAATTTGGTTAGGTTTTGGAAAGTTTTGGGAAATCCTCCTAGTGTCAAATTCCCTAAAGGTCCAGTGGTTCACTAAATCTATGGTGATCTGGATTACCCCAAAGTTTTGATGCTTCCTAAATCCTTGTCGAGCTAGATTTTGTGAGGTCCATGTCATTCACTAAATTCATCCTTAGAAGGATTCCATAAGCCTTATTTTCTTCACTAAATCCAAGGGTCTCTAGATTCCCCAAATCCATCGATGGCACATTTTCCTAAACTTCAGAGATGTCTTATCATCGTATTTGTGACTTTTGATAGTCGAGGTACTTTTTTCATTAATGCCAATTTGAAGCATGATTTATATGCACTTGGTCTTATACTCATTACTCATTTTAAGGAGTGCATTATGGAGAGCATTTGATCATTGTGGCATTTGAAGGGTGTGAATTTAGATATCGGTGCTAGGGAATTCCACAGATTATAAACTAGGGTTTCTAGGTGTGCATTTGGATTGCCATTATTGGCCTCTTGGGTCGAAAGGTAAGGTTTCAAACGTGCTTCCAAAATAAACTATAATGCAAAACTTGTATTTATAATCTTTTGGTATTTCAATAGTGCGGGTTTGTGGTCATGATTTCCATTGTGTTTGTCATTTTATTTTGCAATTGTAATTTTGATCTCACTTTATGGGTATTTGATCTCAGCTCTAGTAGGGTTGCATTTTCAATTGGAGCTTCAAATTCATGTCATGCATTGTTCATTTTCCATTCGGAGTTGAGTGAAAATAGTTCATCATCCTGCATGTTATTTGAGTTAGGGTTTTGAGCTTTCAGTTTTATAATGATGCATTTTGAAAGTAGAGGAGGTGTGAAATTGAGCATGTGTGGGCCTGAATGATCAATTTGTTTATATTCTTAAAGATTGGAAGTGATAATGCAACTCTGATAAACCCTAATTCATGTTTTATTAATCCATCGACTTTGGATAATTGCATTGTAATTGAATTTGGATTGTCGATTGTTATCCAAGTTATATGATTGAACTCTAGTGCATGATAGATGCATTGTGAGTTAGTTGTCATTCATTTGAAGAATTGAATTTGAGCTATGAATATTTCATTCAAATCCTTTAGACCATGGAAAACCAAAAATATAGGCCTTCGCGAAATTCTCTTGGTCGTAGATTTCTCGAGTTCTCTGAATTTCATAGAATCCACCTCTTCCCAAAAAACCAAAACCTCCATCCTTTCACGGAATCTGCCTCTACCCGAAAAACCCAAACCTCCATCCTTTCATGGAATCCACGATGTCATGGATTCCCCAAATTCATCTAGGCCCAAAATCCTTGAGTCCATAACATGCCCGATGAATGTTTGAGTTTGATCTTGAGAAGGGCATAAGGCAAGTTTCGTGCTCTTAAGAATATCTCATGATTTAGGTCTGACTGAGTTTTCATTGTTCATGGAATTATCCTAAGTGCGGAATGCCTGAGGGTTAGTTCCTTTGTGCAATCTGTGATAGATTAGATTCCCCAAAATATGTTCAAAGTCAAAATCTACGAAGTAAGAAAATACCCAAGGTTTGTTTGAGGTTTAATTTTTGGGGTTTACAACTTGTGTTAATGGATTTAATGATGAATTCAAGGTGATTACATGTTGCATATATGCTTTAATGCTAAATTTAATGATGCAATAACATTATAATGTTTAATTATGGTAATTATGGGTTTTTTTAACCAAATGCAAGAAAAATCTAGCAAAGGAAAGGGTCCAAAGGAAAAATCTACTAAACCAGCTAAAGAGGAACACACAACTAGAGCCGAAAGAATGAAATATGACTTCAAGGGTACAATTCCAGAGTCCAATATTATCTCAACACGGGCAAAGGTTAGAGATACCAACATGGGTCACGTAGACTATGAGGACTTAAAAAAAGTATGTACTGCAATGCACCAACTCCTTTGGCACAAATATTGGTACATACAGGGTTGGCACAAGCTCTTGGATTCCCACATTCAATGCAGTGTCCAGAGCTTATCATGGAGTGTGAAAAACACTGTGACTTAGATAGGAGGGTGATTATGGGTCCTCAAGGGAGAGTGATTGCTAATTTGACTGATGAATCTATAGCTGAGGCCTTCAACATTGGGTCACATCAAAAGTTAGTGAAGATAAACTTGAAGATAGTACAATAATTCTATGATGCTAATCCAGTTGAGGCCTTGGAAACTATGGACATCTCATGGATGGACAAGCCAAAGTCTCACTACTCCAAGTTTCCCAAACAATTGCATAGGAGTGATTTTAAAGTTGAGTATAATGGCATGATTACTCTTCTTAGCAGAGTGATGGGATTTGACAAAGCATTTATCTTTGAAGAATGGATGTTTCATGTTATTTCTCAAATTAAGAAAGGGATCCATTAGCACTAGGTAGGCATTATTAGTGGATTTGCAATTGAGAAGTGTATAGGACACCAAAAAATTCACCATGACCTCATATGTTGTGTATATGTTGGCCAAGGCTTTCAAGTACAAGGGCCTAAGTTGTAAAGGGACAATATGCCAGGATAGAATGTAGGATTTTTATACTCAATTGCATTTCAACACTTCCACTTTCAAAAGGTTCAATGATGTTTTTACCATGTACATAACCAAAACTCTACAAGATGCACTCCATGTGAGAATTTCAGTAGAAGCAATGGATCTAATCAAGAAATATGGATTTTGGTTCTTTCAATTTTCAAAGTTCACTTATCTCAAAGTACATGGATCCCCAAAGGTTCCATACAGGCTTCCCATATTTCCTACTGATAAACTTATATTGTTGGAGTTGACCAGGCAGTTCATTGTATTTGATGATATTTTGAAGGAAATGCATAAAATAGGGGTTGGTGCTAATTTCCCCTTGAGAATTGGTAGCCTGAAAGCATGCCATTGTATACAAAGTGCACATCACTCAGAAATTGAAATGGCTCGTCTACATTTGTACTCTCATTTTGACATAGGTAGTTTTGATTGCTATAGAGTTGGACAAAGAATGGCCAACATGGAGTATAGACACAAAGACCATATTGAAGATTATTGGGAAAACTATAGTGGTGAATTTGAGGTTATAAAGAGAAGATGTTCAAGGATTTCCTTGAAGATTATTAGACTTCATAGAGTGGCACATGTGCCAGATCAAGTGGATGACGAAGAGGATCCATTCAGTACCATGACTACACACAATTTCAAGATAAGCCACTTCACAACATCAACTAGTCAAAATATGAAATTATTGACTTGGACCAAATTATTGCCCCAATGTTGAGATACTCTAAGTAGTGGGTCAAACATAGGATCTTGGAGTTAGAAGCAACAAGAAAAAAATTCACCTTTGATTTACTAGGATACTTGGACCTCATTTAGAGGAGGAAACTGAGAACACATAGGATAATACTGTAGTTCCTCATGAGGACAAAGATACAGAAGTAGCACCCATTGTAATCAATAGAAAATCTAGGAGTCAAACAAAAGACAAAGAGATTTGTAGATGTCAAAATCTGCATTTGGTTAGTTTAAAATAAAGCAACATTTCAACATCCCTATGGAATAATAAGCCATGTTAATCATGCCATAAATGAAACAAGGGAAACCAAATAAAAGCATACAAAAACATGACATTAAACCTATCCCATAGTGGATTGGTGTCACATGTGCTAGTGACCCTTTCCCAATCCTTGATCAAAGCTCAAGTTGTGTAAATGATGGAGATGATGGAGTGAAATGGACAAGATCAAATCTCAAATGAAGAGAGTAACCTTCATAAAAGTTGTGGAGGATTTGCTCAAAGATGAAGCTTGTATTTAAAGATTTTCAAATGCTGAGTGTTGAAAATGGACCAATGTGGGACTAAGATTTTGCCAATGAGAGAAGGACACTTGTCAAGTGATGATTGGTTGATGTATGTGCAAGATTTGGGAAGAGTGCCCATGAGAGGGAAAATTTGAATTCAAATTTGCAATGAATGTTGAGTTTGAAATTTGGAAGGGGACATGTAAGAGACATGTAAGGCCTCATAAATGCTCTGTTGGGTGTACATGTCCACTTGGGGGGAAATTCAAACTTGGAGAATATTCTTCCTTTATGCCAAGTTGAAAATAAGTAATTTTGATAAATCAATTAATTGCAATTTCATGTGCAAGTGGCCAAATCTAGAGAATGCAAGTGGGATGAGATTAGCATTAGATTTAATCAGGATTAATTAGCTAGGATGATGATTAGGCTGATTTGACCAATTTGACTTGATTTAGGGATTTAAATCAAATCAAAGGGAGATGAATGATGATCTGAGATTTAATTAAATAAATGATTGATTTATTTAATCAAAGAGATGATGATAGGATCAAGTTTGATTTATTTGATTTAAGTTGATGAATTTACCCTGATGAATGGATGAGTGTGATTTTGATCAAATGCATAATGCTAATTTTGCGTGTCTACATTTTGCCCCTCTTTGAAGCAATGTACTTGTTGCGTTGGTTCAAAGAATAAACTGCCATAATCGAAAATAAAAAATTCATGATTTTTCCGATGCCCCAGCAGAAAGTACACGGTACATTGCCCCTCGAGAGATCGGCGAAAAGATTTGATTTGAGGGTCGATCTCGCGATAAAGAGGTTCAAAATGGATGGTTATGGATGACGATGCAAAGATTATTTCAAGATGCTTAGAATAACAAATCTATATTATTATAAACAACTTAAATGATGATATGATATGAGATGGATGAGATTGATGATGTGATATGCTATGATTATGCAAATGGATGATTTATGAAATGCTTAGACTAACAGATCTATATTATGATGATGATTATGCAATGCATGTGAAATGATCGATGTTTCCTATGATGTATGATATGAATGATATGTGGTATGTTGACGGTTTGTAGATGCAGGATGGATGCATGATGGATGCGGATGCATGATGTTAGCGTGGAAATCGGATATGACAAGAGGATCCAACAAGTCCATGAATTGGTGGGAATGAATGATTGGTTTGAGACTGGATGGTTGGACATCTGACCTTGCTGAGGTGTACCTAACAAAGCAAGTATTCACCAGTTATATTACAGAGCATCAACAAGCGCAACGGACAAAAGATAATGATCGTTGCCCCATTCCTATCTCTAATCCTTCATTTGGATATCATCGAGAGGTCCTTGGAATGAGCACAATAAGATAAATCAAAAGAAAAGATCAAGTACACAAACAAGTCAATGTTCCTCATACCTTCAGCCAAAGGGATGTGTTTTGATAGGATAGGAATCCAAGTGATATCCAAAATGATGCCCATTGTCGGAACGATATATCCTAGGACATGCATTGTACAGGATGATGATGGTTTGATAAGTTGATTGATAGGTTGTTGATATAAGGTTGACTGACGTGTTTGTGACTGATTAAGAGTTTGATTTTGTTTTAAATGTTTTGTTGTTTCGATTTTGATTTTATGATTGAAGCTTGATTTTGTTGCCTGCTATGATTGTTTCTGTTTGCGTTGCCAAAGGATGAAGATGGCGATCAATTTATTATGGATGATTGATTATTGCGGGTGCAAGCGGATGAGATGGATGGATTTTTTCAATATTTAGTTTTTTTTTACATTTTACGGAATGTTTGAGGCTATTTTTGGTGTTTTGGATTTTGCGATGTTTTTGATTTTCTTATGTTTTGGATTTTGATATTTATATGAATGTTTTTGGATTTTGATATTTTTACCGAATGTTTTGGATTTTGATGTCTGAAGTCAAAGATTAGCCTTGCCCTACGTTTAGCTAGAGATAGTAGTTCAGATTCCAATGTTTTTGATGTTTTCTGATTTTATGAATGTTTTTGGATTTTTTGATGTTTTGGATGTTTTTTGGATTTTTTCGCATGATTTTGACGATCTGGATATGGATGTGTAATGATATCAGTGCTTTGTTTGGGACTTTGCTGAAAACCAAGCTAAGGTTGATTGATCAGATCGATGGATTGATGATGATGATAACATTGTTGAGGATACACAACAATGCAAGGATTTGATTGATCAAGATTGATGATGATAACATTGTCGAGGATACACGACAATGCGAGGATAGTGTTAAACAACACAAGGATTTGATGGGATTGATGATGATAACATTGTTGAGGATACACAACAATGCAAGGACTAGATTGATCAGAATTGATAATGATAACATTATCGAGGATACACGACAATGCAAGGATAGTGTTAAGCAACACAAGGATATCCCGAGATGATGATTTTTTGATTGGATTTGATTGATCATGTTTGATGAAGCTTGGTTTTGAACAAAAGATGTTTGGATGATTTGATGTGATGTTTGACGTGCAGCTTAGATGCGACTTATATCGATTGATGTTTGATGAAAGATGAAGACTGATAAGGAATGTCTTCTTGTCAAAATGTGCCATGGGCTAGTGATTCGGATTTTTATTCACAAGTGGTTGACCAATTTGATTTCATGTTTTCCAATGTTCGGATCGCCACATAAGTCGAAGGATATAGATCAAGATTTATTCCTCGAAGCAAGCTGCCAAACTCTGCCCCCAATGTCTAGCAATGTATGGAATGCGATGGATGGATGCTTGGATAGGTGTGTAGATGTATGGATATGGATACGCAAAGGATGCCAAGGATTATCTTGCGATAAGATAAGGTGTTTGGATACAAAACATGCTTATTTGGATAATGCTTCATGGCTCAGATAATGTTGCATAGGATAGGATTGATGAAAATGACCCATGTCAAGATGTTTTACCGTAAGCAAGCGTAAAGCGTGCCCCAAAATGTCATCAAGATCAAGATAACCGAGATGATGGATGCGGATATATGCGAATGTATTGGATAAATGGTTCATGGATGGATGGATTTATTATGGATAAGATGGATGGAATGTTCAATTTATTATGGATGGGATGAGATGCTTTCATCTGAACTGGCGCACGTAGATGCTTGATTCCACACATGACGCCTGTTTGCCAGGTTTTCATCATGGTCTTGCCCAAAGCGCCACCGTAGTGGTTTTCACTAGAGGACGATTTTTATCTTTACTGTTTTCAATCCTTTTTCTGATTTTTTTGGATTTTCATATTTTTTGATTTTTTTGATTTTTCTAAAGATTTTAAGCTCATGCTGAATCATGAGGTGTTGCTGATGTAGATGCCCCTTTCATAATGTGCCATCGATGTCCTGCTTGAAGGAGCTGCTTTGCTAAGATGCGTGCACTTGAATGCAGCTTTTGGGATTCTTGATCTGCTTCGTAGATACCGGAGTTAACTCTGTCTTGGTGCGCACATCGCGATAAAGTGCCTTCAGAATCCTTATGATGAAGGGTCGTTGCCAATACATGGTCAATGTAAGAATTGGATATTATGCGTGGAGGTGTGGATGGAGTGTGTTTAGGGATAAGAGATGGATTGGTTGCCAGTTTGGAACCTTTGACTCTCCAAACTTGGGAAGATGAGCAATGATGGGTGGATACGAAAGTGTGCGTGGAATTAGGACCAACTGCTTGATATACTTTGTACGTCGCTTGAAAAGCCTGCTTTTGATTTTGTGGACATCTTTGATGAATACCTTTCCCTCTTTTAGTTTTCTCCACAGTTTCTTTGACTGATGGAGTTTGATAGGGATAATCTTTCTTTGTATTCTTCGGTATCCATATGTATTTGATTTTTCCATTATGCTTCTCAACTTCTTTTGATTTGATAACGTTCTTTGTACTTTGATTCAAATATTTCCTTTGATTTTGGTCCCAATTCGTGGATGGGGTGATGGGTGGGTGAAGATTCATGACATGGCTAGTTGTAGTATTGACACTAATTTCATCATAAGGACTCTTCGTGCCCCCTATGTTGATGTTTGCTTGAGACGAAGTTGCCCCCAATATGGTAGAAGTACCTTCATGCTTTGATTTCTCCTGTTCCAAGAGCTCTTGTTCAATAAGTGTTCTCTGATAGATGACCACCGTAGTTGATGTTCTTTCAATTTGCTGCTCCGCTAACTCTGGATGTTCTATCTGACTTGTTTCCTTGGGTGGATAATGATGGATATCTTTATTCATGATGTCCTCAATCTGAGTTTGGGACATATTCGATCCTGATGTTGACAACTCCGTTTGATTGTAGGAGTTAAGAATCTGCTCTTTTTGTGTAATACAATCTTGTTCTAGATGAAGATCATCTACATGTCCATCCATAGAAAGCATCTCATGGGTAGATGGAGGAGTAAGTGCTATGTGGATGTGATCATCTTGTGTGGATAGGAGAATATCCATTAGATCATTGTAGTATCTTGGAGATACAAATTTTTGATCTTGATTTATTTTGGGATTGCTTTCGATATGCTTTGGATTAAGCTCTTGACATGGGGCAGCTTCAAAGGATGGATTTCTTATAAAGGGTTCTTGGACGTTGTTGTTAGACATGGGGAATGGCTCAATATCCTCAAGTGTCGAGTTCAGGGTTCTTTCAATATCTGTAACCATGCGGTCAAAGGGGATCAACATGTTTTGAAAAGGACCATTGCTAGACTTTGGTGAAAGATTTTGATCATGCTTTGGAATAACTTCTTGAGATATGTCCTCTAACTCGTAAGGCGATGTAGAGACATTTTCAATATGATCATTGGTCAACGAATCATGCATTATGTCAATTGGATCAAATAGTCCTAACACTCCTTGAAAGAGATCACTAAAAAGTGGCTCTTGATGTATGGTGAGTTGATCATCGGATTGTGTAGATACATCCTCAATGTGCTCCTCGATGGAGAGGTTTTGATCATTGTTTTCGACAATTGCGATGGAGAGATTGTGAATGTCTTCGACCATAGCATCAAGTGATGTTGATATTTCTTGAATTGGCTCATTGTTGAGTTTTGTTGGTGGATTTTGATCGTGATTCAAAAGTGACTCTTGACATATGTCAATTCGATTATTGGATGAAGTAAACATGTGCTCAGTGATGGATTGATCTTGATCCTTGTTTTCAATAGTTGTCATCTTTTGTGTTTGTGCTCGTGTTGGTTGGGTAGCTTGAGAGGCTTGGGAAATTTGAGAGGATTGTTTCACTTGTTGAACTTGTGTTGCTTGTTGCATGGCTAGATATTGTTGGAATCCCTTTTGAAAATCCTCTTGTAATGTCACGTTGTATTGGATTGATGTGGTGGAAATTGGTGGTGGTGGGGGTGGTGGTGGATTTAGAATCATGTTGGATGTAGTGACAAGTTTTTGAGATATGCTCAGAGCGATCATGGTAGTGAGGGGTTGAGATGTGATGGGTGTGATAATGGTGTTTGGAATGATTGAAGGGATAGTGATGGTTGGAATGACCGAGGTGATATGTCCTTGGGAGACCGTATTTTGATTTGGGATCAATGTTGTTGTTTGATTAGATACCATCCATTGGTGTGATGTCGATGGTATATTCGAAGGTTTTGTCATGATGGTTTGATTGATGTTAGGTGGATTGATTTGGGTGGATTGATTAGTGCTAGGTAAAGGGGGAAGCCCTAAACCAAGGAATGATGTAGGTAATGGTGGTGGAGATTTCCCTTGGCGCAATGCCTCAACTATTTTGGAAAGTTCCGCAATTTGATCTCACCAAATTTGTTCTTGATTTTGATCTTGACTCACTTGAGATAGTTGATTTGGCTTTTGTTTGAGTGGATTTTGGATGCCTACTTGCGGTTTTTGAATGGGATTATGGGAAAATTGACTTTGGATAATGTTTTGATTTGGGATGATGTTCAGATTTGGCATGATAGGATGAACATTGTTGGTATTAGGAATCATTTTTCCAAAGTTTTCTGAATTAGGATTCATGTTTCGGAAACTTGCACTTGGTACATCCACATTTGGCAAGTAGGGATTTGGTGGAATGATGTTGCTCATTTGAAGACTCATGTATTGATTGTTTGGAGGATAGACTTGTAAGTTTGGACTTTGATTTAAATCTATCATGGGGAGATGTGTTCCAAAATTCAGATTGGGCATACTCACATTTGTTGTGCTATTGATATTCGTAGGAGATAGTGATCCTATGTATGGATGTGAGTTTCCATAATCCCATGATTTCGTGAGGCTTGGATAGTTTGGTTGGTTTGGACCGCTCATGATGTATGAATCTAGTTTATATTCCATGTTCTTCTTGTGTTTTGACCTTGTTTGAACCATAAAACAAGGATCAATCTTCGAGAACATGGGAGATGAATCTCTTGATTCTTTGGATTAATCCCTATTTTATGTCCCAAAGTGAAAATTTTAGGATGCTTTTAGGATCAAATGTGATGATGATATGATGGTGATGTTTAAAGATGGATGTTATGAATGTTTTGACTTTTGATAGATCTTGAATGAAATACTAGGCTTTGGATTTTTTGATTGGTTTGATTTTTGGATTTTGAGATTTTGTCCTTGATCTTGATTTGGAGTTGGATTTTTGATTTTGAACAAAAAAGACCCTAAGATGTTTGATAATGATCTAAAGGATAGTTGTGTTCAAAGGATGATGATTTGGATATGTGTGAGGAGAAGGATGCATCTACCCACACCTACCCAAACAAAGTGATTGTTTCATTAAGTATATGAGAAGGATTCATCTACATGCACTAAGCTAGACAAGATGATTTGGATGACTTTGACTAAGGATATGCAAAAGGATGCATTTACACATTCCTAGCCAAAGGTGTTTTGATAAATGTTTTCAAGGACTTGGTCTCAATGAGTTTGGATGATTGCTTGATTTTGTCATAAAGCCTAGTACTTCAAGGATGATTTCAAGGTTTTTCAAAAGATGATTTGTGAGATGGATTTGATGTTTTGAAAGATGGATGAAAGAGGTTTGATTTGTTTTGATCCCTAGATGAACCTAAAAAGACCACTTTTTTTTCCTAGACCTAGGTATTGAAGAGCATGCATATGCTTCCTAAAGACCTTTGTAACCAAGAAATTATTTGAACATTTTGGACTTCCAATCAATGATTTGTGCTTTTGGGATTTGGAGTCTTCAACACACATGAAAGTTCATTTTGCTTATCTTTGCTTAATGGATTTATTTTACCAAAAACACTCTCTTTGATTAAAGTTTCAAACTAAGATGTCCAATTTCTTAATTTCTTTAAACCCCACAAGATATTTTATGTGGAAATTCAATGAACTTAAGGCAAGGGTTTTCCTATTGTTTACTCAAGAAGACAAATTGAGATATAATCCAATGCTTAGGAACCTCTGAATCCGAGGAAGCGGTAACATATGGATTGAGTCAATGATATTTGTCTTAAGAGGGTTGAAATTTTGAGAATCATGTTGAATGTTTGTTGCAAAATGTTTTGAATACAACATTGTGTTTTCAAAGCGAAGAATAATTACAAGCCCTATGGATGTGTAAGACAATATTTTTTGTATTCCCACTTGGACAAGTCTAGCTTCTATCTCTAGCGGATGGTTAGATGCTTGAACCCAGGCTCCCCTCCGGCTCATTAACGCGTCAATGGGCAAGCATCACACCCATGAAACTCCCATGGCATGCTTTCCATCTCTCTACTAGGCCGTAAGAGTGTGGGGTGGCTTAAGCGACCATTCTTGCACCAACAAATAGATTAAGGATTTTGGTAAATTCTAGCACATGGGTTCTAGTAAGGACTTTCCGTTCGTGGAGATTGACCCATACGGCAAGAGTCCCCTTTCGGATCCATCCTGTCGGAGCCAACCGCGTGATTATGGCATTTAACCAAAACCCTCATTTATATCCCGGCTGGAAATACTCTTGGCTTTAGAGTGTTACCGGTTGAGTCGTCCCTTGGGTGAGTACTTTTTCCCCAAGGCAGGCCCTCTAAGATAAACAAAAGCGAGCAAAGACACAATCCGTAACTCGATCGATCTTTGATGGCACAAAGAAAGAGAATGTACGTGAAAATGCCCCTACTCACACTCGCACAAGATGTTCAATTTTTAAGCCCAAATTGAAGTGTTTCAAAGCAATAAAATGTATTTTGAGTGTTTCTCTTGCACCCTAGATCGCACGAAGCGCAAGGGGAGAGGATACGTACTCAAAAGACAAGATCACACAATTCAAACACTTGTTCGTTTTATAACCTTCAAAGCAATTGTGAGTTTGTTTTAAGCACCAAATGAAATATGAAGATTGCTTGTCCAATTTTTAGCCCAAAACGAAATCTAGTAAGTTTGTCCTAAGATTCCTTTTAAGCCCTTTGCAATGAAAATCAAATTGTTCGTTTTAGACCCAAATGAAAATTAGTGTTCTAAAACGAAAAGATAAACAACTTTGTGAAGTAGTGTTGATCAAACACTTAAAGTGTTAAAAAACACATTGTGTTTTCAAAAAAAAATCCTCCTCCTTTCGTTTCCGTTTGCTAGCCTCCTCCTTGTTGACTTTTCGCTTTCGCTTTTCCTTTGTACCTTCGTTGTTCGTTTGTACCTTTCACTTGCCTTTGTTCGCTTTTGGTACCTTTTCCTTCCTTCTTTGCTTTCGTTGTTTTCCTTTGTACCTATAAAATAAAAACAGTCATGTGAGGATTTAAATTATTTAATTAAAATCATTATCCTTAAACAATAAATTGATCTTAATTGCAGAAAGACCAATGATTTTAACAAATAAATGACTCCTCAATAAGTATCTTGCTCTTTTCACAATATCAAGGTCTTTAGGTAAAAAGTTTGGTCAAAGATCAATGCAACCAATCTATGTAGTGATTAAATGAACAAAATTTGAGTCCTTTGTTATGTTGGCATCTCAAATTTTCATTGGTCTGGCTTGCAGCCCTATTGCTCTAGACAATACATGAAAATGTGGCGAACTTCTAAATGGTATAAGATAAATCGCAGACTATGGATTTGATAAATGGTTGAGAGACACGCAATTCTCAAAAGGCTGAAGCAGAGACAAGACATGTAAGCAGAAATAACGAAATCAATGCATTTTTTTCTTCTGCTTCTTAAATTTGGTGAGTAACTGCCTTAAATGCTAAGACTTTTCAAGAAAATCACGCTGACACCTTCTGCAAAGATCATACCAAACAGATTAATAAAAAAAATGTTTTGAAAACATCAAGCAAAGGATTTAGAGCAACGTAGTACCTGTCAAAAAGGTAATTCCTGATAATGAATATGTTACTTACTGAGTTTGACCTGCAAGCTGCACAATGAAAGCCACGCAAATCAAGATAAGGACAGGTTTAATCAAATTTACTCCGATCTTTACAACTGCCATTAAGATGATTTGACAGACAACTACACGCTATTGTTTCAGTCAGAGTTTTTGCCACCGAGGGAGTAGATACACAGTGAATTCGATCCTCATACCTCCTGTATGCCATTCGATCTGCATTAAATTTTGATCAGATAGTCATGACGCCTTTGGCCATTGATAATCAAGGATGTTTTACAAATGATCGTTGGCCACTGATGGCCTTGGGCACATCTATTTGTTCAAAGCAGGTCTTCTAATGCAGATTATTCAGCCATGGCATTACTTTAAATCACCCAAGCACATTTTAATTTGGAATTATAGTGTGGTCGGGTAGAGCAGCAGTATTATATTCGTATTCTTATATGCTTTGTATTTAAACAAATACTCTCCCTTCACTACGCTGTCTATCTTGTTACATAACAGTGATGTACATATCACATCAAAAACCAGGTTTTTATGAGACAAGACTTGCGGTGGGGAAGCAGCACTCTCAAAAGACAAAATCTTTCAAAAGAAGAGGTCGCCTCATGGAATGGTATGACTACAGGGTACGTGGATGGGTGAAAAGAAAATGCGTGGCAGGAAGTGATCAACTGTTTTAAGAAATCCAAGTTCTTATAATTACCATTCCGCACCATACACGTCCAACGCGTGATGTCTTTGCAGAGTTGTCTCAAAGAAATATGATCTCACAGAATGCAAAGGTCGCAGGGTGAGCACAAAACAGATTTGAAGAAGGCTTAAGACACTTTCAAGCAAATGCAAATCTGTAAAAGCATAGACAAGACACGTGAACTGTTGACAGGAAATGCGACAGCATGGACAAGGCACGTGAACTATTGACAGAAAGCTTCCGGTGAAGGCACAAACAAGGCGTTCAAACTGCTTTGCCAGGTTTTCTCATGTGAGGGCATAGACAAGGCGCGTGATGTGCGAACTGTTGACAGTGGCGTGGAAGAGGCCAACAACTCCCTGTCCCTTTTAACCGCACGCAAGTGGGAGTCTTTTCCTTTGCGTAGCATCCTCCCCCCAGGTTGTCACCATCGATAGAGATTCTTTTAAATCAAAATCAAAATCTGTGAGTATCAACACCTAAACCTGCTCGAAATCAATGCGTACAGAAGAGTTTTTCCCGAATGAGCACATCAACTTGAATGAAAAAAAAACTAGATTAAGTCTATGCAACATTAAAAGACAACACAATGAACAAGGATAGGCAGGCGAAATGTGTTGTTGAGAAGCATTAATGGCACATCATTAAAAAAGTGAATAACCAAATTTCCATGGCATTCAAACTATGCACGCCTTTGTAATGTTGTAGAGCCCTCTCGTATAGTGAATGACAAGTCCTGCAGGGAGAATAAAATTAATTCTACATAAATGCTGCAGCCTCTATCTGCAACTTGGCTTTTGTGAGGAAGTGATTAGCTTGGTGTGTTGTATGTGTGAATGCAGGAACCTTTCCAGATATTGTGCACAGCATCCTCTCATTTTGTCGTCTCTAGAACATTCTGCAAGGAACATCTTGATTTCTATGAATTCAGTGAATGATGTGCTTTTTATAAAGACAAGTAATTTAAGCGGCTATTTTGCATCCATATCAAAGCAAAACGATTAAATGAAGCACAGACTAATGAAACTATTTTTTTTTTTTTACTTTGCAGGAAAAACCTCATAAGTCAAAGCAAAACAAACGCATGCGAAAGTGGAAACATAAATCAGGCATGCCGACAGTTTTGACACATTTCCTCAAAGACGTGGTTTCAAGACTGAATGCTATGTGCAAAACAGATTTTAAAAGGCGTGTAAAACTTTCAAGCATGTGCCATCCAGTGATGAAAATACTTTTTTAGAAAAAGGCATGTGAAACTTTTAAGCAAATGCTATAAGTAGGTGGGAGCATAAACAAGACACGCGAACAGTTTGACAGCATGCTCTAAAGAAATATTAGCTATAGTGATTGCGGGATGCACACAAAAGATGTCACCAAACACCTAAAGATGTCAAGAGTGCTTGAAGAATAATAGAAGTCAGATAATGAATATGCCTACACAGAAAATAAAACAACCCATAGCCCTCCTTTTTTCTTCATTTTGTAGATGTCAAAATCTGCATTTGGTTAGTTTAAAATAAAGCAACATTTCAACATCCCTATGGAATAATAAGCCATGTTAATCATGCCATAAATGAAACAAGGGAAACCAAATAAAAGCATACAAAAACATGACATTAAACCTATCCCATAGTGGATTGGTGTCACATGTGCTAGTGACCCTTTCCCAATCCTTGATCAAAGCTCAAGTTGTGTAAATGATGGAGATGATGGAGTGAAATGGACAAGATCAAATCTCAAATGAAGAGAGTAACCTTCATAAAAGTTGTGGAGGATTTGCTCAAAGATGAAGCTTGTATTTAAAGATTTTCAAATGCTGAGTGTTGAAAATGGACCAATGTGGGACTAAGATTTTGCCAATGAGAGAAGGACACTTGTCAAGTGATGATTGGTTGATGTATGTGCAAGATTTGGGAAGAGTGCCCATGAGAGGGAAAATTTGAATTCAAATTTGCAATGAATGTTGAGTTTGAAATTTGGAAGGGGACATGTAAGAGACATGTAAGGCCTCATAAATGCTCTGTTGGGTGTACATGTCCACTTGGGGGGAAATTCAAACTTGGAGAATATTCTTCCTTTATGCCAAGTTGAAAATAAGTAATTTTGATAAATCAATTAATTGCAATTTCATGTGCAAGTGGCCAAATCTAGAGAATGCAAGTGGGATGAGATTAGCATTAGATTTAATCAGGATTAATTAGCTAGGATGATGATTAGGCTGATTTGACCAATTTGACTTGATTTAGGGATTTAAATCAAATCAAAGGGAGATGAATGATGATCTGAGATTTAATTAAATAAATGATTGATTTATTTAATCAAAGAGATGATGATAGGATCAAGTTTGATTTATTTGATTTAAGTTGATGAATTTACCCTGATGAATGGATGAGTGTGATTTTGATCAAATGCATAATGCTAATTTTGCGTGTCTACAAGATTAAAAGACAACCAGTCTCTAAGAGGAGAAAATCAATAAAGTAAACTACTGGAGAAGAAGATGCAGAAGCCCAGCCTTCCAAGAAAATAAGGATTATCACTGAAGGAGAAAAGATAGCAAGGTCTAAGAAGGATAAGGCTAATGAAAGTAAAGCCAAGGAAATTGAAGTAGAAAGTTTTGGAGAAAAAACCCAAGTTTATACAAGAAAGAACTCTCCAAAACAAAAGTTTTCTCCTTTTGGTGTAGAGAATGTGAAAAAGGAAGTGAATGAGCGTGATAAGAATATTGAAGAACCATCCAATGAAGAGGTCGATAATATTAAGAGAACAGTTAGAGGAAATAATATTCCTCCCCTATCTCCTTCACAAAATGTGGACACTAATGAAGAAGAGGGAGAAGTTGAAATGGGTAAAGCTAATGCCTCCAAGGAGCGGGAATTTGGACAGTAGGAAGAAGAAGAAGATGTGCCAAATCCTAAGAGTGGAGAACTTGGTAATCTTGGAGTAGAATTAGAACAAAAGGCCTCAAAGTTGCAAAATGATAAGGAAGAAGAGAAAGAGCTAGAAAAAGTACAAGAAACACCTTCCAAATATCCTAAGAAGAAATAAATACATGTATTTGATGTTGAAAATCAAGAAGGACATCAAATTCAAGATGAGGTTGATAAAGATCCAGAGAGCTTTGAAGACAATCAGTCTAAGGGTCAAGAGCAGCAAAATGTTTCTCAAGATGATACAAACATAGAACAACCAACTGGTCTTGATTGGTTGAAGGAATGATTGAAGCCTAAACCTCTCATTTTTGAAGAGGAGACTCCTGATTAGGGTAAATTTCTATCAAACTTGGGAAAGAAAAAAGAGAGAAAGAAGGAAATGGTGGTTTCTAGAATGACAAGGGATGAATTCAATAATAGAGTTCTTCACGTGGCCACACCAATGAATGACAAGAAAAAGTATGAGGTCAATACATCTGATTACAAGGTTAAGACTATTAACCTAGGCTCATCTACAAAAGAGCAAGAAAAGGAAGATCTCCAGGAATTAGTACATAACATCCTAAAGAGCCTAGACAATGAAACAGAGGATAAGGAAACGTTTCAACAACAAATGAGAGAACTACAAAAATACATTCAACATTTAATCAAGCCTTTACAAACACAAGTCGATGAGGGTGTCTCATTTTCCAAAGGTTTGTTGTTCAAGGATGTCAAAGTCTCCTGGCAAGAAGTCCAAGGTGAAGTGCTAGAACTGTGGGCAACTTGGTCATGTCCGAAAGGACTACAAGGAGGAGAAAAAGAAGAAGAACTCTTTAGGAAATGATTCTTCTCATAATGATGCAGATGCCTTCATTGCAGCCTTGGCTACACGGGCATCAGATGATGTCTGGCTGATTGATTCTAGAGCATCTTTCCACATGACATCTCATAGAGAATGGTTCACGAAGTATGAAGAATATAATGGTGGAAAGGTGTACCTGGAAAGTGATTCATCTTTGGAAATTGTTGGTCGTGGAAGAGTCAGAATTCAATTCCCTGATGGAAGAGTGAAGGGAATCAATGATGTGATGCATATACCAGGTCTGGCTCGAAATCTACTTTCTATAAGTAAGCTGAATGATATCGGAGTGCAAGTCACGTTCTCTAGAAATGGCTGCAAGATGACTAGAGGGTCTATGGTGCTGGCTAGGGGTGCTCGAATTGGTACTCTATACAAATTGGATGCACTGGTTGTTCAATGCAACAGTGTCTTTGCAAAGTCACTTAAGGCTGCTCATGAAGAAAAGAAGGAAAATGTTCCTGATGGTGTAAACTCCATGGAGATTAAACTTTCAACAGAGAAGACTATGCTCTGGCATCATAGGCTAGGCCACATTGGTGAGAAAGGTTTAAAAACCTTGAAAAATAAAAACCTAGTAGAAGGGCTTGAAGATTGTAACCTTGAGTTTTATTTTTGTGAACATTGCATATATGGAAAGTAGCACCATGTTTCATTTTATTCCAGTCCTCACAAAACTTCTAGTTTTCTTGATTATATACATTCTGATGTGTTTGGTCCAGTGAATTTTCCTTCTTTGTCTAAATCAAGATACTATGTGTCATTTATTGATGATTATTCAAGAAGAGCATTTGTATATTTTTTGAAAAGTAAATCAAAGTGTTCAGTCAGTTTAAGGAATTTAAAAACCTTGTATAAAATTAGATTGGTAGAAAAATAAAAATTTTAAGGACTAACAATGGTGGTGAGTTATGTTCAGATGAATTCGAAAGGTACTATAAAGATCATGGGATCAAAAGACACAAGACTACACCTTACACTCCACAACAAAATGGAGTTGCTGAAAGGTTCAACAAGACAATAATGGAAAGAGCACGAAGTATGCTGAGCAGTGTTGGCTTGGAGGAGAAGTTCTAGGCTGAAGCAGTCTCTACAACATGTTACTTGGTAAATCGCTCTCCTAGCTCTGCTCTTGTTGAGAAGATGCCTTTGGAAGCATGGTCTAGAAAGAATCCCTCTCCAAGACATATTCGTGTCTTTGGCTGTGAGGCATATGCATATGTGCCATTTGAAAAAAGATCCAAGTTGGAAAACAAAGCTGTAAAGTGTATATTTATAGGCTATAGTGCTGGAATAAAAGGATACAAGCTTTGGAATCCTGAGACTGAGAAATTTTTACATAGCAGAAGTGTTATCTTTCGTGAGCTGAAACCTTCTACTTTGGATCTATAGTCAGAGAAGAAATCAAAAAATTAAAAGGATGTAGCAACAATTCCTCCAACACCAGATAAAGGGGGATTGAAAAATCAAAATGTACCTGATACTAAGGAGAGCTCAAGCAGTTCTGAAAGTTTTGATGAAGATGAAGTACCACCTCAGCCTCAACCTATGAGGAGGTCAACTCATGAAAGAAAGCAACTTGATAGGTATGAGTTTTCTTTAATTGAGTCTACTTGTTCCTATGCTTTAATTTCTAACACTGATGAACCTAGGACTATGAAAGAGGCATTTAAAATACTTGATTCAAATTCTTGGTTAGAAGCCATGAACGAAGAGATGGCATCATTAGAAAGAATGATACCTGGAGTTTGGTGCCATTGACTAAAGGCAGAAAAGCTATAGGCTGCAAATGGATTTTTAAAAAGAAAATAGGTCTGGACGACAGTGTGGAAAAATATAAAGCAAGGTTGGTTGTGAAAGGGTATTCCCAGGTAGAGAGAATTGATTATGGAGAAATATTTTCTCCTGTAGCTAAGTTGACATCCATTAGATTTATTTTGTCACTTGCATCTACGTATGACTTAGAAATTGAGCAGATGGATGTGAAGACAACATTTCTTCATGGTGATCTTGAAGAAGAAATTTATATGTCCCAGCCGAAGCACTTTGTGGAAAAAGGTAAAGAAAGACTAGTTTGCAAGTTGAAGAAATCTCTGTATGGTTTAAAATAGTCCCCTAGAATGTGGTACCAAAAGTTTGACACATTTGTTTTTTCATTGGGATTTGTAAGATCAAAATGTGATCACTGTGTGTATTACAAAGCTGAAAGTGATCAAATACTTATTATTGCTCTCTATGTTGATGATATGTTGTTCATAGGCAATAGTAAGCTAATGATTTCTGATCTTAAGTCTCAGTTGTCTGCAAAGTTCGAGATGAAAGATCTTGGTGCAGCAGGGTATATTCTAGGAATGGAAATAACCAGGGATAGGAAGAATAGAAAACTTTGGCTCAGTTAGAGGTCATCCATCCTAAGTTAATCATTATCGTCGGCCCAATCCATTTTCAATCTCAAAGTGGATTTAGTGCCGCAATCATCTCTTTATCATTTAGTCTGATCAATCAGCATCCTAAGTCACCTAGGGTAATCTTTGAATGGTGTTTAAAGTCCCTTTCGTCATCCTATCTGATTCATCAGTCAATCTTATCAATCATCAATCAATCCAATCCAATCGCATCAAATCGTATCCCTATCCAATCACCTTTGACCCAATCAATCTACTTCCATCTCGGAGTAGATTCGGTGTCGAGGTCATCCTTTAGTAATCAAATCCAATCATCAAAATCAATCCCATCACATCATCTGATCATCCTAATCTGAGCTTTAATTCAATCCCGATCTGAGCTTAACCTAAAATTTCAGCTTGACCTTTAGTCTGTTCCCATCGAAAACCATCCTCCATCCCTTTCATCATTATGAATCCTTATTCTCCATCAATAGTAGTCAAGGGAAACCCTAATTACGTCAACGATGATAATGAAAGTCTTGTTGATCAAGAGGTATATGATATAGATCCCCTTGACACTATCATTGCTAGTAAGCTTTCTCCACCCACATTCCAAAATCCAATCACCCCATCGAGTTATCCCATCATGTCTTCATCTATGCCTAATCACAGTCCTTATGCTACCTTTGACAAGGGATGTCCATCATATCCATCATATCCTTCATCTACATCATCCCCTTATCCTAGTTTGCTGTCACAATACCCCTATCTTGATCCCCCATCCACATCCTCTTATCTCAATCCTTCATCCACATGTACCCACTACCCTAATCTTCCATACCAATCTGCTCAGCCTAATCCTACATTCACACCTTCCTATCCTAGTCAAACACACCCATCAACTTACCCTAATCCAACATCCGCATCTCCCTATATTAATCCAACACCTGCATCTTCCCATCCTAATCCACCATCCCAATACCTTTATTACAACATGCCACCCATATCTTCTACCAATGATCCATCGTCTATGTCATCCTATCCTAATTCCCCATGCCCATATCCTTACCTTAATCCTCCATCCAGTCTTAATCTTCCATCTAATCCTAGTCCACTAATCCATAAACCTTCATCCACTCCCACCTTGCCATCTCAGCCTAGCGTATTCAAGTTTCTCCAAGGACTTATAACAAAGGAAACATCCCCCACTCCACACATTGCAGTCGTGGAACCATGCCATCCCAACCCATCATCCATGGTCGTTAGTGATGAGACCCTTCTCCATCCAACACCTATCATTGATGATACCATCACATCCTTTGAATCCACTAAGTCCCCATCTCCTACCATCACATCCTCTGAATCCACTAAGTCCCCATCTCCTACCATCACATCCTCTGAATCCACTGAGTCCCCATCTCCTAACATCAAATCCTCTAAATCCACTGAGTCCCCATCTCCTACCATCACATCTACCAAATCCATTGAACACTCACCCCCTACTCTGAGAGTTGTTGAACCTATTGATGACACCCAAATCTAATCCACTTCTTCCACTCCTATTATCCATTCCCAGGAATATTTTGAATCCTTCGTCCTTCCATCTTCCCCACTTGAAGAGTCCCCCCATGACTCCATTATCATGCCTCCCACACACGATGAGTCATGCCAAGAGCCTGATCCAAAGCATGCCAACATATCACCTCCTCCAGATCAAGATCCTACTATCCCATCTAGTCTACTGCAAGATCACAGTCCACCATCCATTCCATCCCATGATCCTCTTGACATTCAAGATTCTACCGCTCCATCTCCATCTCCATTGCATGAGCCTACTACCACAAAGTCAGATCCTATCATATCCCCTACTCCCTCTCCAGATACCACCCATCCAAATGCTGCTATCCCATCATCTCCTTCTCAGGATCCCCCATCATCGCCTAAAAATGCTATCCCCACACCACTTGGATATCCCCTTGGTACTCTCACATTCTTCCATGGTGGCCTCCTTGTAGAAGAAAAACACAGTGTAAATACCACCCATCATCCCCCACCTAATAATGGACTTGCATCATTTTTTCAGAATAACAAAAATCTTATCATGGATCGAATGCTCAAAACATGAACTATCAAGGAAAAGGTCTAGGCCTTCACGAGCAAGGTATTTTAGAGCCCATCCAAGTCAAAGAACAAATCTGCATGCAAGGTCTTGGATCTATTCCCCAAGACTCACAATCTAAACATGTTGGTACAACCTCTAGACGTCCTCAACGAGCCTTTTCCAAAAGAAATGTCGGCTCTTCCCATTGCTCCACCAAATCATATGCTGCAATCCCTCCTCCTCTATCAGTATCGCCTCAAAACAACCATCCATATTCCTCCTTCATCTGCTCCATCCATCTTGGGTCCTTACATCCCTCCATCCACCATATCCCATCCTTCATCTACTCCATCCATCTTGGGTTCTTATGTCCCTCCACCCACTCCATTTACTTTGGGTCCATATATCCCAAAATCACCTCCTCCATCTCATCCTTTTATCCATCCAGCGCCTATCCATGTCATCCATCATAAACATCCTAATCAAGATCAACAAAGGCGCATACCTACACATTCTCCATCTACACATAATCCTCATAATCCTACCTCCATCACTCCACATCATCCATCTTCACACCCATCCCATTGCTAGTACGAGCACTTTGGATGCCAGAGGAAAAATGCATCAATCTAAACACCCACATGAATCTAAAGCTTCCCATGTTCCCTCTAAAAGACATGGTAAAGAAAAGAAAAACAAAATCCAAACTCAAAATCAAATCTATACTCGCAAAGAGCCACCAAAGAAAAGCTCAAAACCATTTGGATCCCAAAGAAAAAAGATGCAATGCCATTAAATGAAAAATCTGTAAGAACATCCAAAGTTGCTCATCCAAAAGCTAATCCTTTTCATCCACCCTCTCCTACATTTATTTTGGGTCCCTATGTCCCAAAATACACTATTTCGTCTCCTCCATTATCCCCGCATTCTCCATCCATTAATCCTTTTATATTTTCACATCCACCACTACATGCGCCAATGTTGGTCCTAAACACATCTCCCCATCACATATCCACCCCATCATTCCATCCATACACTTTCCAACATCCCACTAATTATCCCACGTATCTCCCCCATCAAATCCCTCTAATTCATCCTCTTGCATAATCCATTTATCCTCATAAGATTGTACCAACAACCAATAGTCAGTTCAAACATGGGCTCTTAATACCTGATATAGAACTTGATGCTTGATTCCTTCACCCACATCCTTATCACATGTCTTCTAAAACCACTTATTCGCCTCCCTATCTTTATCCATCTCCTTCTGCATGTTATCCAAAAATCTAGAAAAGTCAAAAACTCCAGAAAAATCAACAAATAAAATAGTAAAGAGAAATAATTCGTCCAATGGTGACAACTTGGAAAACAAGTGCCTTGGATAAGTACCATGATGAAAACTTGGAAAATAGGCGTCATGCGTAAATCCCCATCTGCACTTGGGGGCAACTTCCCGATTTGTGTTCCCTCCATCCGCTTTGCTTCCAGCTATGCACCCGTCTCCATCCTATACATCCTTTTCATTCATCCCCTCCATCCTCCCTATCTTACACATTTTTCTTGGCATATCTCACTTATCCTCATTCTTCCATCCTCCTTGTGATCTTGGTAACAATCAGGGAAAACATATAAACATGCTTTGGACACCTCTTAGCACACATTCCCCTCAACCTACCTTCCTAATCCACCCATCATGCTACCCTCAACCTACATTCCTTATCCGCCTGTCATGCTACCCTCAACCTACCTTCCTAATCCACCCATCACACTACCCTCCATCTCCCTTTCTTATCCATCCATCCTATCTTCATCCATTTTGCTCCTTTATTTTTCTATCCTTTTGTTTTGCATCCTTCATGCCTCCTTGCACATGACCTATCTAGCGTGGGGGCATCTATCTTCCTTTGTGCTATAGTCCTTGGAGACATCATTCATCCCTTCCATTCCCCTATCCTCATTTCCTTATCATTATATCCCCATCCCCATCCTCATCCTCCTATCCATCCATCAAAACACTCCCTTTCATATCCCCATCTTTGTCTTCCTACCAATCCCTTGTGTCTTCCCGTCCTCGTCTTTCTTATACATCCAAACCTTCCTTTTAACCTCCTTATCATTCTTCATCCATCCTAGCATCTATCCATCTACCTAGCCAATCCCCTCTATTCATCCAATCTCTTCTACCCCCCATCCCTATCTTCATATCCATCCACCATCACATCCCTGTCTCACTATTCCATCCCTACCTATCTCCCCCATCCTTTTCATCTTCCCATCCTCACCTCCTTCTCCTCATCCCATCTTATAATCCCTTGTCATTGGTACCTAGCTATAGCCTACTATCTCATCATTCATCTATCCATCCTATCATCCTCCCAATTCCTCTTTTGATGACTTGGATAACTATCCCATCCCTGAGCTTCATGATCACCATCATCCTCCGATCCAATCTAACAGGTCTATCTTGTCTCATCCTATTGGTCCCATCATTTTCTCTGTTGGTCATCCTTTTTCCATAATTTGTCTTTGGCCTTTGGTTGAACTACATTGTCCCTGCACTTTCACGTAGGAAAGGTTGATCATTTGATCCACCCTTGGGGATTTATCTGTTTGTTCCTCTATCATTTGTCATCGACCTTTCTGCTTTTTTTTGTCCAGTCTTTTTCATCCACCATTGGTCTTCATCATCCTCTTTCCACTTTTATCCATGGTGAGTCGTCAGCCTTTTGTCAAACTACGAGGGCTATGTGCTTTCACGTAGGCAGGGCTAATCTTTGATCGGCCCCTAAGCCCCTAGGTTGCTAGGATGTGTTAGTCTCCTATCGTGTGTCATGTCTCTCGTGTCGTGTCGTCAAACTATGGCCTCATATAGCTGGTTCTTAACAAACAAGATCCACTTGTATCATCATATCCAATCGGTTTTGAATATCCTGTCATATTGCTCTCTTATCTTAGTATCCATCATCGGTCTCAACAGGATGCATCCTTCCTAACAGACTTCATCAATCCCATCCATCCCCTAGATCCTATGGCAAAGGACATTTGCAATTGATTGTGATCTTTTGATGCTTTTGGATTTTCTTTATCATTTGAGCTCCCTATCATCACTTTTCATGGTCGCCCTGATCCATCATATCATGGTGTACTTTGACTAGTCAACATAGGGGTGTATATTGATCTTTTCTTTGTTGTTGTCTTCTTGGTTGTCCCACGTAGTACCCACCAAGATCCCTGAGGTCTTGTGTTACGCTGGGGCATCCTTCTGTGCTTGTGGTTATCCCAACACCTAGCCTGACCAAGGTCATCACGACTTTGGGGTGTTGGGATAGCCTTCTTGTTTGATCTATTTGTTTCATGCATTAGACACTAATCTTCCTTGGTTCCACATACCCTAGCACTTGGTGTCTTATGCTATAGCAAAAATCAGTGCTCCGAAGATGGAAAATTGCATTAAGATTGCATCTCATCTTTTCATTACATCATCTTGCATGTTTTCCCCCATCCCTTCATCCTTCATCATTCTCCATCCTCTCTCACATCTCAATCCTATCCTTATCAACTCATATCTCACACAAATACTCTAATCAAATCCTTGGTCTTATCCCCAGTCTTGTTACCAACCTTGAACCATCATCATCATCCTCATCATCCATCATTATCCTTCCCTATCCCTTTGGTGTTGTTTTAGGATGTATCCTTCCCTCATCAACAACACTTTCATCATCATCAGAAGGTATCCTTCCCAATCCTTTAGTGGTGTTTTGGGGATGTATCCTTCCCTCGTCAATACCACTCAATGGGATGTATCCTTCCCTATCCTCATGTTGTTTCGAGATCCCTCTTTGACAACACTCCATCCCTCATCACCCCCTTTTGGCTTGTACCTTGACTGGGGCAACATCACTTTTTGTCATCCATTTGTACTTCATCATCTTCATTTTGCATCATCTTCCTCATCTCCTTCATCACTCTCCACTTGCATCATCATCCTTGTTCCCCTTGCATCATCTCCTCCATTTTGAGAGCCCACCTATGTTCTCTTCAACCCACATGTCCTCTCGAGGGGGCATCCTTCATCCATAATTTTCATCATCTTTTTCCCTTCCTAATCATTCAAAGGAATGACTGGGGCATCTTTCCCAATCTAACCATCTTCTTCTAGGGTCTATGTTTTAATGATCTTTGAAATGATGCTACTTCGTAACACCATCTCAAAGAGGGGAAAAATGTAGACATCTAAATTTGGACACTTAATTTATCCAAATTCATCCCCTTTCGCCTTATTTTTGTTAATTAAGTAATACTGCTATTATTTAATTAATAACTTTAATTCTGCCAAATCCTTAAGGTATTTAATCAATAATACTTTATCTCTTTAATCCTCCTTTCATCAAATGAATTAATAAAATATGACATTTATTTAATTCCTCACATGTCACATCCTCCATCTTTTATTATCTAATCTTAATACTTCTTCTAATCTCATCATTAGGATGTGCACATGCCTAATCCTTGATTAGGAGGTGTCACATCCTCCAACTTTTGCAAGTTGGCCTCTAATCTTTCTTAGCCACCTAACCTTCCTCTAACCCCTCATCAACTTGTCTAATCACCCCCTTTAGTCAACTCTTCCCATCCCCCAAGGAATTTTTAATTCCTTTTGTCTTCCCAAAGTCCTTTGAGGAATTTTTAATTCCACTCTCATCTTTCAAGGAATATTAAATTCCTTTTCTCTTCCCCGTGTCCTTTATGAAATGTGTCCTTGGTCAACCTTATTAAAGGCCTTCCCCTTTTGTACAAGGCACTCCACTTCCCCATGTGAATTTTTAATTCACTTTTTAATCCCCCAATGCACTCAAAAGGAATTTTTAATTCCTTCACTTCTTCCCACATGTCCTCTCTTTATTCTTTATTCTTTCCCCTCTCCCCATTAGGATATTTGAGGAATTTTTAATTCCTCACATGTCCTCCCACCCACATGGGACAAGGACATCCTTTATGAGGATATCTTGACCAAATCCCTATGGTCCTTTGAAGTACATCCATGTCATGTACTTCTCTTACACCTCATGTCCACCTCATCTTTCTTAAGCCTCTCCCCTTGCCACATGTCAAGATGTGAGGGCTTATGAGTTCTCAACTCACCATAGCCCTACATCTTGGCCATGTTGGGATCAATCTCAACAATCCATTTCCTCTTGGAATTCTCAAAATTCCTATAAATACCCTCTCTTTTCTCTCATTTGGGGGGAGATCATTTTTCTAGCCAAACTCTTGCAATTTTGTTTCTCAATCTACACTTAGCCATTTGCATCCATTTTGTCCAACTATCTTGCATCTCACACTTCAAATCTTGCATCTACTTGCCATCAAGGAGCATACATCTCATCTACAATCGAAGGGCCAACCAAAGAACAACTCTACAAGGTAAAAGGTTCCATTTTTATGTTGTTAAGTTCATCATTTTCCCAATCTTGAAGTGTAGGGTGTTTTTAGTTGTTATTTGCACTCTCTTTAGTTTTTTGCTCATCTTTTAATGATTATATTCCCCTATCACACAAGGTTATGTGGATTCTGATTGGGCAGGGGACATTGACAGCAGAAGATCCACCAGTGGATATATTTTCATGATAAATGGTGGTGCAGTAAGTTGGATGAGCAAGCAGCAGGTTGTTGTCGCTTTGTCCACTACAGAGGCAGAATACATGGCAACCACACATGCTTGTAAAGAATCAATCTGGTTAAAACGTTTTTGTTCTAACATTGGCTTTGATGCAGAAAAGATTACTATCTACTATGATAGCCAGAGTGCTATATGTTTGGCAAAGAATCCTAATTTCCATGTCAGGATGAAACATATAGATGTACAGTATCACTTTGTATGAGATATGGTGGAGGATGGGAAGGTCTCTTTGGAGAAAGTGGATACTCTGGAGAATGTTGCAGATGCACTGATGAAGCCTGTGAGCATAGATAAGTTCAGGTGGTATGCCAATTCGATGGGCCTCTTGGCCCATGATTTTCAGTAGTTTGTTTATGCTTTGGAGGTGTCAGTAAGATCTTTGTCAAGTGGGAGCTTTTGGAATATGTGTCTCAATCCTTACTGACATAGAACTCCTGAAGGGAAAAGTCGCTGTGACATTGTTCATGTCTGGGCGACTAACTGTTTTGAAGCTCTTAAAATGTTCCTATCGCTGTGATAGGGTTGAAGTCTTGCCAACAAGTCTATCATTGTGACTTTCTGTGTTCGGCATGACCTTTTGGTAAATGGAAACCTTCGGGTGATAGTGTGTTCTTAACGGGTGTCGGGGAGACTTGGCCGAAGGGTCTATTGTCGGTATGTGGTCTCACCGATTGGGAATGTCTCACCAATAGTATCTGGCTCTATCGGTGAAACAAAGGGTTTCGATAAGATGTCTTTGCGAGTATGAAATGTCTCGCCGATAGGTGTCTTCACTGTAACATAAAGATCCCGGAGTGAGGTCTTAGCGATTGGAGGATGTCTTGCCAATAGCCTAAGGTTATCAGGGTAACTCAATAGCTTCGATAAGATGTCCTAGCAACATTAAAATGTCTTTCCGATGATGAGATGCTTTTGGTATAGGTCTTTCCGAATGGTAGTCGTCGATGTGACTTAGGACTTTGGTATGAAGTCCTGGCGAAGGCGATAAGTCTTGCCGACTACTAGGTGTTTAGGTATGACATCTTCGGCTAGTGTAAGGTCTTAGCGAAAGACTTAAGTCTCGCTGAGTCGGGATGATAAGGCATGCTCAATGTAACCTCACGGCGAAAGACATGAGTCTTGCCGATATCGAATGGTCATTGATGTAACATAAAGACTCGGTGAGAGGTGTTGGCGAGATTGATATGTCACGCTGATAAGAATGTCTGTTCATTGTGACTTATGGTTTTCGATATGAGTCTCGCCGATAAAGGAAACTCTTGCTAATAGGAACGAAATGGACTTTGATGGTTTTAGTATGACATGTGACACTCATTATGATTGTCTTGCTGACTATTGGAGACTTAAGAGGATATCAATAGAAAAAATTTGTGGCATCGAGGAGACACTATTAGTGTCTCACCGATATGCCAACAAAGTTTGGACGCCGTTGACTATGTGACCATCCTGTGTGGCATCCTGCTGGACCAATCAGAGGAAGCAGTTTTCAAACTGATGATGGTTGGTTTTTTGTAACTGTTGTAGCACTAGAAAAACAACTTGCAGGGAAAAATTTGAAACGGCATGGAAACTTTCCTCTATGGAGATCTGGCAGATAAGGATGCACAGAAGGAAAAATCAGAATGTGATAAAATAAAAGAAGATCGATTCTGATTTGAGATTATGATGAGTTTATCGAATTGGTTGAGAGGTTTTTTGAGAGAGTTTGAACAGTGAATTTTGTAGCTACTGTGAATTACCAGAGAGTTGTATCTCTGATTGTATGTACTTTTTGTTACTATAATACAAAGAGATTCAGCTTGGTTTGGTGGGTTTTTTCCCGTAAGGGTTTCCCACGTAAATCTGTTGTTCAGTCTCTTTGAGTATTTGCTCTATTTCTGTAAATATTTCATGTGTGTCTTAATTAGATTGTAATTTGAAAAATTAAAAGCCCTGCATTGCATTCTTCCATGTGGTTTTGACATTAGGAAAGTGTTTCCGCACCTCTGCTATCCTTACAGGCTGACCTATTTGGCTAACCTAATGTAAAACCTAATTTAGTTTCTTTCCTAGGCCAACATGTCAAGTGCTACTCTATATATTGAGGATCTCCTCTCATTTGTAAGGTCGTTGTTGTTGTTGTTTTACATGAGATACTAGAATTGTTGCAAACTTTTGGTAAAGTGAATACAATTGAAGACATTTTCTTTTTGTGCTCTTCTTTGTGTTGTTTCATCTATGCATGGTTCCTATGTTTCAAATATGTTATAATTTGTTTTGAGTAAGTGATTTCAAGATTAATCTTAGAGCCAGTTCAATTCATTCATGTTTGTGATAAAGTATTTAAGGTGTTGAGGAATCTTTAGTCCATACTTTTAGCAATTTGTTGATTTTAGATTGCTATGTAAAGTTATCTTTGGCCTACTCTTTGTTGCACTCAAGTTGAATTGTGAATGTTTATGCATTTCATGCTTTTGAATGAATGTTTGAATTTTTATAATCTAAAAATATTTAATACCTTTGGATATTGCATTGTTCTTGCGATACTGCAGATTTAATCTGGGTTAAGCGGGAATTGGTTTTGTAAGATTGGTCCACCTTGAATGCTTTGTTATTTCCATGAGTGGTCTTAGGTTTTAGATTAGGATATCTCTCTTAACCCTTATCTTTTTCCATTTCTTTGAAAATCATTGTTAGAATAGGATTGAAAAGCATCACCATATTGCTACATTTGATGAATTTGAAACTTCCAAAATTTGACTTGTAATTAAGGCCCTTTGTGATTACCAACATATCACATTTTCACTGAGTTATTTGTTGCATTTTTAAGACCTGAAATTAGAGACCTTGGGGTTGTTTCTTTAGGCTTTCTAATAGAAATTTACCTTTCAAAAGAGATAGGATACTTGTAATTTTTTTTGTGTTGTTATAGTGCTAAAAACACCATCAACAATTCCAAGTGCAAAAAATAAGGTTTTCCAAAACCTAGAAGTCACATGTGCATCTCTATCAGAGATAAAATATTGTTTTTTAATTTCATGCAACCTAAACACCTCTTTTATGAATTTTTAGGCTATAACAAGAGCCTCATTAGTGAAATTTCTAGGTATAAAGTGTGCTACTTTAGTAAGCTTGTCTACTACCACTAGAATAGCATTGTGCTTATTCCTTGACATATGTAATCCTTGCACAAAGTCCATGCTAATAACTTGCTATTGAAATTTAGGTACATCATGTGGATACAATAATCTTGTAGGATGATGATGGTCAACCTTCACTCTCTAGCATTCTAAGCATTTAGCCACAAATCTTGTAGCATCACCTTTCATTCCTTTCCAAAAATACAATTGCTTCACATCATCCAACATTTTTTGTCACACCTAGATGTACTCAATAAGGTGCTTCATGAACTTCTCTCCACACTATGTTCCTTAACTCTTCAGATTTGGGAACATACACTCTTCCATTAAAAGTTAAAAATCCATTAAGTTAAAAGTGATATCCTTTGTACCTTGCATCTTGTGGATTTTTAAGGAGTGCTTACCTAACTTGCTCGTAGAACTCATCTCCTTTGCATTTCTACAACACTTGGCCTTTAAAGTGGGCTTTAATTGTGACTATTGATGCAATATGTCACCTACGACTCAAGGCATCAACAACCCGATTCTCTTTCCCTTTAATGTAGTTGATATTGAAGTCATAGTATGATATCAATTCCAACCATCTTCTTTGTTATACATTTAGATTGGGTTGAGTAAACAAATACTTCAAACTGTTGTGATCAGTTTTCAACTCAAATGGTTTTCCAAACAAATAATGCCTCCACATTTGCAATGTGTGAACCACTACTACTAGCTCTAAATCATGCGGTGCATAATTTTTTTTGCAGGTTTTCAGCTTTCTTGATTTGTATGCAACGACATGCCCTTCTTGTATTAAGACTCCACCCAAACCTTTTCCTTACACATCTGTGATGATGGTGAAATTTCCATCAAGATCTAATACTTTTTAAATTGGATAAATAGTCAGCTTCTCCTTGAGTAGGTCAAATGTCACCGAACATTTTTCTATCCACTCAAATTTCTTTCCTTTCATTTATAATGAAGTAATAGGAAAGGAAATACTCGTGAATTTTACAGCAAACTTCTAATAGTATCCCACTAGACCCATTAAACTTCTGACTTTGGGCACATTCTTAGGTACTACCCAATCTAAAATCACCTTTATCTTGGTTGGATCCACTGAAATTCCATCAATTGAGATTGTGTGCCCTAGGTATTGCACTGTCTTCTGAAAAAACATACACTTAGAAAGTTTCCCAGATAACTAATGATCTCTTAACCACTAAATTACTATATCTAAGTTCTTGTAATGATCCTTATCATTCTTGGAATAAATTAGAATGTCATCCAAGAAATCCAAGACAAACTTAACTCGACAAACCCTAAATGTGTTGTTCATTAGGTTCATGAGTGTTGTTGGTGCATTCATAAGTCTGAATGGTAGGATTGCAAACTCATAACATTTGTATCTTATTTTAAAACTATTCTTAAAGATGTTCTCATCTTTGATCCTAGACTGGCGATATCCTGACTGGAGACCAATTCTTAAAAACACAACTACTCCTCATATTTGATCAAAAATATCATCAATGTGCAACAATGGATACTTGTTCATTATCGTAGCTTTATTAAGCATATGATAATCTATGGACAAATATAGTGTACCATCCTTCACCTTTACAAATATTACTGGTGCTCGCCAGGGTGAAACACTAGATCTTATCAATCCTTTGGATATCAACTCCTTTAGTTGTGCGTTAAGCTCCATTAACTCAATTGTTGTCATTCAATATGGTACTTATGAAATAGGTTCCAATCTAGGAAGTATATCAATGGAGAAGTCAAATTCCCTTTGAGGCAATAATCCAGGTAGCTCCTCTGGAAATACATCTACAAATTTTTGCAAGATGGGATATTTCTTCATATTTTTTTCTCCAATTTCCATTACTTCACCTTCCTCTACTTCATGATGGATTTGCAAACTATTGAAGACTTTTTCATCTTGAGAAATGGATTCCTCAAGTTTTTCAAACTTAACTACAAATATTTTGCTTCCTTTCTTCGTTTCCCTACACAATTGCACTATGGAGATTTATCAAAACATGACTTCTCTAGGTGTCCCTTGCAATTTCACCTAGTTTCCTAGATCATCTAAGCACCCTACAGTTCTAGCTTGACAATCCACTTTGGCTTTACATTGTGTTGGTTATTTTTTATGAACCAAAATTAATACTATCCCTCATCTAGGAATCTACCAGAACTCAATTATTAACAAGGGTAAGGATTGGCCAACACATAAGTGAGGCTCTAAAAGACCTCACTTCTTCTCTTCGGGCTCTATGAAACTTGGGAGGGTAATCCCACTTATACTCATAAGATACTAGGTCAAAATCATTTCCACAAAAAAAATTATTCCTCATAAAGTGAAAACAAGAAAAATTCATCAAAGGCTTGGAAAACCTTTAATACGGTACTACTTTAGTAACTGAAAGTTTTTGTTTATGAATTCATTCTTATTTCAAGTCTCTAGCTAGGTTCACCACTAGCTCAATTAATTACAAGATAAGCAAATGAAAGAACCAGTTCCTTTTCTAAGGGAACAATGGAGTCATACTTTGCAATTGATCAGTAATACAAGTTCTAAAATTTAACTCAGTAATTGGGGGACTATCAACATGCTACTTTGTGGCATCCAACTCACCGTGTTTTAAAATACTAGACTACTTACCGAACCCTATATCCTTTTCCCACAAACCCATGACCTTATTTCAGCATTAAATCAGCTCATTGAATTGAAGCACAAATGGACCCATTCATTCAGCTCAAATGACAAAAGACAAATGAAATTATTATTAACAATTTCATTCATAATTTGTGAGGAAAATACACAAGAGAGCACATATTTTACAACTAGTATTTTCTTTCATTATTGATATTACTTTGTAAAACCATTTTAAGATAAAAATACATTATGACTCATACCCTAAACTTGCTTCTAATATATTCATCAACTTATCTATTTACATTCTACTACTCTCTGAGCTTAGCTTTTACCTAGACCCTTCTGAGACTCAAAAATTTTGAACTCCCATAATCAGCCACGAAATCCCCTTTATAGACAGGGGAACAACAAGCATCCAGCTGAATTACGACTACATATCATATTTCATTTCAAAACCTAATTTCAACCAATTTTGAGAAACTCCCCATGTGGTTACATGCAATCATTTGAGAGTAGGGGAGGGAAAAAGAAAAAAATCATCCATAGGTTATTGCTAGTTGTTGTCGCAACGTCCACATGAATCAAAAATTCCTTATCATACCAGTTGGAGGACTTCCACATCAACATGGAAGAGTAAAAGACCAACACCACAAACACGTTGAAAAAGGAAATTATTGATGTAGAAGCCATGGTGTCATCAAAAACAAAAACAAGGAGGAGATACTACTTTGAGTCATCAGCATCAAAGTATGCTTGACCACTCCTTGTTCGTGTTGAGAATATGTGTCTCAAACTCACTGGTATAACCCTGGTTCTATCATCGAGTAGCAAAGAATTCATAAGTGTTCTATTTATGCTTTTACCTCTATACTACCAGGTGGTTAAGAGAGAGGAGTGGTAGTGCGGTCGATACCACCGTACCATGGGCACCTCTCAGCCATTGAGCGGTAGTGCGGTGGATACCATCCTACCACGGGTGACTTTACTCTGGGCTACAATGGCATAGTTACCACCATACTGCAAGAGCTCACTAGATGTTTAGTAGTGGTGCGGCTACCGCCATACTGCAGGAGTTCACCAAATGTGCAGCGGTAGTGCGGTGTAAACTGCCATACTGTGGATTCTTGTAAGCTATCTAGTAGTAGAGTGGTTACCACCATACCTCAGAAGCTCATGACCTATCCGGAGGTAGCACGGTAAACGACCACCGCACGGGAACCTATTGACTGCACAACAATAGTGTGGTGTAAGGTGAAAAGCACTGTTTCTTGGTTGACTACTAAGATGTAAGCCGTTAATTAGAGGATGTTGTTGAATTGGAAGGAGGCCATTTGCATTCTTGGGAAGTTTGGCAGTTGTTCAACAGAAGAAGTTGAACTCAATCAATTGTACGGAGAATGAATCAATCATGGTTGTTGCTATACAATGCAATGTATTGTAACTGTGAAGGGTTAGAGAGTTCGATGGTTGGATGATCGAATGATTTGTTAGTGAATTTCATTATATGCTATTATTTGGAAGCATTGTAACAATTTTATTTTGTACGAGGTTGATCAAGGAAATACTATTGCTATAATATTATCATCTGAAAGGAGAGTTTGTAACATGTATGTAATTGTATTACTGTAATACAAGTAATTTTCTTTGGTGTGGTGGGTTTTTCTCCCATAAGGGTTTTCCCACGTAAATTTGGTGTCTATTGTATTTGAGTTTGTTTCTCCATTCATTTATTCTTCACATGTTTATCTTAATGAATTGTAATTGTAAAGTTTAAAGACAAATCTACATTCTCCTTTGAGTTTTGACATTAGGAAAGTTTGTTATGTATCTGTATTCTTTCCTTACAAGTGGTATCAGAGCCTGGCCAATTATGTTATCCTTGTGGGTAGGCTTGGTTTTTTGTGTCAATTCTATTCAGTGGGAGTCTTGTAGAAGTTTGGTAATTTAAATTATAGATTAATATGTCAAGCACATCAAGAAATTCAATGGTAGAAATTTTGAGTTGTGGAAACTCAAAATGGAAGACCTATTGGTGGATCGAGATCTTTGGCTTGATGGCTTGATGTGTCTAGAACAAAACCTTCTGGCATGAAGCAAGAAGATTGGGACCTCGCAGACATAAAAGAAAAAGGGTTAACAAGACTTTGTTTGGAAAACTCTATTCTCTTGAACATTCATGAAGAGAAGACTGCATCTTCTTTGTGGAAGAAGATTGGAGATATTTATTAGGGTAAATCCTTGATGAATAAATTGTTCTTAAGGAAGAATTTATACTCTTTGAAAATGGAGGAAGGGGTGTTTGTAGCTGATCATATAAATACGTTTAATACGTTGATTGCTCAGTTAACATCTGTAAGCGTGAAAATTGATGATGAAGATCATTGTATGCTATTGTTATGTTCTTTGCTAAATTCTTGGGATCACTTGGTGATGGCGATTGGGAGCATGACAACCACTTTCAAGATGGAAGATGTGGTTTCTTCTTTGTTGTTTGAAGAAATGAGAAGGAAATATTTTGAGATGGCGAAGGAGGCTCTTGTTGTTCGAGGCAGATCGAAAGAAAAAGATAAGAAGAAGGACAAGAAGTCCAAATCAAAATTAGAAGGGAGATCAAAGTCTTCTGGTAAGAATTCCAAGGTGAAGTGTTGGAATTGTGGGATACCTGGTCATGTTCGAAAGGATTGCAAAGAGGAGAAAAAGAAGAAGAAGAAGAACTCTTCCGACAATGATTCTTCTCAGAGTGATACAAATGCCTTCATTACAGACTTGGCAACTCAAGCATCTCATGATGTCTGGTTGATTGATTCTAAAGAATATTTCCACATGACATCTCATAGAGACTGGTTTACTAAGTATGAAATATATGATGGTGGAAAGGTGTACTTGGAAAGCGATTCATCTCTAGAAATTTTTGGTTGTGGAAGAGTTAGAATTTAGTTTCCTGATGGTAGAATTAAGGGAAGAGTCAGATTATTAACACAATGAACTTCAGCTCGTTGGATCATTCTATTTTAAAACCACATCAATAGTTCTCCACTCACCTCACTACTTTCTTCCTCACTCTATACGATGTTCTTGGGATAATGCCTTGTTGCCTTTTCATTCAGTAGTTGTCACTTATCATTGACATATTTTATCCTTCACTAGTTCTATCAATGATACAAGCATCCACGTGATGAAATCTTAGCCCTTTAAATTATGGTACATCCTCGATCACATTCATTTTCCCATCGTGCATCGCTGATTTAACTTCAAACTCTACATCACATCAACAACGGGAGATAAAGTGATGAAGCAAGATTAAAACACATGCACCTGCATGAAAATAAATGATACTAAAGACATCACTTATAAGATCAATTCAAATCAGTGAAAGAAAATTGAACAAATAACTCCATCCCTCATCACTATTTTGAAGCTTAAGTTTTGGAAAGGATCTACGATGAGCGATAGGAGAAAAAAAAAAAAGCACCAAGGCTATCGCTTATCACTAATACTACTCATAAAGTTTGCAAGCAATTAGCAATGAGAGATCCCAACGATTACATAGAACACTTGCATCATGTATCGCTAATACAAAACTTAACATTGAAAACCCATCCACGATACATGAAGCATAGGAGATACTTCATATTGCTCATCACTATTTTAAAAATTACAATCACACAACCATCTACGATGAATGATGAAGAGAAGAAAAAAATCTTGGAGTTCATCATTTATCGCTATAATATTCAAGGTTCAAGATTTATTAGCAATAAGAAAAAAATCAATGATATAAGGAGAAGCAAGAGCATTTCCCATCGCTGATTCATATCAAGAGCTCCCAAATCTATCTGGGATGAGTGAAACCAAATAAATACCACTCATCACTTATCACCATTTTAAACATACCTTTCAGAAACTATGTACGATGAGTGAAAAAGAGAGATGGCCGATGAGACTTAAGTGAAAACTATTAAGAACTTTCCCACAAGTTGTTCTAATGAAGGGGACCATCTTAAGATGATGTAGGAAAAAGGTCTCAAAAATTTATTAAGTCATGAAATGCAAAGGATGTAAAGGCCAAAAAGGCCTTTAATTCAACCTTATAAAAAAGAAGAAACTCAAACCTAGGCATGCAGGATTGGTTACTCCATGATCATCAATGACATAAGAAGTTTTAATATGACCAGAAATGGGCAACATGAGGTCAATGAAAAATTAGAACATTGCAAGGGTTTAGACTTAAGGGTTTCCCAGGTGAAATTGACAACAAAATAACAATATTGCAAAACCCAAAAGTCCAAAGATGAGAGGCCTATTTAAAAATGTAGGATTTTAAAAAATAGAACCAAAAATTTTGAGGGTTCCATCAATGGCTCCAATTGGGGACGTCTGTTTCTCCAAAATAGAGCAAGAGTCCAAAATCTCAGGTGAAGTAAACCAAGAATAGAGAACCAAAAATAAGGATGAAGCAAGAAAACCAAACCCAGATGAAACAACATATGTACAAAATTCACACAATTTAGAGGGCCAAACCAACCTTAAAACTAGTACCTACCTCTATCAAAAACCCTGTTTTCCACTGTTTGCACCATGCTAAGGCTGAAGACACTATCATGAAAGGTCCACCAGTTGATCATGTTGTGGCCAATTCTTTCAACCACTATAGACATGTGCTTGAACTTGCAATCATCTCTTTCATTCATGTCCCTCTGTGAATTGTAGTTAGGTGTTAATAGGAATATATGATTAGTGTGGCATTCTATCTAACTCAGCTTACCATTATATTCCACCAAATTCCCATCTAACTAGTATGGGAAAGTGAAAATTTCATAATCCATTTGATCAATTATCATCATTCAAACTGATATCAGATTCTTTCTGCTCATTAAGTTGGGAATCCTCATATACACTCCTTCCAAGGTTCCCATTCAGGGGTACACATTCACTTTTCTATGATAAACAAGAAATGTTCATACACAGGCTTCATTTAAAATTGGTGCTCATATTCATTAGAGTAGTATAAACCAGCTATGTTGCCAAATGCTCCATTACCTTGGGAATTTTACTCATCATAATCCATAGCATTCTTGCTTTCATTCATACCAGGGATATTCCCACCAAGGGCATCATCCCTACCATCCTAGGCACCAAATATTATTTTAGTTTTTGGTTCATTTTCATACTCCAGTCCTTTACTCCAATTATTGCTCAAATTGAAGCTAAAAACTTCATAGGATGAGTCAAGCATATCAGGCTTGATGTGATCAGCATTATGGTATTCAAGTATGTCATCAATTGAAAAGTTTGTTGATTCATATTTGTGGGACTCATTATACCCTGGACATTTATCATCCAAACAAGTTTCTTCATCCCTTTCTTCAACAAGCTCCCTGTTAAAAACAATCATATCCATCTCTTTCACAAACTTTTCACAATTCATTCCTCTTTCATATAAGCCATTAAGGACATGACATTGTTGGCTATCATTTTTAATTTCATCACTCCTAGTATTTAGCTCGTACATAGGCTGTTGAATATAGACATTCTTGTCTTGAAATTCACCATTGATCATATTCCTATAACACTCCAATTATGATGTTGTTGAACTGGGTATGTGCAGGATCATGATGGGCCAAAAAGTGGCAATATGATGGGTATGTGTAGGGTATGTGGCTGACAACTCTTTTTTTACCCAAAATTGATGAAACAAATAGGGTTTTTAAGGAGATTCTCAGCTTTCCACCAATATAAATTATGCTTTACTTTGAATTTAATAAATAATTATTATTCATTTTCTATTTGAATTATGACTAAAGTCCTGATTGATAGGTTGATTGAAAAACATCTATAGATTTCAAGGTATCACATTTTTGAATCCAAAACATGTGTCACATTCTATGCTTTGCATACTATAGGATTAAAAAGAAAATGAATTTCATGAAGTTTTGACCAATTTAAGGTGGTCAAACATATGAATTTTTATATTTTTAAAAGTTGTAATAAAAAATTCATACTTAATTATTTACTTGGAATCAAATTACACAAAATACACATCACATCGGGACATGAGTCCTCTACTTATATCTAAAATATTATAAAAAAATATTATCATTTTATTGTGGTTAGGATGGTTAGACAGACACCCACTTCTTTTTTCCCTGAAATTTAAGTACTAATGCATTGAAATCTCAAATTTTCACCAAATAGTTTTTTTTTTTAAATAAACCTAGTAGTTTAGAAACTAAATTCAATTTTCTACAAATTATATTCTTACATATTTTTGAAATAATATAGATAACTTATTCAAATTTTTACGTCAATTTTCCTAACTCTGATTTTTCTAAATTTTTCACCACTTAAGGGCCTGTTTTTTCCATGATGATCCTGCACATACCCAACTACATTCCATGATTCCTTCATTTTAATTTTGTTCATTTACTGGTGAGGGCAACAACTCATGAAGACTGGTATAGCTAAATCCTTAGGGCAAGAAAGATATCTCTAGGATAGTCTCAAAAAGAGATTCGTATTCCTCCTAAGAGCAATTAGAATCTTTATTTTCATTATCCTGGTCACCAACCTTCAAGGGTAAATCAATAGTTTTTTGTAAATATGACAATTTCATCACCCACACTACTAGATAGATGTTCTTCTTCTGAGACATCCTTATTCATTGCTTGAGTAAACATTTGACCTTGACCAGTACAATTAACGCTATGAGCTTGAAACCTCATTCTTTGTATATAATCATTCTTAGCCTCCTCAACAATCTTGATCCAATCAAGTATCTAATCAAAATCTTGAGGTTTCAATTCCTTAGGCAAGGCACTAAGTCCTAGCTCATAAATGCCATAAAATATGTCAATGCAATTTGAATTTGTAGGTCGTAACCCCTTAGAAATTTCTAGCAGGGCATCTAAGAACCTTGCTAACAACTCATATGGTGACTCATCCTCATATCTCTTCATGTCGGATAGTCTTTGGACTAACAACACCTGATCATTATTAATTAAACTTTATTGAAGTATCCTGAATCAATCCATGATTAACATGATGTGAGAATGAACAAGATGATATATCTAAAGCATTATCACATTGATCATCCTTTTCATCCTTATTTATTTCATCTATATGATGTGTATCTGGACAAAAAACACTTGCAACCATATATCCCTTCATCATTGAGTATTTCATAGTGTTTTCAATATCCATAGCAATATGATATTCCTTCTGCAATTTTGCAGGTTCCTTATCCCTTTATTAAATAACTCATCTTATTGTCAAAAGCACCAACATACACAATCAAACACTTTGCATCACTAGGTCTCAAGTATTCAAGAATATCTTTTACTGCTTTCATAAATTTGAGGTTAAAAGAAGGAACCAACTCTTCTTCATCTTGTTGGATTTCCCTAAATCTTTTTCTTATCTCATTTGAGCTAAACCTTTCACCAAATTGTTCCAAAAATGCTATCATAAAATCATCCCATGAAGCTCTAGAACATACTAGTAGATATGAGTACCAGTCTCTGGCATCCTCTTTTAATGACTGGGCAAACAACTTCATGACAACATCCTCATGGTTTATCTCAAAATCACCCATCAAATCTATGAATGCATCTAGGTTTTTAGAATCTAGCTTAGAATTTTTCCCTATAAATTTTGGTAAATGTTTCCTAATATCATCAGGGATCTTGTTAGGGAAACATTTAATACCACCAAAACTTAATGGTGTATATCTCTCAATAGAGAACTTCTTTTGAGGGAAAACTAGGAGTTGCATACCTGACATACTTTTACTTGATGTTTTACCATGAAATACAAGGGAATGGTACATTTCTCTTGTATCTTTATTTAAACTTCAAATATCAACTTCATAGTTGATGAGAAACTACCTTATCATGATTATAAAGATGCACAACTCAATATACTCATGCATTAAAGCTTTCTAAAAGGAAAATTTCAGAAATAAGCATATTTCTTCCACCCCATTTAGATACTAAAAATTTCATCTTAGAAGTATGTAGAATAACTGCCACTATTCCCTTCACTAGTGCTTTAATTCACTTAATTGGGAACAAAGTATTTCTTCCATATCTCAAAAAATTCCTTTCATACAAATTTATTTCTTCTTGCAAATCAAAATAGGGGAAACTTGGATATATTTGCAGATATTCTGAATTATGCTTTGTCAGGTTCTTTGCATAGAGTCACCACCTCCTTTGTAGAGGATCAAACTTCAACAATATGAATTTTATTTCACCAGTTGATTTCACTTTTAGTTTCCTTTTCCTCCAACAATTTTCATTGGCATAGAGTTCTTTGGAGTTGCCACCCACTTTTAGTGAGAACTTTAGTTTAGAACCTTCATGACTCTATCAAGGAAAAATGATCTACTATAAAGGTTTTCTCAAATGATTCCCCAACAGAGTCGCCATTTCTATTGGTTATTTTTTATGAACCAAACTTAATCTTATCCCTCATCTATGAATCTTCCAGAACTCAATTATTAACAAGGGTAAGGGTTGGCTAACACATAAGTGATGCTCTAAAAGATCCCACTTCTTCTCTTCGGGCTATGTGAAACCCAGGTGGGTAATCCCACTTATGCTCATAAGATACTTACTTGGTCAAAATAATTTCCACACACAAATGTATTCCTCACAAAGTGCAAACAAGAAAAATTCATCAAAGGCTTGGAAAACCTTTGAACAAGTTACTACCTATTGCAAGGAATATGGTACTACTTCAGTAACTGAAAGTTTTTGTTTATGAATTCATTCTTATTTCAAGTCTTTGGATAGGCTCACCACTAGCTCAATTAATTACAAGATAAGAAAAAAAAAAGGAGCAATGCCTTGTCTAAGGAAACAATGGAGTCATACTTTGCAATTAATCAGTAATACAACTACAATTTAACTCAGTAATCAGGGAACTATTGGAATGCTACTTTGTGGCATCCAACTCACTGTGTTTTAAAATACTGCTACTTATCAAGCCCTATATCCTTTTCCTATAAACCCATGACCTTATTTTAGCATTAAATCAACTCATTGAATTGAAGTAAAAATAAACCCATTCATTTAGTGCAAATGATAGAAGAAAATTGAAATTATTATTAACAATTTCATTCATAATTTGCAAGGAAAATACACAGAAGAGCACATATTTTACAAGTAGTATTTTCTTTCATTACTGATATTACTTTGTAAAACCATTTTAAGATCAAAATACATTAGGAATCATACCCTAAACTTGATTTTGATATATTCATCAACTTATCTATTTACATTCTACTGCTCTGTGAGCTTAGCTTTTGTCTACCCTTCTGAGACTCCAAAATTTTTAACTCCTGTAATCAGCCACAAAATTCCCTTTATATATAGGGGAGCAACAAGCATCCAGCTGAATTATGATTACATTTCACATTTCATTTCGAAACCTAATTTCAACTGAGTTTGAGAAAATCCCCAGGTGGTTACATGCAATCATTTAAGAGTAGGGGAGAGAAAAAGACAAAATTCATCCATAAGGTACCGTTAGTTATTGCCGCAACCTCCACGTCAAGAAAAAGATTCCTTATCATACCAATCGGAGGACTTCTACATCAACATGGAAGAGTAAAAGACCAACACCACAGACACTTAGATTCCTGATGCAGAAGCCATGGCGTCATCAAAAACAAAAACAAGGAGGAGAAGCTACTCTGAGTCGTCAACATAAGAGTATGCTCGACTACTCCTTGTTCATGATGCAATTGGAGGAACCTTCATCAGATTCATCATACGACACCAGAGAGAGAAGATATTGGCCATATCTTGAGTCAGTGTCACCTCCATCATCTGAAGGGATATCAGAGAGCACAATGGGAGAATTATGTTTTCCTAGGCAGGCCCTATGACCCTTATTCCTTTTCTTGTTGTGTCACCTACTCCTTGCCCTCAAACTTGAATAATTCTTCAGAAATGGTTATGTTTCTTAAGTTGTAGGTACTTTGGACAATGATTTTATTCTTTTTAACATGGGCCTTACTTTTACCCTTTCGAACCATAGAAGTTGTAGGGACTTCTTGCTCAAACATATCCTCATGACACTCAAACACACTAAGTCGACTAGACCTCCTAGTTGGTTGAATTGACACACTAGACTTTCCCATTTAATAGAACATAGGGTGAAAGCTAGAAAATCTAAATTGAGTAGAAATTCACCAACTTAAAAGCTTATGAATCAAATTTTTAGGAAAGCACATCCACAAGCCCCGACAATCACAACCAACCCTAGAAAAATGGAACTCCCCAGACAAAGAGAAGCAAGAATTATAGAGAGTCGATATGAAGACTAACTTACCTAGGACAAGAACATCAACACCTCTACATTTGAAATCTCAATACTCGCACATTCCTTCTATGACCCTCTCTTCATAATTTCATAGAACTGAAAATGGTGAGATCAAACATTAGGAATTCTGCATTAAATAGACCATCTAGAGCGTGCTATAATTAATGGTTGAAGAGATCATCGTGCAAGCAAGTTGATAACTTAGCAGTTCAATTTTAAATCTGGTCTGTCAATCTTTGAGGATTTAAAACTTAATCAATGGCAACCTTGAGCATCGTTTTTGTCTTTTACAACTTTTCCTAGAAAATAGTGATACCACCTCATAAAGTTGCCATGTCTACCCTTAATCCTCATTAGTCACCTGTGATCTGACAATTAACATGCATCACCAACCCAATCAGTGCTCCTTCATTAATATCAGTGAAGTACACAAATCCATCATTTGGAGAGAACAAACCTTCATACATTCCATTGCTCATTGCAAACTTGCCCCATCTTTCTAGGGTTCAATCAGTGATGAGAGCATTGACACTATGAACTTTAGCTCGTTGGATCATTATGCTTTAAAACCACATCAACGGTTCTCCACTCACCTCGCTACTTTCTTCCTTACTCTATACAATGTCCTTAGGATACTTCCACATTTCCTTTTCATTCAGTAGTTGTCACATATCGCCTACACATTTTATCCTTCACTAGTTCTATTAATGATGCAAGCATCCACATGATGAAATCTTAGCCCTTGAAATTATGGCCCATCCTTGATAATGTTCATTTTCCCATCATGCATTGCTGATTTAATTTTGAACTCTGGATCACATCAGTGATAGGAGATAAAGCGATGAAGCAAGACTAAGACATGTGCACCTGCATGAAAATCAATGATACAAAAGACATCGCTCATAAGATCAATTCAAATCAGCGAAAGAAAATTGAACAGATGAATCCATCGCTCATTGCTATTTTGAAACTTAAGTTTTCAAAAGGATCTGTGATGAGTGATAGGAGAAAATAAAAAAGCACCAGGGCTATCACTTATCACTAATTCTCCTCATAAAGTTTGCAAGCAATTAGCAATGAGAGATCCCAGTGATTACATAGAACACTTGCATCACATATCGCTAATACAAAACTTAACATTCAAAACCCATCCACGATATGTGAAGCACAGGAGATACTTCATATCACTCATCGCTACTTTGAAAATTTCAATCACACAAGCATCCACCATGAATAATGAAGAGAAGAACAAAATCCCAAAGGTCATCACTAATCTCTAATTTAATACTCAAGGTTCAAGAGTTAATAGCGATAAGTGAAAAATAAATGATATAAGTAGAAGCAAGAGCATTTCCCATCACTGATTTATATCAAGAGCTCCCATTGAAGCTATCCGCAATGAGTGAAAACAAAGAAATACCACTCATTGCTTATTACTAATTTAAACATACCTTTTAGAAACTATCTATGATGAGCAATAAAGAGAGATGGTTGACAGGACTTAAGTGAAAACTATTAAGCACATGCCCACAAGTCATTCTAATGAAGGGGACCATATTAATATGACATAGGAAAAAGGTCTCAAAAGTTCTTAAGTCATGAAATGAAAAGGATGTAAAGGAAAAAAAGGCCTTTAATTCAACCTTATAAAAAATAAGAAACTCGGACCTAGGCATGAGGGATCGGTTACTCCATGATTATCAATGACATAAGAAGTTTTAATATGACCAAAAATAGGAAACATGAGGTCAACAAAGAATTAGAAAGCTACAAGGGTTTAGACTTAAGGGTTTCCCAAGTGAAATTGACAGCAAAATAACAATACTACAAAGCCCGAAAGTCCAAGGATGAGAGGCCTGTTTAAAAATGCAGGATTTTCATAAATGGAACCAAAAATTTTGAGGGTTCCATCACATTGCCAAAGCCAAATAATTCCTAGGATGACATCATAGGATCCTAAAGGAGCTACATACAATTTTACTACAGTTGAGAAACACAGAAGTTCAACCTTATCTTCAAACAAGCATTGTTCCACCATTGCTCTTGTCTGATTTGCATATTCCACAACCCATGACTTTTCCATAAATCCAACTTTCCTAGTTAATTGATTAACTATTCTAGGTGAAAAAAAGTTTTTAGTTGCTCCAAAATCAATAAGTATAGAGATGGGTATACCAAATAGAATACCTAGAGTCTCCACTAGAGTAATATGATACTCCACTTGACAATTGTCCACAATAGCATGGAACCTCTGCTCGAACAAAGCTCATTGAGGTCGAAGAGAGTTTCCATGAGATTGAGGTCCTAAAGTCTTGTTGGGAAAGTCTTTGATAAAGTGGTTTCCACCACATGCATAACATATCATCTTAGGTCCTTTAACACCCCTCCATTTTTTATCTTTGGATCGATAGTGTTTTCTTTGTAATGCTTTGTTCTATTTATACTATGACTTTGGAACTTGGTTACTTTTGATCGCAATTGTTAAATGATGTGAATGTTATATTTTGATGTGATGGTGTTTTACTCTAATGTTATATTTATGGCATGTTTTGGAATAGCTTAGCAAATAATTGATTTAATGATGTTTTATGCTTGTGATCATATCATTGATGTTAGATGTGTCAGTTAGTGATATTGTATTGGTGAAGGGGACGGGATTGTATCACTCGCTTGCGAGTGCCCTATGATTCTGAGATTTCCTCTTCACGGTGTGTTTGATCATATTATATATATATATATATATGCATGTTCGATGTACTCTTTGTTCCCAGGTTGACAGGTACATGACATCGACTCCACCTGGTTCACAGGTTTGAGCGTGTCTAGTGACTAACGGTAACTGCTTGGGAGATAGTAGCTAGGTTTTTCGTGCCAAGTCATCACCTAGTCATAGTGTGTCGTTGGGTTGTCGCCGGATTTAGTTGTTTTAATTTGGTCCATTTTGCCTTGAGTATTTATTTAATTTCATATTATAGAGGTTATTAAATGGCTTGCATAGTTAAATTGATGATTAAATGTATTTAGTTGCAATGTTGAAACGCTATTTATTTTATTGATTGATTTGATTTAATTAATAAAATTAGATTGAGTTTATTGATTAATTAGATTAATGGTGATATATTAAATGAGATAGTTGTTTTGGCATTATTGTGTATTAAGTTTTAATTAAAATAAAAGTAGAAATCATGTTGGATAGTTAGAGTTAAATTAAAATAAATAAATAAATAAATGAAAATGTGTTTTTAATTTCACTTTTGAAAATTATTGATAAAGTAAATTCTTTGCAAAATTTGTATTCTTTTGTTTTAAAGAATTTTGAAAAATGCATGAGATTTGAATTAGAAAGTAAAATTGTTTTAATTTTGAAAAAATGGAAATATCTCCAAATTGTTCAATAAATTTAGTTGGTGGGGATATTTTAGGGGTTTGACCAATTTGGGGAAAAACTCTATTTTAGTAAATAGAATTTCATAATTTGGATTGGACAATTTGGGGAAAGGGGTTTTTGGCTATGGCTTGGCTTGGATTGGTGAAGGGATTGAAATTCTTGCTTGGGCTGAATTCAAAAGAAGAATTGGAAAGCACCATCTTGAAGTTCTTCAAGCTTTGGAGGAAAAATCAGGTTCTTTGTTTTTGTTTTTGTTTCATTTTGAAAAAGTTTAAATCCTTGATATGTTGTTTGGAAATCTTTGAAATGAAGTTTAAATTCAATGAAAGTCCATGAAAATATGTTTTAAAAACTAGCAATAGAAATTGAAAGATGCACAAAAGAAATTATCATTATTGTTTGGAAATTAAGAGTTATGTTTGCAAGTTCTTTGTTGGGTATTTTGTTTATGTGAAGAAAACTTGCTCAATCTAACTGTAAAATGGAGATTTACATGTAAATTTTCAAATATATATGTATATATATATATATTTTGTCAATATAAATATATATGCATACATATTTTAGAAGTATGGTTTTGCTTTCTTATTTTGGAAAATTTTCCATTCAAAAATATTTACTGTTAAATTCTCTTATGAGAAACTCTTCCCAGAAACAAAGGGAAGTTTTATTTATCTTTATTTTTTTAAGGGAAATAATTTTATTTTTTTTTATTTTGGTTGTGGGGTGGGGAAGCCAACCCCCACTGCCACCGCTGCCCAAAGGGAGGCGAGTCGTGTGCAGGGCACACGGGCCGCCGCCCGAAGGGAGGCGAGCCGTGTGCAAGGCACACGGGCCGCCGCCTGAAGGGAGGCGAGTCGTGTGCAGGGCACACGGGCTGCCGCCCTAAGGGAGGCAAACTATGTGCGGGGCACATAGGCCGCTGCCCTGGGAGGCAGGGCAGCCTGCACGTGCCCTAATTAGTGTTGGGTTTCTTTTGAAATAAATTCATTTTTTTAAAAAAAAAAAATTATTTATTTTATTATATATATTTTATATTATATATAAATATTATAATATATATATATATATATTATGTTATAATATGTATATATATTATATATATATAATCTAATTTAATTTAAATAATAAAGTATTAATTTTTAATTAATTGGATTATAATAATAATATATTTTATTTGGGTCATTTCAAATGGTGTTTAAATATTTAAATAGGAATTTCTTTTCTAAAAATGATTATTGCATTAATATAGTGGAAATGGATTTGATTTTATAATAAATAATGTTATTTAAAAGTTGATTTTAATCATTATGTAGCTTTGAGTAAATGAAATTAATTCGTTAGTTTTAAAATCCCTTAATATTGACAAGGTGGTTGATTTACTTAGAGCATGTGCAAATAATGCTATTTATTTAATTAATTTCATGTACTACATCATTGCTTGGATTGGGTTTAGGAAACCCTAACATTAGATATTGAGTTGCTTAGAATGCTTTTTAAATTATACTTCGTTCTTTTTTGGTGTTGTGCAAAATGTGCAAATACCCTAAAGTCTTCCAGATAGGGTTTCATTCCTTTGTATGGGTTGTCGTTATGATAGTCAACTTTGGATTGTCTTGGGTTTTGTGCCTCCTTTGGATTAGGAGTGGGTTTTGAGTTTTGTGTCTCCTTTGGATTAGGAGTGGAGTATGCGTTTGTTGCCTCCAGTGTTTGGAGAGGGTTTTGACCTTGTTTCCTCCAGTGCTTGGAGAGGGTTTGACCTTTGTTTCCTCCAGTGTTTGGAGAGGATTTTGACCTTTGTAGCCTCCAGTGTTTGGAGAGGGTTTTGTACTTTTGTTTCCTCTAGTGGTTGGAGTGAGTTTCCTTTATTTGTTGCCTCCTTGGTTTGGAGAGGTCGTCTTATCCAGTTTACCCATTGGTTTGTGGTTTTGTACCGTATGTGTTGTCATTAGGAGAGAGTGGCTCTATGTGGGGGTCCGACACACAGAGGGGCGCTAGGGTAACTCACTTATGGTTTAAGTAAGTGATAACTTAAAATGAATTAATGAAAAACTCTCAAACTAATTAAGATAATTAATGTCTCTCTCATAGATCATTCACTTTTAAGGTTTGAGATGAGACGAGAAGCGCAGTTGGTATGAGGGTCTGGCGGCTGGTAGAGTTGAGCCAGGATAACCCAAGATGTGTGATCGGTTGCCTAACAAAGTTGAGCTTGGGTAACTCATAGCAAATGTTGTGTGACACTCTCTCTATGTCAACCAGAAGTCAGTATTGTTGTACTGTGTAAAATATCATTGTTCTCTGGAAGCATTGTAACCTTTGTGTTAAGTGATGTTGCACTTGTATCCTTTTCAGTTCAATTATGTATTAACCTATGTCTAGAGATTGATGGTCTTGTTTAGGAGCTCTTGGTTACTATCTCCTAGCACGGGGGGTGAGCCTTCGGGTATCACATGGTTGGGTGGAATGTGCACCTTAGTCCGTTGGGTTTTCTTCTTGTTCATGAGGCGAGATTTCCAGTTGGAGAACTCGTGGGATCCAGTTTCTTTCCATGCTTAATTCTTTCAGTTGATCTTGTATATTATTACCCCTCATTTGCTATTGAGGTGGAAGTTGTAATATGTAATCATGCTTATTGGATTTACCTCATTCGGGGAATGAGAGTTGTAATCGTGCTGTAAATTATATTATTGGGATCAAGTGGTATCTCATATTCTTGATGTAAATTAGTATGAATGGAATGTATGTGAACTTAATTGTTAAGTAATTAAATGTTATGGATTTATTTCACGTTTCTTGTTTGGGTTTAAGTAACTCAGTCTCGTAACCTTAGGGGATTGGTTGGCAATGGTTAGTGAACTTGCATGTTAATTGTCCTTAAACAAAAAAAAATTAGTTCGTTTGTGTAGTATATTGCAACTTCCCCTAGGGTTTCTTGGCGGGGCTTTACAGGTCCTCTCGCTATTTCAGCCTTTCCAAAATTACTTGCATTTCCCCTACCATTATTGGTATTGTTCTTATTGGAATTTTTCCTTTTGTGATCCCTCCTTGGTTCACTCCAATTATTGTGAGATCCTTGACCTTGCCTCTAAGAATCTTGTACTTCACTAAACTTCTTTCGAGTCTAGTTGCTTTGGTCTACACCAAACTTCTTATGGTTATTCTTTCCTTGGAAGGTTGATATGGCCTTGAGATTCTTCTATGCTTAACAACCTTCTCATAAACTAGATCCATAGTGGTTGGACCATGCACATCCACCTCGCCACCTATCTTTCCATTCAATCCCATAATGAATTTCCTAATGAGGAAACATTCATCTTTCTGGTACATTGGCACGTACCTTAACAGATGAGTAAAATTCTCCCAATACTCATTGAATGGAAAATCCCCTTGTTTACGATTTAAAAAATAGTAAGATTTTGGTCGAAAAAGAGTTGGGGTAACCAACTTTTATGGAATATCTCCACGAACTCATCCCAAATCAATTTCAAAGAGCTAAGTCTGAGTTCCATTTTTTTTTCATCCACCAGCTAGAGGCTTCTCCCACTAACTAATAGGCTCCCCAAATAGCCTTGGTAATCTCAGAGTAGTTCTTTATCTCAAAATTACTTTCCATTTGTATTAGCCAAGCCTCAGCTTCTTCCCCGTTGGTACTTCCTTCAAATTTAGGTGGTGTTATTTTCCTCATGTCCCTAGAAAGTTTAATGGCCAAATGCTTCCTACTAGTTCCTTTAGATTGATACTGTAAATTCTAATTTTCATGTTCTTGAGTCTGAGTATGATTGTAGGAATTCTCTTACTCATTTTCATTGATAGGGGCTTCTTCATTAATTGGAACCTCTGTTCCACTCTATCTTTTTCCCTTACTTCTTGTTCAAGATTCCCCAACCTTGCATTGGTTTCATGAATGATAGTCAAAATTTGATCTAACTTGGCTTCAACACCCTCTCGACCTTCTACAACTTCTTGGCTCCATCAAAGATTAGTCCTTGTTCTCACCATCCTTTGCAAGAAAAGGGTTACAACTGAAGTTTCACCTTTATTACATTCAATTAAGTTTACACAACTTAGGAATAGCATTTAAATGAGCATTCATTCACACATAAAAGAAATATCACATAACTTTTAGCACAAGCTTTTGATAAACATATAACTTTTGTTTATTCATAAGGATCTCAATATCCTTTTCATTTACATAGAACGACTATTCAAATAGTTGAGAGGAGAGTATCCCTTGGATTCACTCTTAGATACATAGCTCAATGGGGTATACCCCTCAGATTTTTGTTCATCTCTCATTTTCTCTTCTTTATTCCAAAAGGGGTAGTAACCTTCAGATTTATCTTATGACACATAGTTACAATGAACATATCCCTCAGATTCATTACTTGAAGAAATTACAATCACTTTTGACAAAGGAAGAACTCAAGGATCCCTAAATATTAATGTAGGACTAATGCTACATTTCAAGGGCATATCCCTCAAAAGTGAAAAGGAGTCAGAATTTGTTGGTGAGAATAGATGTAAATAGTTGAAATTGGCTTCCTCCCTCATCCTTCTCTTCACTTAACTAATTCAAGAGAGAGCACGATTGTCTCAGTATCACTTAGACATACAACATTTCATAGTTGGTTCCCTCTATTGTAAGAACAGTGGCTTCCTTTTCCTTCTTTTCCCTTAGGTAGTACTCATTCATGATTACTAACTTTCTTGCAATTAACCTAAGATGCACCATCCTAGCATAAGAAGTTCCAAACATTAGTATCATTCAATGTTGTATGGAAAGTATGATGAGCACATAGGTTCTAGAGCTAAACCCGATAGCTCTAATACCACATGTAACATGTCGATTAGTCAACGAAAGTAAATTCAAAAAAAATTAACATCACATAAAGCATATATATCATTCGATATATTGATAGCATATATTCATGTTATCATTTTAATATATTTCAAGTCATATGTATATATATTTATATACATATATACATACATATATTGATATACACAATATGTGTATATATGTGTATATACATTTGCTTATTCAACCGATAGTACATATTTATAAGCTCATTGGTAATATATATATATATGCATACGATGTATATACATATATATATACATGTCTTATTATCCGTTTGATATTCTCATGCTCATGAGAAATCCATCCATGAGCATGTGTAGGTACGTCTACCTACATATACTCATGTATGCATTAACTCATTTGTATGGGTCTACCATCAACATGTAGATGTATACATATATGTACATACTATGTATATTTATCTTATCAATTGAATACAAAACATATATGAAGATCTCACAATCACAAAGAAAACCTAACAATATCATAACAAGAACATTCACAACAATACATAAACCTTCCCAAATTAAACCTCAACTAAAACTAAGGGATAGCTTACCAATTTATTGAACTATGACTCAACTAAACCAATCTATATGTGTGTGTGTGTGTGAAAAATCTCTATTAAGCTTCATTTAAGGGTTAACCAACCAATCACTTATCCTGAGTGATAATTCCCCTCCTTCCAGAGGATTTTTCCCTACATTTGCATCCAACTTAGAACATTGTAATGGTAGTTAGCTATTCATCAAATTGATCATTTGCATATAACCATTCCATAATAAGAATATCAAAATAAATCAATCAATTTTAATATTTAATCATAACTTCAAATCAATTTAACTTCCTTACATCATTTTCCAAACAATATAAAATCAAAGAGTAAACACATGTTTTTCAATAAAAATACAAGCACATCCATTCATTCAATATTTTAACCAACCATACTAATAGTAAATAGGTAAAAATTGAATGGGGTGTAACATATCCCCCCCTTGTGAATCATCGTCCCTGATGATTTTATGTAGCTAACATAGTATAAAAATAAAACAACACTATTTTTTTTCAAGAATTCAAAAAAGCATGTAAAACATGTGAAAACTTCTACTCAATTTCAGCATAATCCTCCCAAGTGGTAGAATCTTCTACATATTGGTCCCACTGGACTTTGCACTATAGAACCTCCTTGTTACACAAGTGAAGGTTATGTGTTTCAAGCAGCTTGAGAGGCTTGATTGTTACCACTCCAAGGTCATGTGCCTATAAAGAATTCCAATCAATTACATGATTATCACTTGATATATAGTTCTTTAGGTATGAGACATGAAAGATGTTATGGGTTCGAGCAAGACCTAGTGGCAACACTATTTAGTTAGCAACAAGATATACTTCCTCAAGAATCTAAAATGGACCTACATAGTACGAAGATAGTTTGGATGAATTTCCAAACTTAATGGAACTCTTTTGAGGCTTAACCCTTAATAAATTCTCTCCCACTACAAAATTTCTATGTACCCACTTAGCATCTACATAGCTCTTCTACCTATCATTGGCTTCAGCTAGCCTTTGCTTAATAACCTTAACTTTCTCCTCCATTTTGGACAACATCTTTGGACCAATGCTTACCCTATCCTCAAGCTTATCCCAGCTTATAGGGGTTCGACATTTTCAGCCATATAATACTTCAAAAGGAGCCACCTTAATTTTTGAATGATATGAATTATTGTATACAAATTCCACTAACAGTAAGTAATCTTCCCACTTGTATTGTTGATCCATACAATACATTCATAGTAGGTCTTCCAATGCTTGGTTTACTCTTTCTTTTTGACCATTTGTTTCCAAATGATATGTTGAACTTATATTCACCTAAGTTCCAAGTGCAGAAAATAAGGTTTTCCCGAACTTAGAAGTCACATGTGCATCTCTATCAGAGATAATCTTTTTTGGAATTTTGTGCAACCTAAACACCTCTTGTATGAATTTTCGGGCTATAACAAGAGCTCCATTAGTTAAATTTCTAGGTATAAAGTGTGCTACTTTAGTAAGCTTGTCTGCTACCACTAAAATAGCATTGTGCTTATTCCTTGACATAGGTAATCCTTGCAAAAAGTCCATGATGATAACTTGCCACTTACTTTCAAGTACATCATGTGTATACAATAGTCCCATAGGATGATGATGCTCAACCTTCACTCCCTAGAATTCTAAGCATTTATCCACAAATCTTGCAGCATCACCTTTCATCCCTTTCCAAAATACAATGGCTTCACATTAACCAGAATTTTGGTCACACCTAGATGTCATGAATAAGGTGCTTCATGAACTTCTCTCCACACTATGTTCCTTAACTCTTCGGAGTTGGGCACGTACACTCTTCCATTAAATCTAAACAACCCATTAGGTTCAAAGTGGTATCCTTCATACCTTGCATCTTGTGGATTATCTAGGAGTGCTTGCCTAACTTACTCATAGAACTTATCTCCTTTGCATTTCTACAACACTTGGCCTTTAAAGTTGATTTAAATTGTGACTATTGAGGCAATATGTCCCCTATGACTCAAGGCATCGACAATCCAATTTTCTTTCCCTTTAATGCAGTTGATTTTGAAGTCATACTCTGATATCAATTCCAACCATCTTCTTTTTCATGTGTTTAGATTGAGTTGAGTAAACAAATATTTCAAACCATTTTAATTAGTTTTCAAATCAAAAGTTTTTCCCAAAAAATAATGCCTCCACATTTGTAATGTGTGAACCATTGCTGCTAGCTCTAAATCATACAATGCATAATTTTGTTCATACAGTTTCAATTTTCTTGATTTGTATGCAATGACTTACCCTTCTTGCATTAAGACTCCACCCAAGCCTTCTCCTTACACATCTGTGATGAAAATGAAATTTCCATTAGGATCTGGTACTTTCAAAATTGGAGTAGTTGCCAACTTCTCCTTGAGTAGGTCAAATTCCACCTAACATTTTTCCATCCACTCAAATTTCTTTCATTTCCTTTGTAATGAAGTAATAGGAAAGACAATACTCATGAAGTTTGCAACAAACTTCCAATAGTATCCTACTAGACCCATACAACTTCTGACTTGGGGCACATTCTTATGTACTAGCCAGTCTAATACTTCCTTTATCTTGGTTCCACTAGAATTCTATCAACCAAGATTACATGACCTGGGTACTGCACTATCTTCTGAAAGAATGTACACTTAGAAATTTTCCCATATAACTGATGATCTTTTGACCACTAAAGAACTATCTCTAAGTTCTTGCAATGATCCTTATCATTCTTGGAATAAATTAGAATTTCATCTAAGAAAATCAAGACAAAATTATATAAACAATCCCTAAACACATTGTTCATTAGGTTCATGAATATTGTTGGTGCATTTGTAAGTTTGAATGGTAGGACTGTGAACTCATAATGTTTGTATCTCATGCTGAAAGCAGTCTTAAAGATGTCCTCATCTTTGATCCTCAGTTGGTGATCTCCTAACTGCAGATAATTTTTTGAAAACATAACTACTCCCCGCATTTGATCAAAAATATCATCAATGCACGACAATGGATAATTTTTCTTTATCGTAGCTTCATTAAGCATCCGATAATCTATGCACAAATGCAGTATACCGTCCTTCTTCTTTACAAAGATTACTAGCTCTCCCCAAGGTGAAACACTAGATCTTATCAATCATTTGGATGTCAACTCCTCTAGCTGTGCCTTAAGCTCCATTAACGGAGTCATTGTCATTCGATATAGTACTTTGGAAATAGGTTTCGATCCAAGAACTATATCAATGTAGAAGTCAAATACACTTTTAGGCGGTAATCCAGGTAGCTCCTTTGGAAATAAATTTGTAAAGTTTTAGAAGATGGGATATTTCTCCATATCCATTTCTCCAGTTTCTATTACTTCACCTTCCTCTACTTCATTATGGACTTGCAAACCATTGAAAACTTTGTCATCTTGAGAAATGGATTCCTCAAGTTTTTCCAACTTTACTGCAAAGAGTTTCCATCCTTTCTTCTTTTCCCTATGCAATTGCACTGTGGAGATTTGTCACAACTTGAATTCCCCAGGTGTCCCTTGTAATTTCACCCAATTTCCTAGATCATCTAAACACTCTAAAATTTTGCAATGACAATCCATTGTGGCTCTGTGTTTCCAAAGCCATTTCATTCCTAGGATGAGATCATAGGATCCTAAAAGTGCTACATATAAATGTACCTGAGTTGAGAAACAAGGAAGCTCAACCTTAGCTTCGAACAAGAAATTTTCCATCGTTGCTCTTGTTTGGTTTGTATATTCCACAAACCATGACTTTGTTATAAATCCAGCTTTCCTAGTTATTTGATTAACTATTCTAGGAGAAACAATTTTTTTAGTTGCTCCAGTATCAATAAGTATAGAGATGGGTATACCAAATAGAATACTTGGAGTCTCCACTGAAATAATTTGATACTTTTCTTGACGATTCTCCACAATAGCATGGGTCCTCTACTAGAACACAGCTCATTGAGGTGTAAGAAAGTTTCCACAAGATTGAGGTTCTGAATTTTTGTTGGGACAGTCTTTGACAAAGTGGTTTCCACCACATGTATAACATCCCATCACAGGTCCCCTCTCCCTATTTCATCATTTCCAGAATTACTTTTGTTTCCCCCAACATTATTAGTATTATTTTTATTGGAGTTTTTCCATCTGTGATCCCTCCTTGGTTCTAGTGGCACCTTCAAATTCTACAAATTTGAAGTGCCCATATTGAAAATTTTTCTTTTGCACACTCAAAAGTGCACTTGAAAAATATTCCTAAGTGACCTACTTTGGAAGGTCATAATTTGGGGCCTATTGACTTTCATGAAAAATCCCTTTGGTAGATACACTCATGTGACATATGTGAATGCACATGTCAGTTTTTAGCTTCCCATGATGAGTTTTGATAGTGTTTTGAAAGGCAGAGCTAGAGGGTTTTGGAATTTTTTGATGTTTGCAAACTCTGTTCTCTGAAGTGGCCTCTTGTTTGAGCTTGTATTTCACAATTGGATTATTATCATGATGAAAGGATTGTTGATCTCCATTCTCCCTCCATTCATGTACTCCCCTATCCAATTTCAAAGCCTTATGATCTGATTTGCTATTTTTTTGAGGTCAAAAGCAAATGTAGTTTGTTCAGATTTTGCATCTACTTTTCAAACATGTTTCAAGGTGGTCAACTTTGACCCCTAATATCTCATGAAGATTGATGATTGAGGTAAATAACTTTTGCACACATACTCAGTGTATCTAAATGAGCTTTTGTTTCTAGTGGCATCCCTCTAGAAGATGGTTTGATATTTTTTCAAAGTGGTGACTTTGTGAGCTTTAATTGGTTCTGAAGTGGTGCAATTGCAGAAATCCCTGAGTGAGAATTTTTTTTGATTAATATCTTTCACCTCAGGATCTCTTTTTCCAAGATATTTGTTGCACTACATTCTTGGGTCAAATTTCTACATGCCTGTTCAGTTTCAGGCTCCCAAGATAAGTTCTAATGGTTTATTTAATTATTTTTTGATTGCAACATGGCCAAAAATGGTGTTCTGTAAAGTCTCAAATTTTGAAATTCTAATAAAAAACCATTTTTTTTTGGTCTAAAACCTCTACAACTCCATTTTCATAAAAAATGGTGGTCATTTGATACATTATTTTAATGTACTTTTGTTGCAGTGAACACATCTCAGGGGCCAGTTTACAAAGGAGGTACTTGAATTTTAAGGGCAGGGAAAAAATTTAAGAAATGGGTTTTCTCTAAATAATTGATTATGGCCGCACACAAAAAATCTCAGCTCCAAGGTTCACCATTTGTGTGCAGTCAAATTTCTCCATTTGGCCCGCAAGCGTAATTAGAAGTCAATTTATCTAAAGTTTCAAATGCTAATATTTAAAATATTTTGAATATTTTAAATATTGTGCAAATATAAAGGGGAAAATATAAAGTGCATTTCAAATTTTTTTGGACCAGAACAAGTTTAATTCTTAGCTCTCATTGGTCTAGACATGGCTTTCATGGTTGGAGGAAAAACTCATTGCCCAGAAACCAAAAAGCTTTGTCTTTCCCTTTGAAATAAGTGATACAATGTTTCCAGCAATAAATTCTGATATGAAAGGTTTATTTAATATTTTCCTTGGTTTTGGAAAACTTTATGGCTGGCAAAGCTCTCATGCCTCTTATGAAGGCCTCTCCATTTCAACCAACAACCCATCATGAGCGATGGACTTGCTTTCCATCGCCCATCGCCAGTTTCCATTATCTCATCCCCTCATGAACGTGCGATGAGCCATGCCTTTTCTTTCCCATCAGGCATCGCGAGTTCATCTCTCCATTTCTCAAATGGATGTGTGATGGGTGATGCCAGGTAAAAGCTTGTTGGGGAAAGCATGTGGTGGGTCCCATGAAAGAATGAAGGGCACAAAAAGATTTGTATAAGCCCAATAAAATATTTAAAACATTATGGGCACCGTAGAGAACAAAGTTAAATGTTGGAGATAAATGTGCAAAGTGCAGCTATAGTAAATTGGAGTAGAGATAAAATGTTTTACAGGTGAAATTGAGCATTTGTAGCCAAGTGAATGGAGAAAGATGTAAATGGGATAAATATTTTTACCAGAACAAACCAGAATATAAGCACGGGAAAAAATGATTTTTTCCTGAGGGAATTCTCTATGGACAAATATTTTAAATGAAATGTTTAAAATATTGTGTGCACAGGCTGGGAGGTGAAAATATGAAGTTGGTTGCAAAGTCAAAATGACACGAGAGATAATTTTATAAAGTGAATGAAATATTCACTATTGAAGGAATATTTTATTTTGTTGAGTGTAAAATATGCAACAAAATAGGAGCAGAGATAAAATGCAAAAAAAGGGCAGAAATACAAGGCTTTCATGGAGGAATTATTTTTCAACTGCAAGGTAAAAGTGGTGTTGATTTTTCACGAAATGTGAATTTTTTGTTGAAGAATCAAGAGGCAAGCAAATCTAGAGGTAGTGGTTTGTTATGAAGAGAGAAGAGAAAGGCTTTGCATTTTTTGTTGTAGATAAGGATGGAAATAAGAAGATCCCAAATTACTTCTACCTGCTAATCAATAGAAAATAATACTGCCCAGTGTCTTTTACAAATTTATTTTAGGGTTGTTTCTCCTTCTTTTTATTCTCTTCTTCTCTCATTCTAAAGGGTTCCATTTTTTGAAAAGTTCTGCAAGGTAGGCAGAAGCCCTAGGTAAATTGTAAAGCTATGGTGAAGTATGACTGTTAGTCACTAATCCGAGTGTTATTGTGTTCTGAATTGAGCTTCATGTTTATATTTTATTCTATAATTGTCTTCGTGGCTAAAACACGATACTCTTTTGAATTCAATAATCAAAGATTATTTGGGTTTTTTCATGCACATTTGTTTCATTTGAGTTACATCTATTATTACCTTCTATTCAGTGAATAGCGTAATTGCTTTAATGAGTGTCATATGCATTTTTTATTGCCTATTGTTCAAGGGATGGTGTAATTGCTTTAACAAATGTAACAGGAGTGTTGTGTTTCTAGATGGATTTGTGAGAATGGTTATCTGATAAAGCTTTAGTGGTCTTGTTATCATAATGTGATAAGATTTTCAAAGATCTTGAAAGCATGTCTAACACTATAGGATGAAGTGTTGGTTATATGACACCATAGCCCTCTTCTTGGCACTAGTCAATTTTTATGCATCTTTCGTTTTCAGTTTGGTCCCAAATTATTAAATCAAAAACCTTTCAATTTTATTTTATGAGTATTTGTATCTACCATGTTCTCCATGCTGAGAAATGAAATTCACCCAATGTCTTAGCCAATGTTGAGTGATATTTTATGCTTCTTAGCATATTCTAGTGAGCATCATTTTTTAAGCAATACCTTATTGTGTGTGTTTAATTCTTTAGGTGTTGCTAAAGGGTCACCCCCTAGGTCCTACAAAGCCTGAAGTGTAGGGGAAATGTGTTTTAATCTTATTTCTTGTTAGTTGGCCAAATCTTACATTAAGCCTGAGCATGAAGTGTGGCTTACTTCTAGGATTTAGTGGATCTATTGATTTGGAGAACCAACAGATTCACTCCAATTATTGTGAGATCCTTGACCTCCTTGTCTCTGAGAATCTTATACTCCACTAAACTTCATTGGAGTCTATTTTCTTTGGATTCCACCAAACTTCTTATGGTTCCTCTTTTCTCAGAAGGTTGAGATGGCCTTGAGCTTCTACTCCTACTTAACAACCTTCTCATAAACCAAATCCATAGTGGTTGGACCATACGCATCCACCTTGCCACCTATTTCTCATTCAATCCCATAATGAATTTTCTAATGTAAACATGCTCATCTTTCTGGTATAATGGCACGTGCCTTAATAAACAAGTAATTTTTTCCCAATACTCATTGACTAACATATCCCCTTGCTTAAGATTTTAAAAATCAATAAGCTTCTGGTCGAAAAAGAGTTGGGGTAACTACCTTTTATGGAATATCTCCATGAACTTATCCCAAGTCAATTTTAAAAAACTAAGTTTGAGTTCCATTTTCTTGTTCATCCATCAGTTAGAGGCTTCTCCTACTAATCGATAGGCTCCCCAAACAACCTTAGTAACCTTAGATTAGTTCCTTATCTCAAAATTATTTTCCATTTGTATTAGTCAAGCATCAGCTTCTTCCCCATTGGTACTCCATTTGAATTTAGGTGGTGTTATTTTCCTCATGTTTCTAGAAAGTTTAGTGGCCAAACGCTTCCTACTAGTTCCTTCAGACTGAGAGTGTAAATTCTCATTTTCATGTTCTTGATTCTAAGTATGATCACAAGAATTCTCTCCCTCATTTTCATTAATAGGGGCTTCTTCATTAATTCAAACCTCTTTTTCCACTCTATCTTTTTACCTTACTTCTTGCTCAAGATTCCCCAACCTTGCATTGGTTTCGTGAATGATAGCCAAAATTTGATCTAACTTTGCTTTAGCACCCTATAGACCTTGTATAACTCCTTAGATCCCTCTAGGATTAGTCGTGTTTCTCACCATCCTTTGCAAGAAAAGGGTTAGACTTGAATTTTCACCTTTACTAGATTCAATCAAGTTTACACAACTTAGGAATAGCATTTAAATGAGCATTCATTCGCACATAAAAGAAATTTCACATAAGTTTGATCACAAGCTTTTGATAAACATATAAATTTTATTTATTCATAAGGCTATCAATATCCTTCTAATTTACATAGAACGATTATTCAAATAGTTGAGAGGAGATTATCCCTCGAATTCACTCTTAGATACATAGTTCAACGGGGTATACCCCTCAAATTTTTACATTCATTTCTCATTTTCTCTTCTCTATCCCAAAAGGGGTACTCACATTTGGATTCATCTTCCGACACATAGTTATGAGGATCATACCCCTTAGATTCATTATTTGAGGAAGTTACAATCACTTCCGACAAAGGAAGAACTTGAAGATCCTTAAATATTAATGTAGGACTAATGCTACATTTTGATGGCATATCCCTAGAAAGTGACAAGGATTCATACTTTGCTTATGAGACTAGAGGTAAATAGTTGAAATTGGCTTCCTCCCTCATCCTTCTCTTCACTTGACTAATTCAAGTGAGAGCATGACTCGTTGTCTTAGTATCACTTAACTAGACAATATTTTCATAGTTGGTTCCCTCTATCATAAGAACAATGGATTCCTTCCCCTTCTTTGCAATCAGGTAGTGCTCATTCCTAATTACTGACTTTCTTGCAGTTAACCTGAGATGCACCATCTTGGCATAAGAAGTTCCAAACATTAGTCTCAATTGAATATTGGATGGAAAGTATGGTGAGCACATAGGTTCCAAATCTAAACCTGGTAGCTCTGATATCATATGTAACATGTCGATTATTTAATGAAAGTAAATTCACAAAGTTTTAACCTCACATAAAACATATATATCATTTGATATAACGATAGAATTTACTCATGCTATCATTTTAATATATTTAAATTCATATGTATATATATTTATATACATATATTGATATACACGATATGTGTGTATATATGTATATATGTATATATCCATATATACATATATCCATATATACATTTTCTTATTCAACCAATAGCACATATTTATAAACTCATCAATAATATATATATGCATATCATGTATATATACATGTATTATTATCCATTTGATATTCTCATGCATGTGAGCAATCCATCCATGAGAAAGAATAGGTATATTTACCTACATATACTTATGTATGTATTAACTCATGTGTATGGATTTATCATTGACATATACATGTGAATACATATATGCATACTATGTATATATATCTTATCGATTGAATATAGAACATATATGAAGATCTCACAATCACAAAGGAAACCTGACAATATCATAACAAGAACATTCACAACAATACATGAACCTTCCCAAATTTAACCTCAACCAAAACTAAGGGATAACTTACCAATTTCCCAAACTATGACTCAATTGGACCAATCTATATGTGTGTGTGTAAAAAATCCTAGTTAGGCTTCTTTTATGGGTTAAAAGACCAATCACTTCTCCTGAGTGATATATCCTCTCCTTCTAAAGGCTTGATCCATGCATCTGCATCCAACTTAGAACATTGCAATGGTAGTTAGTTGTTCATCAAATCAATCATTTTCATATAACCATTCCATAATAAGAATATCAAATTAAATCAATCATTTTTAATATTTAATCATAACATCAAATGAGTTTAACTTCCTTTCATTATTTTCCAAACAATATATAATCAAAGTGAAAACACATGTTTTTCAATCAGAAATACAAGCACATCCATTCATGCAATATTTTAACCAACCATAGTAATAGTAAATAAATAAAAACACAATGGGGTGTAACATATCCCCCCTTGTGAATAATTGTCCTCAATGATTTTATGTAGCTAACATAGTATAAAAAATTAAAAAACATATCATTGTTTTTCAAGCATTCAAAAAAGCATATAAAACATGTGGAAACTTCTACTCAATTTCAGCATAATCCTCCCAAGTGGAAAAATCTTCTACATACTTGTCCCACTAGAATTTGCATTGCAGAACCTCCCTATTACGCAAGAAAATTTTACATGTTTCGAGCACTTTGAGAGGATCGATTGTTACCACTCCAGGGTCTTGTACCTATAAATCATTTCAATCAATTACATGATTATCACCTAGTATATACTTCTTTAGGTATGAGACGTGAAAGACATTATGCATTTGAGCAAGAGTTGGTGTCAATGCTATTTGATAAGCAATAGGATTTACTTTCTTGAGAATCTAAAATGGACCTTTGTAGCACGGATCTAGTTTTGATGAATTTCCAAACTTAATGGAACTCTTTTGAGGTTTAACCCTTAACAAAACCTTCTCTCCTACTACAAAATTTCTAGGTGCCCACTTAGCATCTGCATAGCTCTTCTTCCTATCATTGGCTTCAGCTAGCCTTTGCTTAATAACCTTAACTTACTCCTCCATTTAGGACAACATCTATAGACCAATGCTTACCCTATCCCCAAGATTATCCCAACTTATAAGGGTTCGACATTTTTGGCCATATAATGCTTCAAAAGGAGCCATCTTAATTATTGAATGATAGGAATTATTGTATGAAAATTTCATTAATGGTAAGTAATCTTCCCACTTGTATTGTTCATCCATTCAATAATTCTTAGTAGGTCTTCTAGTACTTGGTTTACTCTTTCTGTTTGACTATCAATTTCTAGATGATATGTTGAACTTATATTCAACTGAGTTCCAAGTGTAGAAAATAAGGTTTTCCAAAACCTAGAAGTCACACGTGCATCTCTATCAGAGATAATATTTTTTGGAATTTTGTACAACCTAAACACCTCTTGTATAAATTTTCGGGCTATAACGGGAGCTCCATTAGTTAAATTTCCTTGTATAAAATGTGCTAATTTAGTAAGCTTATCTACTAGCAGTAGAATAGTATTATGCTTATTCCTTGGCATAGGTAATCTTTGTAAAAAGTCAATGATGATAACTTACCACTTACTTTCAGGTACATCATGTGGATACAATAGTCACATAATATGATGATGCTCAACCTTCACTCTTGCATTCTAAGAATCTAGCCACAAATCTTGTAGCATCACCTTTCATCCCTTTCCAAAAATACAATGGTTTCACATCATCCAACATTTATGTCACACCTGGATGTCTTGAATAAGGTGCTTCATGAACTTCTCTCCACACTATGTTCATTAACTCTTCGGAGTTGGGCACATACACTCTTCCATTAAATTTTAACAACCCATCAAGTTCAAAGTGATATCCTTTTTACCTTGCATCTTGTGGATTGTCTATGAGTGCTTTCCTAACTTGCTCATAGAACTCATCTCCTATGCATTTATACAACACTTGGCCTTTAAATTTGATTTGAATTGTGACTATTGAGGCAATATGCTTCGTAGAACTCAAGGCATTGACAACCCAATTTTCTTTCCCTTTAATGTAGTTGATATTGAAGTCATAATCTAATATCAATTCCAACCATCTCCTATGTCGTTTTTTTAGATTGGGTTGAGTAAACAAATACTTCAAACTGTTGTGCTCAGTTTTCAAATCAAAAGGTTTTCCCAACAAATAATGCCTACACATTTGCAATGTGTATACCACTACTGCTAGCTCTAAATCATGCGCTGCATAATTTTTTTGTATGGTTCAAGCTTTCTTGATTCTATGCAATGAATTTCCCTTCTTGCATTAAGACTCCATCCAAGCCTTCTCTTGACTCATCTATGATGACAGTGAAATTCACATCAAGATTTAGTACTTTCAAACTTGGAGCAATAGTCAACTTCTCCTTGAGTAGGTCAAATGTCGCTTGACATTTTTCTGTCCATGCAAATTTCTTTCCTTTCCTTTGTAATGAAGTAATAGAAAAGGTGATACTCGAGAATTTTGCAACAAAGTTCCAATAGTATCCTACTAGACCCATAAAACTTTTGACTTCAAGCACTTTCTTAGGTACTAGCCAATCTAATACTACCTTTATCTTGGCTAGATCCACTGAAACTCCATTAGTTGAGATTATGTGACCTAGGTACTACACTTTCTTCTGAAATAATGTACAATTAGAAAGTTTCTCATATAACTGATGATCTCTTAACCGCTTAAGAACTATCTCTAAGTGCTTTTGATGATACTTCTCATTCTTTGAATAAATTAGAATTTCATCCAAGAAATCTAAGAAAAAATTATCTAAACAATGCCTAAACATGTTTTTCATTAGGTTCATGAATTTTGTTGGTGCATTCATAAGTCCGAATGGTAGGACTAGGAGCTCATAATGTATGTATCTCATTTTGAAAGCACTCTTAAAGATGTCCTCATCTTTGATCCTCAACTAGTGACATCCTGAACGTAGATCAATTTTTGAAAACACAGCTACTCCCCACATTTGATCAAAAATATCATCAATGTGTGACAATGGATACTTGTTCATTATCGTAGCTTTATTAAGCATCCAATAATCTATGCACAAACATAGTGTACCATCCTTCTTCTTTACAATGATTACTGGTGCTCCCCAGGGTGAAACACTAGATCTTATCAATCCTTTGGATATCAACTCCTCTAGATGTGCATGAAGCTCCATTAACTCAGTCATTTTCATTCAATATGGTACTTTGGAAATAGGTTTTTCTCCAGGAACTATATCAATGGAGAATTCAAACACCCTTTTAGGCATTAATCTAGGTAGCTCCTCTAGAAATACATCTACAAAGTTTTGCAAGATGGGATATTTCTCCATATCCATTTATCTAGTTTCCATTACTTCACCTTCCTCTACTTCATGATGGACTTACAAACCATTAAAGATTTCATCTTGAGAAATGGATTCCTCAACTTTTTCCAACTTAACTGCAAAGAGTTTCCATCCTTTCTTCTTTTCCCTATGCATTTGCACCACAAAGATTTATCACAACTTGAATTCCCCATGTGTCCCTTGCAATTTCACCCAGTTTCCTAGATCATCTAAGAACTCTATAATTTTTGCATTACAATCCACTTTGGCTCTATGTTGCCAAATCTAGTTCATTCCTAGGATGAAACTGTAGGATCCTAAAGGTTCTCCATACAAATGTACCTAAGTTGAGAAACAAGTAAGCTCAACCTTAGCTTTGAACAAGCATTGTTCCACCGTTGCTCTTGTCTAGTTTGCATATTCCATAACCCATGACTTTTCCATAAATCTAGCTTTTCTAGTTATTTGATTAACTATTCTAGGTTAAAAAAAGTTTTCAGTTGCTCCAGTATCAATAAGTATAGAGATGGGTATTACCAAATAGAATACTTGGAGTCTCCACTAGAGTAATTTGATACTTTGCTTGACAATTGTCCACAATAGCATGGATCCTCTACTGGAATGTAGCTCGTTGAGGTGGAAGAGAGATTCCATGAGATTCAAGTCTCAAAGTATTGTTAGGATAGTCTTTGACAAAGTGGTTTCCACCACATGCACACCATCCCATCGCAGGTCTTCTGACTATTTTGGTCTTTCCAAAATTACTTGTTTTTCCCCAACATTATTGGAATTGTTCCTTCTGTGATCCCTGCTTGGTTCATTCCAATTATTGTGAGATCCTTGACCTCCTTTCCTCTCATAATCTTGTACTCCACTAAACTTCTTTGGAGTCTAGTTGCTTTGGTTTCCACCAAACTTCTTACAGTTCCTCTTTTTTTGGAAGGTTAAGATGGACTTGAGATTATGCTCCTGCTTAACAACTTTCTTATAAACTAGATCCATAGTGGTTGGACCATGCACATCCACCTCACCACCTATCTTCCCATTGAATCCCATAATGAATTTCCTAATGCAGAAACACTCATCTTTTTGGTACATTGGCACATATCATCTTTTTGGTACATCGGCACATACTTTAATAGATGAGTAGACTTCTCCCAATACTCATTGACTGACATATCCCCTTGCTTAAGATTTTGAAAATCAATAAGCTTCTGGCCAAAAAAGAGTTGGGGTAACTACCTTTTACGAAATATCTCCATGAACTCATCCCAAGTCAATTTCAAAGAGCTAAATTTGAGTTCCATTTTCTTGTTCATCCACCAATTAGAGGCTTCTCCCATTAACTCATAGGCTCCCCAAAAAACCTTGGTAACCTTAGAGTAGTTCCTTATCTCAAAATATTTTTCCATTTGTATTAGCCAAGCCTTAGCTTCTTCCCCGTTCGTACTCCCTTCAAATTTAGGTGGTGTTATTTTCCTCATGTCCTTAGAAATTTCAATGGCCATACGCTTCCTACTAGTTCTTTCAAACTAAGAGTGTAAATTCTCATTTTCATGTTCTTGAGAACTTGAGTATGATTGTGGGAATTATCTCCCTCATTTTCATTGGTAGGGGCTTCTTCATTAATTGGAACCTCTTGTTCCACTCTAGCTTTTTCTTTTATTTCTTGTTCAAGATTCCCCAACCTTGCATTGGTTTCATGAATGATAGCCAAAATCTGATCTAACTTGGCTTGAACGCCTTTTGGACCTTGTCCAAATTCTTGGCTCCCTCTAGGATTAGTCCTTATTCTTACCGTCCTTTGCAAGAAATGGGTTACACCTAAAGTTTTACCTTTATTATATTCAATTAAGTTTACACAACTTAGAATAGCATTTAAATGAGCATTCATTCGCACATAAAATAAATTTTGAACATAAGTTCGAGCACAAGATTTTGATAAACATATAACTTTTATTTATTCATAAGGATCTCAATATCCTTTTCATTTACATAGAATGACTATTCAAATAATTGAGAGGAGAGTATCGCTCAGATTCACTCTTAGATACATAGCTCAAGGGGGTATACCCCTCATATTTTTGTTCATCTCTCATTTTCTCTTCTCTATCCCAAAAAGGGTAGTAACCTTCAGATTTATCTTCCAACACATAGTTACAAGGAACATATCCCTCAAATTCATTACTTGAGGAAATTAGAATCACTTTTGACAAAGGAAGAACTCAAGGATCCCTAAATATTAATGTATGACTATCACTACATTCTGAGGGAATATCCCTAGAAAGTGACAAGGAGTCAAACTTTGTTGGTGAGAATGGAGATAAATAGTTGAAATTGGCTTCCTCCATAATCCTTCTCTTAACTTGATTAATTTGAGAGAGAGCATGACTGATTGTCTCGGTATCACTTAACCAAACAACATTTTCATAGTTGGTTCCCCCTATCATAAGAACAATGGCTTCCTTTTCCTTCTTTTCCCTCAGGTAGCACTCATTCCCAATTACTGACTTTCTTGCAGTTAACCTGAGACGCACCATCCTAGCATAAGAAGTTCCAAAAATTAGTCTCATTCAATGTTGGATGGAAAGTATGGTGAGACATAGGTTCCAAAGCTAAACTTGGTAGCTCTAATACCATGTGCAACATGTTTTTGATAAAAGGGTAAAACAAGTTTTATAGGGACCTGAAACCACAACGTTTATAATAAAAAAGAGAGGACACAAAAGTCCAACCAAAAATATTAGCTTCCCGAGAAAAGATCAGCAACATCCACACGAGACAGACCAAAAAGATCAGCAGAATTAACACAAAAACCCCAGTCGTTAGCTTAGAGTCTTGAGGACAGACTCCGTATCTGCCTCCAAATTTTGCATATCACTGATTCCCTTTTTAAAAATTTGGATCATCTTCGAAGTAGGGGGGACCTTACGCTTCAGATTAGCTCTAGTTCTTTTGGAAATGCCTACATCCGTATCCTGGCTTTTGTCCTCTATTTCCTCCATATCCACCACCAGAGACCCCTGTTGGGCTTTATCAAGCTTTTTTGTCATCGCGTTAATGATAATGGCATTGTGTCTTACCATTCAGTTGTTTTGTTTAGCAAAAGTTTTGATGGTATTCCTTATATTCTCAACCTTGAAGTCTATATTTCTGTTGATGTGACCATGAACCCCACTATCTATCTCTTTCTTTTCAAACTCTGCAACCTTAGCACCCAACTCTTCAATCTTGCTTTGAAGGGCCCAATTTTTTATTTTCAACTCATTAATCTCGGTGAAAGTCCATTCCAAAAGTTTGAAGTGGGACTCAGAGTTGGTTTTGGCTAGGTTCAGGACATCCAGAGAGGGCTCCTTACTAGTATTAGGACAAGTTATCTCAGGGTTAGGAGAAATAGGGGAGTCATCCTGTTTATCTGTCATAGGATCAGTGCAAAACTCAATTTTGTTAGCGTCAGACTCCTTTGAATCAGAGGAATCTTCGGGGTAAGAAACAAGGGTTTTGGCTTGGGTTTTTTTATCGATAGAACTATTCATAAGGGAAGGGCTATCATGCACAAGCTCAGCGCAGTCTTGGTCAGAAAGGGGAGTAGGGTTTTTGTTCCCAGAAGGGACAGCGTGCGAGCTAAGAACATTTCTATTTGAACTAGAAATAGGCAGATACTCTGAGCCACTGGGCTCAGTGTCTTCACTCTCAGAATCCGAAATAGCTTCTAGAATACCAGGGGCAGACATTTTTTGGAAATGTTCAACAATCAACCTTATTAACCCAGTGTGTACGATGGGAAATATTTTAGGATTTTTCTTGTTATCCTCCATGCTTTTCTTCAAGGAACAGAAAAGATAATAGGGGAGAGAGACCCTAACCTTGTGGTGGAAGTGATTGAGAAGAGAAAAGTGGTACCCATAGACTCTGGTGAAGCGCCTGTCCACCATTATGTACTCCATGATGACCCGCATAACCTTTCTCCAAATGGTCTTTATTGTGTCTACCTCGAAGTAGCTGTTTGCAATTTTAACAAGATTCTTCCTTTCTTTGTCCTTTTTGGGAAATCTGGTCACGACTTCATCAGAAAAAGCCCCGTCTCTGAAGAACTTCTTCCCTTCAGTCGATAAGCCCGTAACATCAGCGATTAAGTTTTCGCTGAGCTCCACATTCCTGCCAAACAGGGTCAAATTTTCATTATTCCAATTTTTAACAAAGAGGTCTGTGGCCTTCTTGTTAGAGCCATGGAGCTTCTCCAGGAAAGGAAGCAACCCTCCGCTTTTAACCTTATTCCAGGCCTTGGAATTTTTCATGTGTGTTTCATAGCTATCTAGCTCAATTCACTTTCTGTCTCCTCCCATTTCAGCTGACACAATGGGGTAGACCCAAGAAAAATCTTTACTAAATTTGGCTCTGCCAAATCTGAGAACCCATAAAGTGTGTGGGGCTTTCTTGCAGATTAAGCCGCTGGGCTCAGTCCCATGCAATCTAATGATTGTGATGTGAAAGATCCAGCCTGTCCTCATTAAAGGGATAATATGTCGCTTTTCCATGTGACTTATCATAATTTAATAGGGTGCAAACATTAGAGTTTAGATCGTTAATATTATGCCATGTGCGCACCTCTTTACTCCTCACTCCTTCATTAGTGAAAAAATCCGCAACATTGGCTTCTCTGTAAGCATGTGATATTTTAACTTTATCAAATTTAGCCAAAGTCAATATGGCATCCTCGACCCACGATTTAATGGTCCACGAGGGGGGAGACTTGCCACAGAGGCAGTCGATTATGTTTTTGGAATCTCCTTCAAGCCACAGATTCTTAATGTTAAGACTTTGGGCTAAATTTATGATGTGAAAAGCTCTAGAAGCCTCCGCCAGATGATTTGTTTGGGAACCAAGAGGAGAGGTCGTTGCACCTATGAAATTGCCAAAGGAATCCCTTATGACTCCACCACAGCCCGCTGCCCCCGGATTACCTTTAGCCGCACCATCAAAGTTAGCTTTGATCCAACCGTTTGGCAGAAAGGACTAGCAAACACCCTCTCTGTCTTTCTTGGCTTTTATAGAGGTTCCAAGAATATCAAGACTTATGTCCCAATCCTTCGCAACAGTTAGGTCATAACTCGAATGCTTTGCTTTCATGGATATACTATCCTTCTGAACCAAAGCATTGAAATTTTCCTTCAAGAATCTAACAATTTTATCAAAGACAATATCCACAGAGGCTTCTTTACCTCTATAAATTCTATTTTTGCGTTCTTTCCAGAGGCCCCAAGCAACATGAGGGAAGGATAAATCCCAGAAAATCTTGAGCAGAGGATTTCTAGTCGGAGCTTTCCATTGAGTGAAGAAATCTTCAATGGACGATGGGAAAACCCAAGGAAGATGCCAACACATGATGTTTTTTTCCCAAATAGAAGCAGCGAATGAACAATGAAGAAATAGATGTCACATAGATTCGGCCTCCATCTTACAAAGAAAGCATCTATTAGGAATTTGAAATCCACACTTACACAGGTTATCAATCGTGAGCACCTTGTTTTGGAGGAGGATCCAAAAAAAGATATTAATTTTAGGTATCAAGTGTTTGTACCAAGCTCTAGACAAGAAGGGAGGACGATCCAAAGAAGAAGTAATCCTGGAAAAGGCATAAGACATAGAAAAATTACTAGAGGGTTCATCCATCCAGACCACATTATCATCCATCTACTCAGAACTAAGTCTAACAGCCAGCAAAGAGGACTGGATAGGAGCCAAAGCCTGACTAACACTACACAAGTCCACCCAATTACCGTTAGCTCTGTAATCTTTCACATAAGTGCCAAACCATTCCTTATAGATCTTAGCCCATTCACTAAAGGAATTGATTTTTATAATGGGCTCCTTAAAAATCCATCTGTCCTCACAAAATCTAGTATGATGACCATTTCTCACTTGCCAGCCAAAGCCATCATCCACAATCTATTTACCATTGATTATATTATTCCAGCATGTATACCCTTTGGGAAGAAGGTGGGGATCCTTCTTGATAATGGAGGAGCAGTTGTTTTCTAAATATTTGCTAGCCAGAATGTCAATCCACTCCCCATAAGAAGAAGAGATTCTCCAGATTTTTTTAGCAAGGAGGATTTTGTTAACAGTTCTGATTCTTCTTAAACCTAGTCCTCTGGTCTTTTTAGATCTACAAACTAGATTCCAGCCAATTAAGGGAAGTCTTTTTTTTTCCTCAATACCCGACCACATAAATATTTTTTGAATTTTTTCAATAGCATCAGCAAATTTAGCAGGAATCTTAAATAAGCTTAGGGCATAGATAGGCAAGTTCTGGAGAGAGGCTTTGAGGAGCTAAAGTTTTCTAGCTTGACTTAACAAGGCTCCTTTCCAACCCGGAAGCTTCTTGTTGAATCTTTCAACCAGGGAGAGCCAAAAAGACTCAGGGGGTTTCAAACTTAAGGGTAAACCCAAGTAGGTGGCAGGAAAGGAATCCACCCTACATCCCAAAATTCTGGCAATTTTAGCCTGTCTATGTTCCGGGGTGTTGAAGAAGAACAGAGAGCTTTTTTTATTGTTGATCAGCTGTCCTGAAGCTCTCCCATATTTTTCAAGCAACTGTTTTATGGTTTTTCCTTCAGACACTGTGGCTTTACCCATAAGCATAGTGTCATCAACGAATTGTTGATGGGAGCACACCAGATTTCCCGAGGAGGGTTTGAGACCAAGAAGAGATTTAAAGTCAACCAATTTTTTCAAATTCCTACCTAAGCTTTCAACCATAATAGTAAATAAAATAGGAGAGATAGGATCACCCTGCCTTAGACCTCTGGTGCTCTGGAAAAAAGAGGTGGGGGATCCATTGACCATAATTGATATGGAAGTCATGGACACAAGTTGTTCCACCATTTGAATAACCCTGTTACAAAAACCAAAAGCCTTTAAATTTTAAATAAGAAATTCCAATCAACTCTATCATAGGCTTTTGAGATATCAAGCTTTAATAAAAAGCCTTCAGTCTTCGATTCAACTAAGGAGTGAATATTCTCATGTACCGTAACAATAGAGTCAAGAATTTTTCTACTAGGGACAAATCCATTCTGTTGAGGAGAGATCAAGGAAGGCAAAAAAGTTAAAAATATAGAGGTTAAGACCTTAGAAATGATTTTGTATAAGGAATTACAGAGACTTATAGGCCTAAAAGCCTCAAAATTATTAGCTCCAGGTTTCTTGGGGATAAGAACCAGGAAGGTGGCATTTAATTCTTTTAGAAGACTCCTAGAGCCAAAAAAAATTTTAACAGCGTTAACCACATCTTCTTCAACAATCTCCCAAAGCCATTGAAAGAAAAATAAAGGGAAACCATTAGAACCTAGAGCTTTACTCCCGTCAAAGGAAAAGACATCCCACTTGACTTCCTCATTGGTGGGGATAGCAGTCAAAAAAGAGTTGTTTTCTTGGTTGATAATTCTTGGTATAGCTTCAACTAACTGATCCTGCTCATTTTGATTTATTTCATCACTTGTCGAGAGAAGATGTTTAAAGAAGGAGCTATCTTGCTTTCTAATATCCTCCTCTTCCTCATACCTAGTTCCATTCACTTCTATTTGAGAAATTTTGTTTACAGCTTTGTGTTTTGAGGCCAATAGATGAAAGTACCTATTATTTTTGTCTCCTGCTGATAACCAAAGAGCTCTAGATCTTTGTCTCCAAAACTCCTCCTTTCCAATTATGTCATGCATCTTCGTAAGGAGCTCATTCTCTTTTTCCTTTGTGTTATTCAAGTAACCCTCCTTTTGTATTTTAAATTGAATTTCTCCCAAGTCCATCTGGAGATCAGACTTAATCCTAAAGATGTTCCCAAAAGATTCCTTTTTCCATTTTTTTAAATTACCTTTTACTTCCCTTAATTTTTTTGCTACTCTAAACATAGCATTTCCTTGAACTCTTATATTCCACCATTTCCTTATTTCCTCTTTAAGAGCAGGATGAGAGATCCACATTTTTTCAAATCTGAAAGGAATGTTCTTTTTTATTGGATCCGCAGAGAAACTGATAGAAAAATGATCAGACCCGATTCTCATAAGAGCTTTAAGGGAGCAGTAATAATCAAAAAACCAGTGGTTGGAGATTAAAGATCTATCTAATTTGACCTGTATGAGATCCAACCCCTTTCTACGATTAGACCAGGTAAAGGAAGCTCCATGTAAATCCAGATCAATCAGCCCTTGATTATCAATGAAATTCTAAAGATCCCCTTTGCTCTCCAAGTTGATCTGGGATCCCCCAAATTTTTCTCCGTTCATTAAGGGTGTGTTAAAATCCCCCATAACAATCAAATCTTCTCTATCAAAAATCCTCCTAAAGGAATCTAATTCCAACCAAAAAGATTTTCTCATTCCTTTTCAATTAGGAGCATATATATTCATTTGAATCCAGCTGAAATTATCTCTTATATGTGTAAATCTAGTGGCTATGTGATTCGTACCTTCCAAGATCGGATCACCTTTGATTATGTGGCTATTCTAGAAAGTCACAATGTCTCCAGAAGCGCCATTGGAATTATTACCATGGTTGCTGTAATACTGGAAAAGTTTCATCTTTTCAATTTTCTCCTTTGACATTTTGGTTTCCTGAATTAAAAGAATATCTAGCTTGTGATCTCTAGCAAAATTATGAAGAACATCCTGCTTGTGGGGGCTATTAAGTCCCCTGATATTCTAGGACATAATCTTCATTAGATACCAGGGGAGTTAAGACATTCCAGGGTGGTTTTCTGAGAACCATCCGCAATATCTTGAAAACTATTCTATTCTCTTTTCTTTTTCGAAGATTTTTTACCTCTTGAGTTCTTTATTGCTCCACAATCCGCCTTGACTCTTGATCTGGTAGAAATGCCACTTGGGGTCTTCCATTGTTTGTTTTTTTCTTTCTTCTTTGATATATTCTCATCTTTATCAGTCTCTTCTTGGCTATCTGTCTCTCTACTGGACTCCCATTCCTTATCAGTTGGGATCCTTTGTTCCCAGGGTAAAGTGTCCATATTACCATTCTCTTGAAAAGATAAGACATTACTGGAAAAATTGGCTATGTGATCTAGATTTTCAAGGGAATCCTTAACTCTTTCAGGGGAGTTGGGATCCATCGAGTACACTACACCCTGAGGGGGAAGATTATCAGAAGACGGGAAAGGAAGAGGAATATTCAATTCCAAGGACAATCCCTCACTAGGAATATCCTCCAGACCCGGGATCTCTTCGTTTCTAATAGAAGGGACTGTCATTTGGGACAAGGAAAGGTTCAGATCTCCTTCTCCAACCAAGGTGTCTTCATTAGATTCCCTTTCCTTTGTTGAAGAATTTTTAACAAGATTCTTATAATGAAGATCATTAGGGATCTCACCTTTGGTTTCCATGACCACTTCAATCTCTGGAGAGGTACTCTGACTATTGGACTCTTTGTTTTCTGGGTCCTGCTCTTTGTTTTCCTTCCTTTCTCCTCCTACTTCATTCTTTTTTTTCCAAGCCTTTTTTTCAAGTCCTGTTGGTTTTTCTTTCTCTGGGATGGCATTTAGGGGGCATTTTTTTGCCCAGTGACGAGATTTCCTACACTTGAAATAGGCAAACAGGATGGTTTCAAACTCTATATTCTGCATCCAGGAACCCAGTTTAGATTGGATCTCAATCGAAGATGGAAGATCTACTCACATATCCTTGCAAAAACCAATCTCTTTCTAGCAGCTATCATTGTGTCAATAGAAAGAAGCTCACCAAAGGAGCTTGCAATACCATGAAAGATGTCTTCACTCCAGCACTCCAGGGGTAGGCCTGGAAGTCTAACCCAAACTGGGACATTCTCAAAGATGGAATCCGACAGATCCAAATTGGAGGACCACTTCTTTAGAGCCAGGGAATATTTCCCTATCACCCAAGGACCTCCACTTCTAATAGCCAGGATGTCCTCTCTACAAGTAAATTCAAACGCGAAAAAACCCTTTGGAAGGGTAGCAACTGAGACTTTCCCGCTAGTTCTCCATTTATTTTTAACAAACTCCCTAACCAATTCAATATTTGGTCTAGGACCCATGAACTTTCCAACCAGAGTTCGTTCCATTAGGGCTATATTATGGTCAATGAGTAGGTCTGGAATAGAAATAGAAAACTTACCTCTATCTGGGGATGAGATATTTTGCACTGGAGGGAAAGATGATTTTCCATTAGGTTTTACCCCGAACAGAGAGGTCCAGGGTTTGCGATTGCCTCCAATGCTTCCTATGGTCCCCACTCCCCCTATAGCTTTCTCATTTTTACTGGTGGATGATGCATTAGGGTTAATCTCCGGATTTTCCTTTCCCCCAGGTTCCACCTGTATTTTGTTTCTGGAGTCCACATCATCCTAGTCCTCCTTACCTTGCTTCTGACTCGACTCCAGCTCCTGATTCGACTGTAGATTTTCTGATCTTGCTCCATTTCCTTTTCCGTTACTTTGAATTTCCATTTACTTTTGTTGATTGTTCAACAAAAGTAAATTCACAAAGATTTAATCTCACATAAAGCATATCTATCATTTGATATAGCGATAGCATATATTCATGTTAAACATTTTCTTTTTCAACCAATAGTACATATATATAAACTCATCGATAATATATATATGCATACAATGTATATATACATGTCTTATTATCCATTCGATATTCTCATGCCATGAGCAATCCATCCATGAGCATGTGTAGGTAAGTCTACCTACGTATAATCATGTACGTATTAACTCATGTGTATGGGTTTACCATCAACATGTACATATATACATATATATACATACTATGGGGTATGTGCAGGATCATGGTATGCCAAAAAGTGGCAATGGAGAAAAAATTACGTGTTTCATCGACTCAAAAATGTGAAAATGCCGAGTTGACTTTATTTGGCTTGGGTGTCAATACACACTATCGAAGCAAAGCCCAAACCTAGATTTCCAAATCGGATATCTGATTTGGATCGGATATCCGATTTGTGACACATACATATTTTGATTTCGGCCTGATTAAAACTCATTTGACATTTGTTTAACCGTGGGCACATAGTGAAAACTTCATTCCGCAAATCAGATATCCGATTTCATGCAAATCCATCTTCAAAAGGTTAGATTCTTGGTTTTTCTTTGCTCTAATCAAATTTTCAATTAGATTTGTGTAATTTTAGTTAATTTTTTATAGATTTTTTTCAAAATAGGGTTTTTGATAGATTTTTTATGAAAAAATTGAGTTTAGTATGGATTTTGATGAAAATTGAATGTTTGTAATGGATTTTGATGAAAATTGAATGTTTTTAATGGATTTTGATTTAAAAATAGTGTTTTTTATGTATTTGGATTAAAAATTAGAGAATTTTATAGATTTTTGTTAAAAACTAGGGTTTTTGTTGGATTTTTTTTAAATACTAGGGTATTTTTATAATATTTTCATTTATATTGTCTAAATTTAATTAGATTAATTTGTTTTTAACTTTAATCAGGCATTATGGCTGCTGACAATGAAAATGCACAAATGCCAAACGCTCCACCACCTCCACAACCATCAATTGAAGAATTAATTTGTGAAAAATTGCAACAATTAAGGGACATTTCTGAAGTTTATACGAGAGTCCCTCGATTATCTGAGATGTCAAACACAATGAAAGAAATAATTAAAAACATAGAAACCCTCTCCTCGCAACATAATGCCTTTCATTCGTGGCGAGAAGACATGAGAGAATATTATGCATGTGGATTGTCCTATGATGATGTGAAAGATCTCGGAATAACCAAAGCCCAAATAGCCTCTTTATTTTTTAACCCCCGCACTGGTTTTCCGGTTAATGTTAATAAACCAAAACTTTCTATAAAATGGTGCACTCATAGAGACATTATAGAAAATTTTTGGGATCATTGGTGTATGGTTTTTTTGAAACCACCGAATAACAATTGTGATATACCATTTTACTTTATAAAAAAATTATATGCTGATTTTGTGTTAGGGCATCATGTCAATTACTTTGACATTAAACCCTTCTAGGGAGTTGGTGGAGGTATGCCCCAAGATAGACCAGGGGCAGTTAGAGTAATACCCTGCCCACATGTTCCCCTCCCTCGCCTTCCTCCACCACCTTCAGTATACTATCCAGATATTATGTAGGATGCAACCACACAAACTATCCACGCTATTCACTCTTTGAGTGGTCTTTTGGTTTCACATGCTTCTGTAGTAGCTCAGCCACATTCTGGTGATGTTGGTGATGGCTCGAGTGCTGTTGCATCATCCTCGTCAAGTCCACATATTTGTGTACCACATACTTGCTCCATGTGCCACTAGATATGCTTGGGTCCTCTTGTACAGCCTACCGAGCATCCCTTGGATACTTTCGATTATGACTTACATGACGTGGACATTATATATCAAACAGAGGGGAGTGGAGCACACCGTACAGAGTCCTCTCCTGCTAGAGAGGGGGACATTGGAATAGTGACACAGGTAAAATTTAAGTTTTGAATTCATAACTTGCATTTGTTTTTAAATGAATATTAATAAGAGATAGTATAATGTACTAATATTTATTTACATGGTCTATTTAACAGTTGATGTCCGAGGAGGAGCTGACACAAGTGACGGATAGCAACCTAAAGGCCATATCATTTGGCCTCGACACACACATAGTATATATTTTTGCACTCACTCATTTACATTTATTTATTATATACTTTCTTGTCATTTGAATTGTCATTAATGAAATTATATAATAACTTATATGTTTATCTTATTTTCCTCTTGTAGGAGATACCTAGTGCAAGCGAGGTGCAGCCTTGTCTAGATTATGGAAGTGCAATGTTAGATAAGGGGAAGGTAATTGAACTCAAATTTGATTGAATTAAGAATTTTAAGATCTTATATTGATTATACATACATCGACATAGATTGGTAGTTTCATTACATGTCATTTTTATGTGCAGGGAATTATGAGCTATACATCCTTGTTGATAAGTGCCACAATGCCCGAAGTAGTACATATTGGAACACTTGAAGGAGTAGGTGTTTAAGCACCTCAAGGAGGAGGTGTCGAAACACCTAAAGGAGATAAAGAAAAAGATCAACCTAAAGAAGTATGTGTTCATTTTATTTTGTGTTTGGTATTTATATGTTCCTATTACTGACAATTGTATGTTGACTTGGATCACTTTTATGTTTTTGTTCACCTATATAGATTGAAATTACAAAAGATGGTTTGGTTGGTTCTTTGAGAGGGGCATATTCTAGGACTCCTAACCCTTTGAAGAGACGGATATTTTAGGTAATCAAGATTACAATTTTAGAGTTCAATTATAATTTAATGTATATTGATTTTGATGTTAATTATTCGATTTTAAATTATATAGTATAACTAATCTCAATTGTGGTTTGACTTTTTCTTGTGCAACTACCTTCAGAGGCAACGAGTGCTTCAAAGAGGCTCCATTTTGATGATCCACCAGTAGTTTAGGATGAGATAGACATTTTGGCATGTAAACATTGAATAGATACTGAGATGGCATATGCCACATATTGTAAAATTTTGTTTGAGTTGGCGTTGATGCCATTTTTGTATATGGACATACACTTGATTATTGGATAATTTGATATATAGAAGTTGACAATCGAAATTTAATTTCCTCCTCATGTGCATAATTAAACTCTTTGAAAATTTAATCAAGTGAGCAATGGTTAAATATCTTGAAGTACAATAGCATAAAAAGAATGGTTATATTATGTAGTTTATTCATATTGTTGATTACATTGCATTGCACATCTTTCAAACTCAAAGAATTACTTCACATTGCATAAGTAACAACTAGATGCTGATAGATGAAAAAATTTCAATTACAATATAGTTTTTACAAAGTCAACCTAAGCAGTTATGCAATTACTTCACATTACATAACTAATAATTACAAATTTATTCATATTATTGATTACATTGCATTGCACATCTTTCAAACTCAAAGCATTACTTCACATTGCATAAGTAACAACTAGATGCTGATAGATGAAAGGATTTCAATTACAGGCCTATTGCCCCCTCATTCTTGACGTGTGGTAAGCTCAATGGGCATTGTGATTTGCTAGTAATCACAAGGGGACTTACACTAGATTTTTTCAATTCACAATGAAGGTCTGGACAATGAAGCTCTTTTATTTGGGTTGCAAATCAAACAAACTAAAAAAGGAGACAAGGCGTCAAAAGTTATAATCTACTTCCTAAGAATTCAAGAGATGGTATTGACTTGGTGAAACAAAACCAAACTTTGTTTCGACACGCAGGAATCGTGCCAACTATGCAAAGCCATTGCAATCTTCAAGGAAATGTGCTTATGGTTTTCATATCATGAATAACTACCTTCCAATTGAACAATATTTATCTAGACAAAAGTTAAGAATCCACAAAGTAAGCTCAGGCTAACTTTACGCATTGAACGAAAATCATCCGTTCAAAGAAAGTATGAGCAAAAGTTCCACCATAAATCAATGCTTATCAAATCTTGCATTCATCTAACAAACTTTCAAAGAAAATTTTATTCCAAATGTAATCTAATTCTAATCTATCTCCAATCTATGGTGGAAGAAGTTATGCAACCATGCACACTATTTGACAATAAAAGTGGTTCAAATCAAATCATGCATAAGAGCTTTTATTATCAGAAATAGTCTATCACAACAATTCTATACACTGTCTCCACCCTTTACAAATGAGGGGCGAGCTCAATTTCACTTTAAGGCTGGCAGACTTCCTCTTTTCTCTTGCCATTTCAGACTTAACATGCTGAGCAGACTTCACTCATTCACTTTCCATGTTCATATTCTTCTAAGTGTGGACACTCATTATCCTCTTGAAGCGGATTTGGAAAGATTTCGTCTTTTATGCCATGTCACTATTTGGTAAGCATGGACCTTGTCAAGTTTCATGGCCAAGACATGTGGCGGACTTCAATCATGTTTGACACATCCCTTTCTTAACATGGGCGGGCTTTGCTGAGTGTTTGTGCCAAGAAACAAGGGGGGACTTTCCTTTATGTATTGCTAGCAGACTTTGCTTTATACCAAGCCATTGATTATTTCCTTGGAACAGCTAGAAGAGATCGACGAAGCTACTAACATCAACAAAATTGTGGTAGCTTGATATATAGAGTCTATTGATGCCAGGGTTCAATTTGTATGATATTGAGAGTGGTAGCTTAATATAGGTCCACAATACCTTTTTGTAATATCATAGAACAGGGCTCATAGACCGACCTCTAGTCAAAATGTCTCTCAAATGCACAAAAAAGAATGAAATTACTTCAAATCAAGTTTGTGAAGAAGTTAACCCTATTGCCCACTAGTTTCCCTTAAGAGTCCAAAGTGCTAAAAGGAAGCAATATTTGAAGGGCTATTTCTCGGAGACCATGGGGCATACAGACTCTCCGTTGGAGGCTACAAGATCGTGTTGGGACCATCTACAAAAACCTCTCTCAGTTTTTGCTATCTCGTAGGCGTTTTCCTGTGGTAATGACTTTTCAGTGGAGGGAAAAGTTGCCAGATGTAAGCAGTGTAAAGTTGCAAAGTGGCGCAACTTTTATTCTGCAACTCGTACGACCAAACAGATTGTTCCAACACATCTGTATGGGTACGTTTACGCTAGGGATGGTCCTCTTTTGCACCCAAATGCTCTGAATCACTCCGAGCTACATTGGACCGGTGATTTCGCTTAAGAGTCCAAAGTGCTAAAAGGAAGCAATATTTGAAGAGCTATTTCTCAGAGACTGTGGGGCATACAGACTCTCCGTCGAAGGCTACGGGATCATGTTGGTACCATCTACAAAAACCTCTCTCGATTTTTGCTATCTCAGAGGCATTTTCCTGTGGTGATGACTTTTTAGTGGAGGGAAAAGTTGCCAGATGCAAGCAGTGTAAAGTTGCAAAGTGGCGCAACTTTCATTCCGCAACTCGTACAACCAAACGTACTATTCCAACACATCTGTATGGGTACATTTACGCTAGGGATGGTCCTATTTTGCACCCAAATACTCTGAATCACTCTGAGCTACATTGGATCAGCGATTTCCCTTAAGAGTTCAAAGTGCTAAAAGGCAACAATATTTGAAGGGCTTTTTCTCAGAGATCGTGGGGCATACGGACTCTCCGTCAAAGGCTACAGGATCGTGTTGGTACCATCTACAAAACATCTCTCAATTTTTGCTATCTCGGAGGCATTTTCTTTTGGTGATGACTTTTCAGTGGAGGGAAAAGTTGCCAGATGCAAGCAGTGTAAAGTTGCAAAGTGGGCGCAACTTTCATTCCACAACTCGTACGACCAAACGTACTATTCCAACATGTCCGTATGGGTACATTTACGTAGGGATGGTCCTCTTTTGCACCCAAATACTCTGAATCACTCCAAGCTACATTGGACCTGCGATTTCCCTTAAGAGTGAAGTGCTAAAAGGAAACAATATTTGAAGGGCTATTTCTCAGAGATTGTGGGGCATACGGACTCTCTGTCGAAGGCTACGGGATTGTGTTGGTACCATCTACAAAAACCTCTCTCAGTTTTTGCTATCTCGGAGGCATTTTTCTGTGGTGATGAATTTTCAGTGTAGGGAAAAGTTGCCAGATGCAAGCAGTGTAAAGTTGCAAAGTGGCGCAACTTTCATTCGCAACTTGTACGACCAAACACTATTCCAACACGTTCGTATGGGTACTTTTATGCTAGGGATGGTCCTCTTTTGCACCCAAATACTCCGAATCACTCTGAGCTACATTGGACCGGCGATTTCCCTTAAGAGTCCAAAGTGCTAAAAGGCAGCAATATTTGAAGGGCTATTTCTCGGAGATTGTGGGGCATACGGACTCTCCGTTGGAGGCTACAGGATCGTGTTGGTACCATCTACAAAAACCTCTCTCATTTTTTGCTATCTTGGAGGCGTTTTCTTGTGGTGATGACTTTTCAATGGAGGGAAAAGTTGCCAGATGCAAGTAGTGTAAAGTTGCAAAGTGGCACAAATTTCATTCCGCAACTCGTACGACCAAACATACTATTCCAACACGTCCGTATGGGTATTTTTATGCTATGGATGGTCCTCTTTTGCACCCAAATACTCTGAATCACTATGAGCTACATTGGACCGGCAATTTCCCTTAAGAGTTCAAAGTGCTAAAAGGCAGCAATATTTGAAGGGCTATTTCTCAGAGATCGTGGGGCATACAAACTCTCTGTTGGAGGCTATAGGATTGTGTTGGGACCATCTACAAAAACCTCTCTCAGTTTTTGCTATCTCGGAGGCATTTTCCTGTGGTGATGACTTTTCAGTGGAGGGAAAAGTTGCCAGATGCAAGCAGTGTAAAGTTGTAAAGTGGCGCAACTTTCATTCCGCAACTCGTACGACCAAACGGACTATTCCAATACATCTATATGGGTATGTTTACACCAGGGATGATCCTCTTTTGTACCCAAATACTCTGAATCACTCTGAGCTACATTGGACCGACGATTTCCCTTACGAGTTGAAAGTGTTAAAAGGTAGCAAGATTGTGTTGTAATTGTAATTGTAAGTGCTAAAAGGTTGGATCAAACTTGTACAGGTTATAACAATGTCATATTTAATTGTAATTGTGTTGTTTAAAGCCACCTAGCTCATGCATCATAAAACTCTTACTCAATCAGCTTGAACATTATGCACACCCATATACCTTATTTCCACTTTGCTAGATCAAAGACTCAATTACATTGGAAATGACCTTCACATGATATTTTTTTATTTTTTGGGAAAAAGTGGCAAGCCACTGTAATTTATTATATATAAATAGGAGATATTACAAAACCTGGTTCAAATGAGCATACCAATAGGCAAGAACCAGGAAGAAAACCTCTGGTTGTAGCTCGATTAATTACAATAAGTTACTATAGAATTGTCTCAATACACAGTTATGGCCTTCTTACATTGTTTCACATTTCAAAATTTTCCTATTGGAGGCATTCAGGGCACAGTCTTCCACAAGAGTAGTATGTTCATGTTTTGGACTGACAAGCACCTGTACAAACCATCAAGCTAGCAGTTAAACTACATACAATAGAAAAGATGCTTAGAATAACTAATCTATATTACTATAACCTTTTGCATACCTCTCTGAAAGGATCAAAGCTAGCTATTGTTGGAGCAGGTCCATGATCAATCGTGCCAAAAATATCACAAAAATTGTCAAATGAGAAATCTATATTGTCACAATAGAAAATATGGTTAGACTAACAAATCTATATTAATCTAAATAACCTGAATGATGATGAATTGGTAATGCAAACTATAAAAAATGCTTAGAATAACCAATCTATATTACTGTAATCTTTCATACCTCTCTGAAAGGATTGGCTATTGTAGCAACAGTCCATGATCAATCGTGCCAAAATATCAAAAATTTGTCAAATGAGAAATCTATATTGTCACAATAGAAAAGATGGTTAGACTAACAAATCTATATTAATCTAAACAACCGAATGATGATGAATTGGTAATGCAAACTATAAAAATACTTAGAACAATCAATCTATATTACTATAATCTTTCACATACCTCTGAAAGGATCGAAGTTGGCTATTGTAGCAGCAGGTCCATGATCAATCATGCCAAAAATATTGCAAAATTTGTCAAATGAGAAATCTATATTGTCACAATAGAAAAGATGGTTAGACTAACAAATCTATATTAAATTATAATGAACTTAACCATAATGATCCTAAGCATTGTACCTTCCATTCTTGAAAATGCTATTCAAGTGTGCCTGAAGGGTCATCTCTTTGCTTAAGAGTATCCAATATTCCTTCATGATCAGCATTACTAAGTGTCCATAGTTGTTTTGTCTTTGGTCTGGCATGATGCTTGAACAACTTAACATTTGTGGCTATAACAAGGTACGAATACATGAGAATGGTTTTTGTGTTTCTCATAATCTTCAAATGCAGGTATGCCATTCTTTCTAACCATATATGTTCGCAACCAAGTTCTTGCAACCACAACTGAACCTGTAGGATACATGAACCCATCATCATCTTCCATCGGTTGTGTTAGCTTATGCTTTACCTACACACATCGAGCCAACCAATAGTCTGATCTCTCTTCATTCCCCTGTGGTGCAACAACTGCAAAAACATGTCCTAGCTGTAGTAGATCTGAAAGTCGATCGTAATCAATTGAACTTTCCATTATGTCATTTCTCATGGATATTGTTTGAGATAATGGAGTTAGATACTGTGGAACCCATGTATCCACCCACTCACTTGACTCGCATTGAATACAACTCTGACAAAAACAAGCCAAATCTCGTGTCCAAATGGTCCATGTGCTTGAATCTGAGCTTGGAAATGAATGCATCTTTGAAGAATCTTTGATTGTATGACAATCCAATCTACCTCCCACTGTACCCTCCTCAACCAACCAAAAGAATCTACGCATTGTTGAATCAAGTGTCCCTCCCTATGACAATGTTGAACTACACCAATCAACAATAGAACGTGCATCACTAAATTTTTCTCCTGAAATCTTCAATTGCTCCTTAACAAGAGCTCTTTTTACACATGCACCTGCTCCATCGTACTCCCCTTTCCCATACCCAGCTTAAAAAAAACTCCAAATATGAGGTACACCCCTCTCTACATGCATTCTACTCAACCAATAAAACATATGATCATTCTTGAATTGACCTGTGCAGTTATCTAACCAAATGAGATGTTGGCCCACTACTATATCATGCTCCTGCAAGAACTCAAAAAATTTCTCAAAACAATGTTGGACATACTCGGATGAGTGAGATCTATCATCACTCATATAAAAATGATACTCTCTTATTATCTTTCGATCCTCCTCTATACTATCAAGTGCATGTCTAAATGTTATGTGGACAAATATAGCAACTTGAATGGAATTGTAATACTGAGATTGCACATCGTTTTGTGGTTGCAATGTGTAGTTTTCTACAAAATCAGCCACTGATATAATAGTGCCAATCGGAAAAGATTCCTTACACATTCTAAATTGTTGATCCAACCACTGAGAGCTATGACTATGCCTTGCATACTTGTAGAAGAGATTGTCCTTAAAATCTGAAATAAAATCAGCAACACTGCATTCTTTTGAAACCAACTCACATCTAGAACCTTCACCTCCACTGCAAAGTATATTTGACTATCTCATATCTCTTTTTCTCAACAAGCTTCTTTCCAAATTCATGTTCGGAACCCTCATGAAAACATTGAACAAACTTTGACAAGCCACCACATTGTGAGCACTTTGCATTTAAACAATCATTTCTATAGAAAATACAACCATCATCTCTAGAACATAAAAAAAGATCTAACAAGTCCCTCGATGATTTTGGAAGATTCATTGCACCACACTCCTACAACATTTCATTAGTATGAAAAGTAGAACGGATATAGCATAATAGTTCATGGTACATTGAAAACTCCACATGGTATTTGCAACAACAAGTATTATAATTTTAAGAGGCATACAATAAAGTGGCTTCAAACCTTCAAAAGTCCTTTGTGAGATTTCCATATTTGGATGTGTTTCAATAAATTTTTTGAACAACATTGTTTGGCTTGATTCCAAGAAATGTTTAGGATGTGGTGTACGGTCTTGATTTCCAATTCTTAACTTTAAAACATCCTTTGCATTGGGTGATACTCTAGAGTTATCATGCCAAAATTGTTGAATTACTTGTTTTACATTATCGGTTAGCTTCTTATCAACACGTGGAAGCCTCCGGAAAAATCCATGTATCATTTTGAAGAGGATCATCTATTCTTTCTCTTCTTGCAAGTGCTCTATCCAAAGTTTTACGATTTATGTCAAAATCAATACAAGTTTGTCTCATAAAGCGAGCCTTTTTCAATTGATGGCTTACTAGGGTGGTTGTAATTACTCTCTGAGCAGCTCTCTTATCTTTTTTCTTGCTAGCTTTTCCAATAGACTTGAGAGCATTAAAAATATTTTTGACAATAATAATATTTTTTCGGTCTTCTTGTGCACACGAATCTTCAATTTGGAAAGTAAAGGTCTCATCTTTTGCATCTTTATCAATTGTACAAAAATTTGGCATTGCTCGGTCAATGTCTTATCGCTAAAATATTGTATGAAAAGTCTTCTAGCCCACAACTGAACGGTTCGTGTTGACCTCTTGCCTTCAAAATTGTTTATAATGTTCTCATCAATTTCAATTAACCATTTAGGGGTTTTTGAAGGTCTTGACTTTGGAATATGTCTTTCTTCCACACAAGGTTCTTCATTTCTCATGTAATTTGGTGAAACATAATTTACATAGTTCAATATTATGTTCAACATCTTAAATTCCAACATTTTCAGCTTGAATATTTTGAGTATCAATTTTAACATTTTCATTCCCAATTTCAATATCATGTTCAACATTTTCACCTTCTACATATTCAATTTCCTCTTCACTAGAAAGACCAAAGACTCAGATTCACTAATATTTAACATACCTTGTCTTCTCTTCCTATGACCTTCTTTATCTTTTTGTCTATATGCTTCAATTTGTTCTTTTGTAAGGTTTATCTTACATTTATGCTTCCGACGACTGCTACTCCCCATTATACCTCATAAAAGATGCTAAAAGATCATAGTTTATGACAAATTTGAGTGGAAGATGGTCCAAAAAGTTGATCTTTGTCCCTTCCTCTCTGAAACCGCGCATTTGTCGCCTACAAAGCCTGCAAAAAGAATGTAGGGTCCGTTCGAATGCAAAAAAGGGGCCATATGGGGTTTTCTTATGGCCCACAAATCGGATATCCGAACAAATCCGATATCTGATATGTAGAACTCTAAAAATAAAGCAATTTTTTAATGCTCCCCAACGGCACAATTTTAGTGTTTCAAATTGGATATCCGATTCAAATCGGATATCCAATTTGTGCATGGATAACTTTACAATAATTAGGTGGAGGTTGGGCAAGAGAGAGAGAGAGTGAGTGAGAGGGAGAGAGAGACTTGAGAGGGGGAGAGGGGGTAGGAGGGAGAGACTTGAGAGAGAGAGAGGGGGGGAAGTGAGGGAGAGATAATTAGGAGGGGGAAGGGAGAGGGGAAGAGAGAGAGAGAGAGAGAGAGAGAGAGAGAGTCTAATAGAGGGGAGGGAGGAGAAGGAGAGAGAGAGAGACATATAGGAGTGAGCAGAGAGGAGAGAGAGACTTGAGAGAGAGACAGGGGGGAGTGAGAGGAGGAGGGAAGGAGAGTGAGGGAGAGATAATTAGGAGGGGGGGGAGAGGGATGAGGGAAGAAGTGAGAGAGAGAGAGAGAGAGAGTTCACAGGAGGGGAGGGAGATAGAGATAGTTCATTAGAGGGGAGGGAGAGGAGGGGAGAGAGAGAGAGACAAGAGAGACAAGAGAGAGAGAGAGAGAGAGAGAGAGAGAGAGAGAGAGAGTGGGAGGGAGAGAGACCTGAGGGGAGGGAGAGGGAGAGACATAGGAGGAGGAGGGAGGGAGGAGATAGTAGAGAGAGAGAGAGAGAGAGAGATGGAGTAAGTGAGAGAGAGAGAGAGAGATGGAGGAGGGGAGAGGTGGGAGAGAGAGAGAGAGAGAGAGAGAGAGAGAGAGAGAGAGAGAGAGAGAGATAGAGAGAGGGAGAGATAGAGGGTGGAGA
>VDFB02047230.1:31034031-31064314 GCA_007258455.2 Sequoia sempervirens | reverse complement strand
GAGGGAGAGAGATACTTGATAGGGGGAGAGGGGGGTATGAGGGAGAGATTTGAGAGAGAGAGAGAGAGAGGGGAGGAGGGGAAGAAGGGGAGAGTGAGGGAGAGATAATTAGGAGGGGGGAGGGAGAGGAGAAGAATGAGAGAGAGAGAGATATTTCATTAGGAGGGGGAAGGGAGAGGGAAAGAGGGGAAGAAGTGGAGAGAGAAAGAGTTCATTAGGAGGGGGGAGGGAGAGGGAAAGAGGGGAAGAAGTGGGGAGAGAGAGAGAGAGAGAGTTCATTGGGAGGGGCGAGGGAGAGGGGAAGAATTGGAGAGAGAGAGTTCATTAGGAGGGGGGAGGGAGAGGGAAAGAGGGAAAGAAGTGGAAAGAGAAAGAGAGAGAGAGAGAGAGAGAGAGGCAAAGGGAGAGGGAGAGAGAGAGGAGAGCGAGAGGAGGGAGAGGGGAGAGAGACACATTTAAAAATATCTTATATATTAGTAATATATATATATAAAACTAAAATATAGAAATAATATTTAAATATATTATACATAATAATATAATATATTATATATTATATAGTTTTGTAAGAGATTATATATTAAATTATAAATAATATTGTATATTCTAAACTAGATATATTAACATAAACTATAAACTATAAACTATTTAAAAATCATATATAAACCAAATCATATATTCTAAACTAAATATATTAAAATAAGCTATAAACTACAAACGAGATATATTGCATATGTTAAATCATATGTTATAAAGTCTTGACATTTTTAAAAATGCTATGTAAACAAATCGGATATCGGATATCCAATTTAAATCCGATATCTGATTCAAATCCGAAATCCTAGTCAAATCTGATATCCGATTCAAATCGGATATCTGATATGTCTGACACAAAATCCATTACCTAGGGAATAGGCTCGGGTTTTCTTTGGTATTTGGTTAGGAGATGCCAATCCTAAAAAGTCAACACAAAAAGTGTGTTTAACAGCTTACCTTGTTTTTTCGGAGTTCGCCCATGTGGCTGACGACTTTATTTTTAGCCAAAATTGATAAAATGAAAAGGGTTTGTAGAGGAGATTCTAAGCTTTTTTCCAATATAAATTATGCTTTATTTTGAATTTAATAGATTATTATTATTCATTTTCTATTAGAATTATGACTAAAGTCTTGATTAATAGGCTGATTGTAAAACGTCTATAACTTTCAAATGGTATCATATTTTTGAATCCAAAACATGTGTCACATTCTATGCTTTGCATACTATAGGATTAAAAAAAAAAAATGAATTTCATGAAGTTTTGACTAAGTTAAGGTGGTCAGACATACGATTTTTTATATTTTAAAAAGTTGTAATAAAAATTCATAATTAATTATTTACTTGGAAAAAATTACAAAAAATATGCATCACATTTGGACATGAGTCCTCTACTTATATCTAAAATCTCATAAAAATTTATCATTTTATTATGGTTAGGTGGTCGAATGACACCTACTTCTTATTTTTTTCCTGAAATTTAAGTAATTTGCATTGAAATTTCAAATTTTCACCAAATAGATTTTGTTTTTAAAAAATAAACCTAGTAGTTTAGAAACTACATTCAATTTCCCACAGATTCTATTCTTACATGTTTTTGAAATAATATAGATAACTTATTCAAATTTTTACGTCAAGTTGCCTAACTCTGTTTTTTCTGAATTTTCATTGCCACTTAAGGGCCTGTTTGGCCCATCATGATCCTGCACATACCCTATGTATATATATATCTTATCAATTGAATATAGAACATATATTAAGATCTGACAATTGCAAAGGAAACCTAACAATATCATAACACGAACATTCACAACAATACATAAACCTTCCCAAATTCAACCTCAACCAAAACTAAGGGATAACTTACCAATTTCCCAAACTACGACTCAACTAGACCAATCTATATGTGTGTGTGAAAAAGCTCAGTTATGCTTTGCTTACAGGTTAACCGACCAATCACTTGTCCCGAGTGATAGTTCTTGTCCTTCCGAAGGCTTGATCTCTACATCTGCATCCATTAACTTTGAACATTGCAATAGTAGTTAGTTGTTCATCAAATCGATCATTTGCATATAGCCATTCCATAATAAGAATATCAAATTAAATCAATCATTTTTAACAATTAATCATAACATCAAATCAATTTAACTTCCTTTCATCATTTTCCAAACAATATATAATCAAAGCGAAAACACATGTTTTTAAATCAGAAATACAAGCACATCCATTCATTCAATATTTTAACCAACCATAGTAATAGTAAATAGGTAAAATCACAATGTAGTGTAACAAATATATGTACACCAAGTTGAGACAAACCTTGGTGACATCTGTATCCATTGTCAAAATTAAGACACAATAGACAAGGATTGCCCAAATTCATACTATTGACATTAGGACCTTGTTGGATATGTGAGGAAGTAGCCATAGAGCATGTTAATCTTGATACAAGAAAGTGTTAGTTTACCTTTGACTTGCATAGGATATTTGATTATGCCAAAATGGAACCCCAATTACACACAAGGAACTTAGTTGCCCCAATCATATTAGCAAGGCAGAACACAAACAAAAATCAACAAAAAGAAATATCATGATCCATCATCACTCCTCTAATCACCTATGGATATTCTTGAGTAGCATAGAAGCATGACAAAAGATAAATCAGATAAAAATATAAGACTTAACTAGACTAGATGAGTCAACAACCATTTCGATCTTCTTACCAATGATGAGTGTTTTGAGATAGGTTTCTTGAAGGATTACATTTGTTTCCAAGGATGAAAGCATCTCATATAAGATAGCTATTCTATTTTTGAGGATGTGACAACTTGTATAAGAAAAATGATGTTTGATAAAGATAAGTAGATTTCATTAATAAATAAGTAGGTAATTGATCGGCCAGGTTGCAGGATAGTTTCATAATTTTGTCTGTTGTTCCATGATTTCTTAAGCTTAGTTTTTTGTAGGATTTTTTTTTTTGTTAGATCCAAGTGTTGACATCCTTGACTAAGGATAATTTTATTATGGAAATGGAATGTGGATAGTTTATTATGACATGGATTGTGGTAGGTGATAGTGATAGTATCCTCTAATACCAAGTCAAAGATCCCATCTAAAAATATAGGTTGAGGATTGCCTCTAGTCAAGTTAGGACCAATTATTACATGTAAGATGTCCATATGGAAATCGATTGACACTAAATGTTAATCATTATTAAGCCATGAGAGGGGTGAGCAAGTTTTATTTATAAAGAAGCCTATGCTTGATTTATTATGAATGGAATCTAATAGAATAATGATAGATGGTAGAGCGAAGATCGACTACACATGGTGCCTGTTTGCTAGGTTTTCACCATGGTACTTATCCAAAGCACCACATAAATGGTTTTCATTATTAGACAAAATATTTCTTTACTTTTTCATTTTCTATATTTTTTAATTTTTTGATATATGGGATCTCTAAAAGTCATGTATAGTAGTTATGAAGGTGTATGCTATTGATAGGATCAAGTAGTGGTTCACCTTCAAGAGTAGCTAGTTAATAAGCATCAAATTCATATGTTACAATAATGCTATAGGGACCCAATCAATTAGGTTCAAACTTTCCTAGTTTTTCTCTTTCTAGTTGATTCTTCATGTTCTCTTTTAAGACCAAGTCACCAATGTCAAAATGACAAACTCGTAATCTTTTGTTGTACCTACAATGGAGATGATTTTGGTAATCTTGTAGATGGACTAATGCAGTTTATCATCTCTCATCCAATAACTCTAACTCATGTAATATTGATATTTGGTGGTCTTCGTTAGCAATGAACTACTGCATAGATACTCTCAATGATGGTAACTCAACCTCAATCGAAAGGATGGATTTAGAACCAAAGATGAGGGAATAGGGTGTAGCACTAGTAGGAGTGCATATGTTTGTGTGATAAGCCCATAAGGCTAGGTGAACAACTGAATATGCCTATCTCAGCCAACATCATTGACAATATTTTAAGGATTTTTATGACAGTTTTATTTGACACCTTTGCTTGACCATTACCCTGGGGATAATACATAGTGGAAAAGTGATGTTGAATATGATATTTATCACATAATTCCCATACATCTTGGTTCCTAAAAGGACATCCATTATCTATGCATATATATTGGGGAATGCCATGTCAACATATGATGTAGTTCAGGGTAAGTTTTACAATTTGCTTACCAGTTTTGTATGTCATAGGAATGGCTTCAATCCATTTGGTAAAATATTTAGTTGTAGTAATGATGAATTTATGGCCATTTACATAGGTAGGGTGTATCTATTTGATAAGGTTGAGTCCCCATTAAGAGAAGGGCCACGATGCTATAATTAGGTGCAATCCCTGTGCTGGTGTATGTACAAGATCTCCATGTATCTGACACTGGTGATAGTTCTTAACAAAGTTATAGGAATCACATTCAATGGTCGACCAATAGTATCATGTTCTCATGATGTTCTTAGCTAGGATAGGACCACTAGAATGAGCTCCGCATATACTATTGTGTACCTCATGCAAAGCCACTTGTTCTTCTTCCACATTGAGACATCTAAGCAAAGTACTATCTAAACTACATTGATATAGGGTATCAATGATGATAACATATTTATAGGCTTGTCAGGTAAAGGTTTTTTGTTGATTATTGACAAGGAGGAAAGATTTGGTTGTGAAGGTAATTGTATATGTTTTTGTACCAAGGGGAATTAGGACTAACAATTTTGCACACGAGCTTAGATTTGGAGACATCGAATGCAGGGATCAAAAGTTGTTCCACCAAGAACTTGCATTAATGCACATTATTAGGTATGTCCAAGAGAGATCCTATGGTAGTCATTGCATCAACTACTTTGTTCTATTCACATGGAATCTACTCAAAGATGATTTCATCAAAGTATTCTTTACAACTATCAACCATTTTCTTGCAAGACACAATCTTGTCATCTTTTGTTTCATATTTGCATTGACCTATCATACAACCAACTGTAAATCACCATAGACATTCGGGTGCTTGCTTTTTCATTTTATAGCTTCTATAAGTCTTGTTAGCAAAGCTTCATATTCGACAATGTTATTAGTGCATGGGAATTCTATCTTGTAAGACTTAGGGGTTGTATCCCCCTGTGGTGTTATGAAGAGAACTCCTACACCTAAACTGTGGTGGGTGTAGAATCCGTCAAATTATAGCTTCCATGTAGTAGATGTTTCTAAAGTGAAAATTTCTTCATCAAAAAATTATGATACAAGAGGTTGAAATGCAGAGTAGGAGTTTCAACTAGCTAATCCACTATTATTTGTCCCTTTATCGCTTTCCTTTCTACATAATTGATATAAAAATCACTTAGGAGCATTACCCATTTCGATAATCTATCTGTTAGAGTTGCCTTATTGAGTAAGTATTTTAGAGGATCTATCTTTTCTATTCAACTTAGTTTGAATATTCAACATATAATGTCGAATATTTTGTGTTGCAAAGATAATAGCTAGACATGCACACTCAATAGGAGAGTACTTGAGATCATACCACACAATCATATGATTGATGTAATATATTGCTCTTTCCTTACCATTTTTATCATTTTATGCTAAGAGAGCTCCTAGTGTTGATGATGTAGATGAGACATACAAGATAAGAGGTTTTCAACCAATAAAAGGCATCAATATTGGTGGTGTTAATAGGTAATCCTTGACATGTTGAAAGGCCTACTGACAATTATAATTCTATTTGAATGTAATTTCCTTCCAAAGAAGATACTAAAAAGGATGACACTTGTCCGCTAGTTATGCAATGAAATTTAAATTGACTGTAATTTACCTTGTAGACTTCTCAGTTGTGTTAGATTGGAGGGTGAAGGAATTTTGATAATAGCTTTCACCTTTGCAAGATCAAATTTGATGTCTCTATGAGAAAAAATGTATCTAAGGAGCTCCTCGAAAGTTACTCCAAAGACTTTTTTTATTTAATCTTACTTTATACTAATCCAACCTAGTGAAGATCTTATCAAGGACATTCAGATGACTATCTCTTGTAAGGTATTTTACAAGTAAATCATCAACATAATCTTCTATCAATGTGTGCATCATTTCATGAAATATATTAGTCATAGCCCTTTTATAAGTAGCTCCAACATTTTTAAGGCCAAATGGCATGACATTACAATAGTAGGTACCCCATGGATAGATAAAAGTTGTCTCGTGCTGATCCTCAGGTGTAATTTTAATTTGATTGTAACCAAAGAAGTCACCCATTAGTGACAACATCTCATACCCAGTTATAAGAGCTATTATCATGTCAATGTTCAATAGGGTGAAGTCATCTTTAGGGCATGCTTTTTTCAGTCCCTGAAGTCTATGCATATGCAAATGCCTCCAATAAGTTTAGTGATCAATACAAGATTTGAGATCCATTCTACATAGTCTATTGGTCTAATAAAACCAACATCTAGCAGTTTCTTTAGTTCAACCTTGACTAATAAGGCAATCTATGGGTGTGTCTTCCTTAGCTTTTGTTTGAACGGTTTTTCATTCAAAAGTAGTGGAAAGTGGTGAAATACCAATTTGGGATCCAATCCAGGCATATCAATGTAAGACCAGGAAAAGTTTATTTGTCTTTCGAAAAAGAAGATGATAAAATTTGGTATTTCCATCTCTATTAGGGACACTGCAAAAAATATATGATCCTAGGATTTTCAAGTGTATTGATGTTTGCATCTTCTATTTTTTCTACTAGCAATGGGGATTTCTCTTGAATTTTAGGAGTAGATCCAACCTTCCATCCTTAGGTGCCTTAGAGAGGTTTTTTCCTTCAAATACATCCTTTTTATTTTATTTTTGTGTCTAGCAGAACCTTTCAATTTTCACCTAAAGACTTGTTCATTTCTTGCTTTATCATTTTTGGGACTAGAAGGTGGAGTGGACTCCCCAAAGTATGTAGTAGTATTAAGATCTATAGTGAAACCAACATTATGATCCCCTCCAAGTATGCCCTCTCAAAGTCCCATGAACTCAATGATTGTTTCATCATTTTTGAATATGTCTAAGCTAAGAAAACCTTGTTGATCCCAATCAGTCACTTGTGGATAGAGTAAAGGAAAGTTATCATCACTATTATCAAAGCTTAAGGGATAAAGTAGATATGGTACAAATTGAGGATTAGTCAGGGTCCCAAAAGGTTTATATTCAAGCTTGGCCATTAGTAGTTTGGTTTGTAGGGGAATTAGTTTTAGCACTATCCTTAAAAGTCTCAACAACTTCAAAAACATTAGAAGCTTTCTTCAAATGTACCTTAGTACAAGGAGCATTTAATTTTAGTGGTTTCTACCCAAGCCCTTTGTTTTTAGGTAATTTGTTCATTAGTATAGGCTCATTCATTCCTTGTTTTTTGTACTCCCAAGATACTATGATGATCATAGCCTTTCTATTTCATTATATCAAACCATTTTCCATATAGTTCAATAGGAAACTGAGCCTATGTTTCATCCTCCTTATCTCTATAGATTTAGGTAGAGAGGTCTTGATGAAAGAGCATCTAGGGCCAGAGAGCGATCTTGCATCAATTTGAGTTATTCCACTCAATAAGGGCTAAGTTTAGGCTTGTAGAACAATCAACATGCGGGAGGAGCTACTTCATCATTCAACGTACAATGTATTGGCTTATCGATGTGAATGATGGTTGTCGATGAGATAATCATGAATGTATGATCTTTGACATTCTAATGGTGGGTGGTAGTGATAAGGACATGGTGGAAACATATCAATGAGAGTCATGCTAGTCGGCGAGTGGATGTCTCTTCAACATTCTGATAGACTGAGGAATTATTGCATCAGGGTGACTTCGTGTGTTCGATGGGAAATGTTTGGAAGTCCTTTCGACAAGCTGACATGTGATGGTAATGAGGAACAACATTTCATCGGTGAGACTTGGGTGTTTCAGAAAGAGATGTTTGGAGGTCTCTTCGACAAGGCGATGGACGAGAATGAATATAACAATGAAGATGACCATGGTGGGACTGATAGGGAAGTGATAGAGATGCAATTCAATGACATGTATGAATAGCTAGAAAATGGTGATAGGATGATTGGTAATTCACATCCTTGTTGCAAATTACAAATGGTGACAAGGATGATGATCGAAAATGATATGGCAATGGCAATTTTGGGGAGACATACTTGGTTCGGTGTGAGATCTTGCTATGTCTTGGCGATACTTCGACAAGGGCTTATCAATGTGACATGGTGGATTTAGAGGGATATGAGCCAAAGTCTTGGTGACATTTTGATGGTGGTAGATACACGGAGATGGTCAATGGTGGTGGCACATGACAAGAGGTTACTCATTGTTTCCACATCATTGTTGTGGAACAACGCGATTGGTAAAATGATTGCCTACATGAGCCATTGGATGGAGATGATTACCTAACACAGACAAATAAAAATTGATGATATAGATAACCATGTAACTATCTAGAAAATTTGAGTGATCATTGGATAACATGGTGGTACTATGACAACAAGAGAGAAGAACATCAAGGCCAACATGGAGAAGGAATACAATATATAGAGATAGCGAGAGATAGAGAAGGGGGGAGAGGTGGTGGTAGAGTAGCCCATAGTATGAGAGGTTAGTAAGAAGAGAGAGCCGACTAGAACAAGAGAGAGGATTCAGTGAAGTTAGACTAGTGAGAGTCTAGGGTGAATCTATTTTAGATTTTTTAGATGATGTAATGAAAGCCCATTTGATGGAATGTGCTGATGTAATGTCATTTCAGTAATAAAAGAACACTTTGCTTTACTATTGCATTTTTTGTATGCAAACCTTTGATGTTGCTCTGAGTTTGAGCTTGTAAGGGCAGAGTCGAGCCTTCTCTTGCACCAATTAGTATCAGAGTTGGTTCTCTTGAGTCTGTAACAGAGTGTCAAACATGAGGTAGTTGCAACAAGACCTATGAGTGTGGGTTGAAGCCAGAAGATCTGCAGGTGATGAGCTAAGAAGAGTTGTGGAAAGGAATGTTTGTTGCAGGCATGAAAGAGGGCTTGTAATTGCTATCCTCCAGTAGAGCTAAAGTTGGGTAGAAGGTGTAGGGTTCCTCCATTGAGAGAGAAGGTGGGTAGAGGAAGGAATCTTCTAGAGTCTTTGTTGGATAGAGGATAGTTGTGTGAGTGAGATATTGTTACAAGGAGTACGTGTGACTATAGAGGGTCTAAAGATTTCTTAATAAAGCATTGAGAGTGTGTGGAAAGTGATTGATGAAATACCGAAGAAGAAAGGAAACAAGTTCTTCATAGTTGTGTATGCAGGTGAATAGGATGAAGAAAATATTGTAGAAGTATGTTTTGAGGATAACACGAAAGAAGATGGTAATACTATAGTAGGGGATGAGAAGCAAAAATAAAGTGCGGCCATCAAAGAGGAAAATATTATTGCAACAGTACATGAGTGTCCTTCGGAGGACATGAATGTATTGGAGAAAGAAAGTGCAGCTGGAAAATGTCTTTTAGAAGGCATAAGGAACGAGGAGTGCAACATTGTATCCAAGGGTATTGATGAACAAGTGGATGTAGCATTACCAGAGAAGGCAGTAATGCATAATGATTTTCATGTTGAGATGGATGAGTTAGTGAATGTGTATGAAGTGATTCGGGATGATTGGTATGTAAAGAAGGATGTGCATGGTGTTGCAAAATTAAGTGCATGTGTCAATTGGTGGAGGTGGACGAACTATGGTGGGTTGAATCCCACAAGATTATAGGTGAATGAGAGATGCATTTGGAGGAGATGGTCAGGATCTGGTGGAGTTGATTCCACATCTAGGAGGTTGAGTGCAGAGAAAAGTAATGACTACTAAGTGGTTGAAGCAGTAATATAGAATAAGGTAATGTATGAGTCATATTATTCTTTTGAAGAAGAAGAAATTGATGATTATGGATTTTCAAAGTTTTATAATGAAAACTGGTGGAAGATGAATTTTGTGAAAGGGTATGTGCAGGATCATGATGGGCCAAAAAGTGGCAATATGATGGGTATTTGTAGGGTATGTGGCTGACGACTTTTTTTTTACTCAAAATTGATGAAATAAAAAGGGTTTTTAAAGGAGATTCTCAAATTTCCACCAATATAAATTATGTTTTACTTTGAATTTAATAAATAATTATTATTCATTTTCTATTTGAATTACGACTAAAGTCCTGATTGATAGGTTGATTGAAAAATATCTACAACTTTCAAATAGTATCACTTTTTTGAATCTGAAACATGCATCACATTCTATGTTTCACATACTATAGGATTAAAAAAAGAAAATTTGAATTTCATTAAGTTTTGACCAAGTTAAGGTGGTCCAACATATGAGTTTTTATATTTTTTAAAAGTTGTAATAAAAAATTCATAGTTAATTGTTTACTTGGAAAAAAATTACAAAAAAATATCCATCACATCCAGACATGAGTTCTCTACTTATGTCAAAAATCTTATAAAAAAATATTATCATTTTATTGTGGTTAGGGTGGTCAGACAGACACCTACTTCTTATTTTTTCCCTAAAATTTAAGTACTACTACATTGAAATTTCAAATTTTCACCAAATAGATTTTTTTTTTAAATATACCTAGTAGTTTAGAAACTACATTAAATTTTCTACAGATTCTATTCTTACATATTTTTGAAATAATATAGATAACTTATTCAAATTTTTACGTCAAGTTGCCTAACTCTGATTTTTCTAAATTTTTTGCCACTTACAGGCCTGTTTTTTCCATGATGATTTTGCACATACCCAAAAAGAGGGAGAAAGAGAGAAAGAATGAAATATGGCAAAGACATCAAGTTATAGGGACAATTGAAAGAAGGTGCAGTTGAACAAGGTTGCAAAATGGATTATGAGTATGCATTGGATCCACAAATGTTTATGAAACATTTATTTCCTACCCTGGGTATCTGGTGCAGGAGCATCCAGGGCCAGAGAGTGATCTTGCATCAATTTGAGTTAAATTCCACTCAATAAGGGTTGAGTTCGGGCTTGTAGAGAAATCAGCGTGCAAGAGGAGCTACTTCATCATTTGACGTACAGTGTATTGGCTTATCGATGTGAATGATGGAGCTACTTCATCATTTGATGTATAGTGTATTGGCTTATCGGCGTGAGTGATGGTCATCGGCGAGACAATTTTGAATATCTCTTCGACATTCTGATGGCAGGAAGTAGTGATAAGGACGCGGTGGAGACATGTTGGTGAGAGTCATGCTAGTTGACGAGACAATCATGGATGTCTCTACGACATTTTGACAGACAGAGGGATTATTGCATTAGGGTGACTTCGTGTGTTCAATGGGAAACATTTGGAAGTCCCTTCAATGGGCCGACATGTGATGGTAATGAGGAACAACATTTCATCAATGGAAGATGTTTGGAGGTCTCTTCGACAAGGTGACAAACGAGAACAAACACGACAATGAAGATGACCATGGTGGGACCGAAAGGGAAGTGGTAGAGATGGAATCAACGACGTGTATGAATAGTTGGAAAATGGTGATAGGATGATTGGTAATTTGCATCCTTGTTGTGAATTACAAATGGTGACAAGGATAGTGATCGACGATGATATGGTGGTGGTGATTTCAGGGAGACATACTTGGTTCGGTGTGAGATCTTGCTATGTCTTGGCGATACTCCAACAAGGGCTTATCGATGTGACATGGTGACTTTAGAGGGAGATGAGCCAAAGTCTTGGTGGCATTCCAATGGCAGTAGATACACGGAGATGGTCAATGGTGGTGGCACATGACGAGAGGTTACTCATTGTTTCCACATCGTTGTTGTGGAACAACACGGTTGGTCAAATGGTTGCCTACACGAGTCGTTGGATGGAGATGATTACCTAGCACAAATGAATAAAAATTGATGATACAGATAACCCTATAACTATCTAGAAAATCTGAGTGATCATTGGACAACATGGTGGTACTATGACAATAGGAGAGAAGAACGTCGAGGCCGACATGGAGAAGGAATATAGTATGTAGAGATAGCGAGAGATAGACAAGGGGGAGAGGTGGTGGCAAAGTAGCTCGTAGTATGAGAGGTTGGTAAGAAGAGAGAGCCGACCAAAATGAGAGAGAGGATTCAATGAAGTTAGACTAGTGAGAGTCTAAGGTGAATCTATTTTAGATTTGCAGATGATGTAATGAAAGCCCATTTGATGGCATGTGCTGATGTAATGTCATTTCAGTAATAAAATAACACTTTTCTTTACTATTGCATTTTTTGTATGCAAACCTTTGATGTTGTTGTGAGTTTGAGCTTGTAAGGGTAGAGCCGAGCCTACTCCTTCATCAGGCCTTCATCTATAGATTCTTCTCCTAATTTGTCCCACTTGGTGAAGGTAGTAGGAGGGTGATACTGAATGGTTACCTTAGGATTTTTTTGATATGGCATGACTTACCATATTGTTTCGATGCAGTTGGTAACTTAACCATGCAAAACAAGTTTTCAATATTATACTCACCATATCTATCATTGTGGACTTGGACGTTGCTTTTAGGGAATGATTCAGGTAAAGCTAGAAATTTTGATACATATGCAAGGTCAATATAATGGGATGAGATGGAAGATGAGGTTTCACTATTTATAGGCACTTGATACTCGGGAGTTCCTTTCAAATTTTTGTAGTACTTACTGGAAAGGATCAGGATCACTAGAAATAGTAATCTCAATTTCATTATAGTGAAATTTCAAGCATTAGTGATAAGTTGAAGGAGCAACCTTCATGGCATGAATCCATGGGTGTCTGAGAAGAGTATAAGGAAGGTCCAAGTCTAGAACTTGAAACACTATATCTTGAACCGTAGGACCAACTCTAATGGGAAGGACAATAACACCTTTTGAAGAGCGCTCTGCAATGCCATATGCTCTGATAATGATCCTTTTTGATATGTCTATACATGCTTCAAAGAAACCCATAGTAGTAACTAGTTTTAGTGTACAAATGTTCAGTCTTGCTCCACCATCTATCAAAACTCATCGGATTTTAAATGCTTTTTGATATATACTTCAAGATGTAAGGGTTCATTATGAATGGGCTTCTGTGAAGTACAATCATGTTCTATGAAAGTAACATGGTAAGTGGTAGCTAGGAACCCTACCATGGCCTAAAATTGATTAATGTTTAGGTATATGGGAATCGAAGAATCTTGTAATGCTTTATCTAGTATCACCTTATGCTTTCGGGATATGTATAACAATTCAAGAATTGATATCTAAGTAGGGGTTCACCCTAGATGATCCAATAGATTATATTCATGTGTCAGTTGTGATTTAGAAGGGGCTCCTTACAAAGTCACTTTTGATCGAGGGGTGGTAACCACACACTCAAGATTTTTGATCTTAATGGTAATGGTGGATACATTATGATCAGTTGGTTGGATGTTGTTAGCCGTGTACTCATAAGCAACATGAGTGTAATTGGCTTGGTCCTTACCATTCATTTCAAAACTAATGCTTTCCCTAATCCATGGTTCTATAAGAGATCTTTAAAGATTGTATGGTTTGAATTTGAAGATCCTTATTGATTGTTGATTTGTATGTCTCCTTGCTCTATATGATCTTGGATGATATTTTTCATTTTAAAGCATGAGGAGGTTTTGTGTCCTTTCATTTTGTGATACTCATAGAAGTCGTTGGCATTCCACCAAGATGGTTTAAATGGTCCTGGTTCATAATGCCTTATCTCTAGTAGTTGAATGACATTATTTTACAACAATTTATTTAAAACTTACTCAGTAGGTTCCCCTAAGGGCATATATTTTCATCGTGTTTGATTAGTCCTTGGAGGACCACATTATGTAGTGTTTTATATCATGTTAGTTGTTTGCTCATGATTCTATGGTGGATTATTGTTGTTTGATGTTGAAGGTCCTTTAAGACTGATCACAGGGTGAGCTTTGTTTACCACTTTAGCGTCTACTACATCATCATTTGTCACATTTTTGTTGCATGACCATAACTTGTTCTTGTCATTCAAGTTGTTTGAGTAATTGTTGTTTTCCTTAAAAAAAATTGCCAACCCTTTTCCAATTAGGGCTTTCTCAATAGATAGACCTTTTTTGATAACCTCTTCAAAGGCATTTGAGCAATGAATTTGCAAATGAAAGTTTGTGTTTAAGATAAAAGTTGAACAAAACTCAAAGCTCTCCAAAATAAAAGTTCTTAGAAATTAATGAAGAATAAAATGAATCAATAATTGTTTTTATAATCATTTTCCATCCAACTTTAAAAGTAATTAAATATTCACTTTTTTCATCAAATTGGATTAATTATCTTTAAAATAATTAAATAGAAGTTGTCTTTAACTTTCCACTTTTGAAAAATTTAAATATTTAACCATTTAATTATTTAATTATTTTTTGTGCAACCATCAAAATTACTCAACAAGCCCAAATATGAATTCTAACCACACCACCAATACATAATATATAAAATATCAATAAGATTGACACCCTCCTATGATGACAAAATTCTTCAAAAAATGTGGTGATCCCAAAATGTTGAATTTTACATGTGGAAAATACCATTGTACTCATCTTACGCCAAGACCTTTTTGTCATTGTCAAAAGACTTTTCTAATAAAATTGATGTTTTTCGAAAAAAGGTGGAATTTTAAAAACTTTTAGAATGAACTAGAAAATGAACATTACAGAATCTTAGCACAGGAATGTGCCACTTGTTGACATGTTATTGCAGTCAGGCATTCCACCAAGGTGGACACAAAACTAAATGGAAAAAGGCATGGATATGCTAATTTCACCAGTACAACAATATTTATGTCCGGTTTAGCCATTTGGCCTCTGTTTGGAGTCATATTCCTTTTAATTTGTATAAAAAAATGATGACCAAACGCACAATTTGCCGTAAACCAGAAAAAATGCTCGAGTCCTTTGAGGAAGAATATGTGCTGTAGACAACGCTGGATAAATATGGCATTCCTAAGCAGCGGGATCCTTAGGCAACCATGCAGGTTGAGAAGGTGCCAAGATGCAATTTCCAGCATATTTTGATAAAACCATTGAGTTTAACACCAATGTCAGTTTTTAAAGTTCAAGAAGCATGGGATGGAGCTTCTCAAAACTGCTAAGAAAAATGATGCAGACTCAAAACCTTGGAGCTTGGATTCATTCTCACCTCCATCATTGTCCATCATGAAGACAATGCACCCCATCTATTATAAATATATAAAAACTGCTTTCTTGAGAATAGGTACCAACATCCAAGCCCTTTCTTATCATGTCAAATGTGCCAACTACCCAGAGCAATGGGGTTTCTAATACCCCCATCTTCCATCCAGTTTTATTGTTAAGCACTCACTATCATTCTACAAGAAAAATGGTCGTGGTTGGAATTCAGAAATGCCGTGTCTCCAAGCATGGCCGTCATACCTTGAGTTGATCATAAAACTGAACGTATACCAACTAAAGCTGACTGTGGAAAACTTATACCAATTAAAGCTGAATCTATCAGAAAGAAAGGCAATGCATACAGACTTTATTCTAAGACCTCAAGAATGATTACATGGATAAAAGACACAATCGGGGGGAGATTCATGAAAGTCATCATATTTTGAAAAAAAAAATGTCCAAAGAAAATAGAATATGTTGGGCTACATCAAATTATTTACTATGTATTACCTCCTTCCCAGATCAAAAGTTTTTACCAGCTTCTTCAATATTAGAAACACTATCTGCTGAAATTCATACTGTTCGCATAAGAATATCCAAAAAATATATAACAGTCCAATTGGTATCATTGTACAGCGCAAGGTCGACAGGAACCTTCATCTTGTCCCCATGCAAAAAGGTTATGTGTTTCTTTTTCAAGGAATAGAACCACCACAAAAGCATTAAGTTAAATCAACATGCTATATGAGGAAGGGAACATCACATGTATCCATTGCCATTAGTACCTTTTAGGATTGCAAGACGCTTATAACTCTTGAATAAATCTATAAATGAAATGATAACTCAACAGGGTGTGGCACTGGGAGATTGAGCATTGTCATTTATACCACATGTCCATTATTGATGTTACAAGGTTGAAAGTAACTTCTACAGTGAAATGGCCAACATGAAAATTTGAATTTTTCAGTGCTTGATGCTAGCAGTATACAGTATAACAATGCTTATGAAACAGAAAACGGAAATGGATACCATGCTCCTTCTTCCTATCAAAAGAGTAAACCAGATTCCTATTGAAATCAACTTGCGTTACCTTTACATGTGAAACTTTAAAGGATAGGATAAGTATTAAGCATTAATTCCCCATTTACATTGCCAGACTACAAAAATATAACCTTCAAAGGTTTAAAAATCAACTCTATTTTTGCATAGGCAGTTGGACAGCCTATGCAGTGATACACTGATTAGAGATATCTTTTGCCGCCAAATTCCATGTATGCATTTTCCATGAGAAAAAATAGGCATTCACAAGTTAGCTGAAAGCAAATGAATACCAGTTAGCTGATGAGTTAGACAAGACACCTTTTATATTAATACAAAATAAGCTCAACTGTAACAAGTTAGCTGCAGGGGATTAACAATTCCAAGATAGTAAAATCAAATAGGAACCCTACCGACTTTTCAAAGGTTGACAAGAGCACTGATGACAAATTTAGTTTACTCAAATGTCCTTGGTGCCATGCAACACCACACCTGAAATAAACACATACATATCATAAATACATGAAACTTGAACTGATAAATTCATACTTTGCATAAGAAATTCTAATGGTAATGGGCAGAAATCATGTATAAGAAAATGCTACATATGACTTAGTTTAGCTGAAATGTTGTACCAATGATTTGTACTGTGAAACATTTGCTTGTTTATGACTATTAATTTGAGTAGGAGTCCCTGGTGGCATGGCTGGAACTGTAGGGACTCCTGTAAGCTTCTCTTCCCTTTTCTTGTTAAATATATGAGTAAAATCATCTGCAGATGTGGGGTCCTTCTCATTCCAGTCACCAAATTTGGGCAGAGATGCGATTCTGTCGGGCTACAACACACAAGACGGTTCAGATATCAGCAATCCAACTAAGATGGACAAATATCCTGAATTTTTTGAATAAAGTACTTTCATTTTTCACTAGGATTCCAACCTACACCAAACAAGAAGATTCCTTAAAGTTGCAGGCTAAAATTCTCACAGTTTACAATATCTCCTTTCATGCTTTTACTGTAAGTGACATTTATCTTGTCAATGAGATAGGACTTTAAGTAAGATAGTAGATTTTTAATGCATATTTAAGCTATGCAGACATAAATACGTTCATATCAATATCAGCAACAGGTGGACATAAAATATGATTATATTTGACTCCTATATAAATGTTTGTTTCAGAATTGAAAAGGGCTCAAATATCTGTAATGTCCCGTTTAATTCCTAAATGTCTGCAGCCTATGCTTCAAAAGAAATCAATAAAAATAATTAATATTACACCAAACTAGCATTAAATAAAGATTAAGTTGTTAAGAATGATCAACCAGCATACGAAAGGTTGTGTCCCTTAAGCAAGATAAGGTTATAAGGAAGGTAGATCTAGAAGGAAAGGGAAGGCTGAGGAATTATTAGGACTGATTACAAGTAATAGACAGCAGCACTAACAAAAAGACTTATTTAAAATTAAACTATTATTCTCCAAGTGCAGCGATGAAGAGTTGTAACTATTGAGGTGAAGAGGTGTGAATCCCTCAAACTTGAGATATAAAAGGTAGAGTATTTCATTTGAAAAGAGATCCATAACATCATTCAATCAATCAATTAAGAATAAATATGATGTGACTCCTAATGTGAAAGTTTGTGACTCTTAATGTGAAAGGTTGTGACTCTTTCAAATATGAAAATTTGTGACTCCTTCAAATATGAAAGGTTGACTCCCTCAATAATAAGATATAAAAGGGAGATCATTTCCTTCTGGAGAAATGATCAAGTGGATGTGATTGGAAAAAGGAAAATAAGAAATTAGAATATAAAATATCTATTGGAAATAAATATTGTTTCAGCAAGAATATTACTGGGAAGTAAGTTCGAGAATATAAATTAGAAATAGCTATTATATATATATATATATATATATATATATATATATATCAATATCATAATTGCATGATCATATTTTATCTCTAATGAATATAGTCACAGATGCAAGGTTTGTACCCGCAAGCTCCGAACCCGGTTCGGGTTCGTCAGCGGGTACATGAGGGTACTTGATATGGCTTTTTTGAATATTTTTCAACTATCAATTGACATTTAATATTTATCTTTGGCATTTTGCATTGATCAATGATCAAGTATCATACTATGAAATGATTTAGTTTTACAATTTTGTATATTTCTCTCATATATATATATATATATATATATATACACACACGTACCCATACATACCCAAACCCCAAAAAAGAAAATTCTCGTACCTGCACTCATCCCCAAACTCGAACCGGTAACTTAGAATATAGTAGATTCCTTTAGCAATCTATTTTGGATTTATAGAAGTGTTCTACAAATATGGAGGCTGATCAACCTTTTGAGTTCATGAGAGGTGAAGTACCAGACTTTCCTTCATCAAGCATGCCACCTTGAGAAGGAGCGTTCATGGGTCGGGAGGTGTATAAGTGCTTCTAGGTTTGTTAAGGGAGGCAGCCTTCATGCATCTTATCAAGCATGCCACCCCGAAATGGAGCGCTTGGGGGTTGGGAGGCGAATGAGTGCTCTTGGGCTTGATCAAGGAGGATGGAGCACCTCCAAGGCGGATTAAGGGATGGAGTGGACCTGAGATCTTGCCATGTTTGTGGGCCAGGGGGTACATGAGTGCTCTTGGGCTTGAGGGTCTTCTAAGTATGCCACCCCAAGATGGAGTGCTCATGAGCCAGGAGGCGTATGAGTGCTCCTAGGCTTGAGGGTCTTCTCAAGTATGCCACCTCGAGATGGATGGAAAAGGATCCACCCATGCTCTCACAATACACACAATACAAGGACAACCATCCTGGAGATTGTGGCTTGCAAGTACTTCAAGTGAATTCCTAATATGATTGACTATAAGAATATGCTTTGGAATAACCATTAATGATGTTAAGATATTTTGAATTCAAATGTTAATGATGCTATGAACTATAGATCTAATTATTATGATGTTTTAGCTATGGTTTGTTGCTCTCAATATTATAATATTTTATGTATTAATTTGAATGTTGCTGTAAAGTTGATATTTGTTATTACTAATATCAGTTTTTAGTGATTATTATTGTTTTGCAGGCCTAAAATTAGGAATTTCCCAAAAAGGGACATTACAATATCTGAAATTTGTATTCACGAAGCTCAAGTAAGTAGAGTGTATCCTCTTAATATTATTGTAATAATTCCACATCTTGAATTATCAACTCAGTGAAGCAAGCTAGTTATACACTTTCAAAAACAGTATGTGTGTGGACTATCTTAAAATATGAAAAAATATACAAGGATTGGGAAAGCAGTCAATAACCTAGAGAAGGATCACAATTGGAAACATACTAATGTATCCTTTCACCTTCGTAACCTCAATACGGATGGCACATCTTGGAGTAATTTGGGTCAAGCTAGCTATGCTCGGATCATTGTAAATACTAAATTATATAAAGCGTTGAGTTGGCCTTTCAGAAGGATAGGAGTTAAATCTTAGCTATATTGTAGAAGAATGTGCTACCAAACAATGCATGTGGAATGCCCTGGTAAAGTTCAATGGTTCATTAAGTTGGTGGGGAGGCTAACTTAAATATTATGATCGATAAACCCAATAGCTCCCTCAACCAAGTTTTGGGAATCAATCTCTCAATAACATCATAGATGCCAGCAAAATATAGGATCCCATGGTTGAAAGTGCTGCGTTTACTAATATGCAAAGGACAGCATATAAGATGGCACATAGGTTGGTTAATAGTGCCATCTTTACGTAAGTTGGATCAGATTTGAGTACCAAACACATTGGAACCAGGTTAACCCTTCAAACCTCATCTTCTAATATCTTCTCCATAAATATAAATGTGATATGTCGGTGGTTGCCTTAAGGACCCTAGGTTAAATGTCCCCCCTGACCTCACCACCTTAGGGACATCAAGTGTCTTATAAATATGCTAAAGAACTCCCAAGTATCAACCCCTCTTTTAAAGTGGGGAAAGGTAGAATGTATGAGATCATCAACAAGAAGGGACACAGAAAACTGTTGTCTTATGCTTCCAAGGATCCACATCAAATTTCGTCTTCAAGAAGGGGAAGGGGTATATCCCCACTACCAAGATCAATGTCTCATATTACTAGATGCAAGCTTCCTTAATGACAGTAGAGGATGTGGATCTAATGCATTATCTTTATGTCATTCAATCACTAAGAAGCTGTCATGAGTTGTATATGCTCTCATGCAAAACTGTTAGCCATTATGGAACATTGGCATGCTACTACCTTGCAATTGCATTATGGGTTGTTTCACACTCTCCTTGCTCTTCTGCTCTCATTTCAGTGGCATTCATCAATGTCAGTTCTCTGTATTCCATTTGCTAGTATGGTCATGATAGTGGACATGGAGGAAGACTCCATCATAGGGAAGCAGCTTGTAGTGTCAGAAACAACCTTTCTTTACTGCTCAAATTAGAAGAAGATCTTGTCAAGGAAGAGGAGGAGAAATATCTTCCAAGAGATAGGAAGTTGCTCTGACAATGGGCAGAGAATTAGAGGACTCGTAGGACAGCATGTCAACATGCAATGAATTTTGACGTGCACGACAAATGGATTTCTCATTCAGATAAATGAATTTTGTAACTAGAAGGAAAGCTTATGATGTGATTACTTTGTGCAAATTTGGTGCCCCAGACTTTTGCATCATGGCAAAGCATTTCTCTTCAAAGTTGAGCAATATCACCACTGCAAATGCAAATGCAGCTGCACATGTTCTCACGATGCAAGAGAAGGTGGATGTCTGCCTGGATCAACTTATTGATAATCAGAACACCACGGGAAAGATTGTAAGGAACAATAATGAACTAAGGTGAACCGAAATGGAGAGGACATCTTAAAGGAATTTTCATAGAATCTCATGAAGAGTCAACATTTGGTTGCAATGCTCTGCAAAGAGATTTAAGCTTCACAAATGTAGCCATTATGGTGGAAATCATGAAGTCTGGAGGGTTGATTATAGGTGAGGCAATAACTGTACACATTCACAATCCTCAGGTGAGTGGCAACAGAGAGCTAATGTTTCTAGAAAGTTCATAATGCCAATCTGGAAAATAAGGGTGGTGTAAGTGTTGTGGAAAGGAAGTTCCTAGCTCTCCTTTCCTACATATTTCTCATGAATGGATTGATTTTGTTTTGATATGGTGAATAGATTTTCCAAGGCACTCTCACTAGCCCTATGTAATGGCGTGCAGTTCAATTTCTAAGTTTAGTACATGGCACTCCTGCACACCCTATCATTTTCTCATAAATAATTTAGATGTTTAAATGAGATGCTCACAAAGCTACAATGTTGGCTCTATGGCATTATCGCCATTAAGTAGCATGCTTTGTGATCTCTAATTCTTCAGACCACCATTTGGTTTAGGTTTCCAATAAGTTTTGGTGCCTCAACATGGGGACTACAAGCTTTTTGTATAAATTTTCTCAAACATTAATATAATTTCTTCTTTCATTAATATAAATCACTGGATAAGGATAAGGATTTCAAGGAATTCACATTGGATTGGTTTGGATGTCACACTATGAAGTGAATATAAACTATACAGATGAAGTAATTATAGAAATGCCATTCTACTCTTTCCAAACACTGTCTGACAACCAGTTTATTGGAATACATTTTGTAACGATGTAGGAATCTTTAGATGCAGACAACTTTTAGTTCATCACTTCCATGTTTTTTTACACTCATGCATACCACCTGTCCAGTGTATTAAGGTTATGCAAGACTAATAGATCAAAGTTTCAGATAGGACTAAATATGGTGCGACTCATTGTCTTAGTGTCAGCATGGAAATATAACTATATGGAGAATATGTCTCAACTTAGAAAGAGTACAACAAAAGATGAAAGGAAAGCAGATACGTACAAAATAGAATGTTACATTTACCCAAGGTATCAACAAAACTAATTCACATATATCACCACGTGAACCAAACAAACCGAGCACAGTTTAAAGGAAAGGTGCTCTCTTTTGCTTCTCCACAGTAATCAATAGAATGAATATATAAATCAGAGAAACTTATCAGGGTATGGTTCATAATTAAAGGAAAACTTTTCTGCTAAAAGAAAATGTCTGTATCATTTACTAACAAGGAATGGAGTTGGCATGTATCAATGGCTAGCTGAAACACTGTTAGTGGAAGGTGTAATTGTAACGCATTATCAAATAACTTATAGATATAAATAGAGTTGAAGGATTTACAGTTTCATGAGTTCGAGCATTTGCTCCTCGCAACTTAGATCTCCCAGGTGTTGATGGTGAAGAGGTCCCTCCCTCTACTGAACTCCTCCTCTCACATGATGATGAGGCTCCTTCAAGTTTGTTCCCCAGTCTTCCTTGGTAATGGTGACGTAATGGGGACCGATTCTGCCCATGATGATGTGGCTCTCTAGTAACAGGATGAGAGCCACCATTTTCTTGATTTGTGTGTAGTTCCTGCCTTTGTGAATCAACAATTGTTGGCTTCAAAGATCCGCCTTCAGTAGTGCTACGGTCTGCATATCGGTGAACATGCAGTTCACCTATTTTTCTTCTACCAGGAGATTCAGCATTATGATAATGATAACTTGATGGAGATTCATTATGTACAAATTCAATACCTTCCCTCCCAGCCTGACTTCTATGCCGAGGCTTGGTAACATAGAGACTTCTCATGTCTGAACTACTAGTTGTCATTGGACAGAATTGCTTAGCAGTACTAACACAGTCCTCAATATTTAATATTTTCTCAGGTAGTCCCTGAAATAATTTGTCAGGTTTCTGGACAGTTTGTGTAAATTCAGTGTTCTTTTGTGCACACCTACTGAGATCTATGGTGTCCCGACCTATTCCTTTGCAATCAATACCTTTGTAAACAACTGCTACATCAGGAATGCTGCCATCAGTATGCCAATTCTGAGACTTTCGTACATGGGTCTTTCTTTGCTGCAAGTCAAAAATAAGAGAAGTCTCTTACAAATAGTCAGTCAATGAGAGCAGGTAATTCCCATCCATAGCTGCACACCACCTTGTAAATATCAAATGCAAGCATAATATATTAAAGGGTTCTCAGAACAAGAAAAAGGATAACCCAATCACTTCTTATCTGGAGATTAAAGTTTATATAATGGTGACGAAACTAGGAAGATGTGCCTGGAAAGTTAAAGGCAATCAGCATGACTGAACAAGCCATTATCTATTTTGAATGGTACCTGAAATTTTGGAATCTCCCAAAAGAAATATGCCAAATTGTAAAAGGTTCATGTAAAATTACAAACAAAAACTGATCCATGCCAGTGTTTTCCTTTCTCAAATCTTCTGTCCTCAAAACTGGCATATCTAATGAGACAAGATACAAGAGAGGTTTACGGTAAAAATATGTCAAGCAGCTAATCTTTTAAGCTAATATTCCGAAAAATGAATTTAGATCAATACTAGTAGAGGATAGGAATGTTATGAAAAAATTAATATATTTATAGAGGCAAAGTTACAAATATTAGACAACAAATATTCAGATCTGTAAAAAATCTACTTACCAAATTTCAATATTTTTTCTATAGTCAAGTTACAGTGCTTTGGATATATGTAAATTTAATAACAAATTTGTTAATGGTACAGAAAAATCTTTTTAATGCTCACCTTAATAGTTGGATAACAACTTCGAATATGATTAAATTGCATAAGTTATACGTAGAAATCAGGATTTAGCTCACATTTTTTTGAAAATTTGCCTCTAAATGTGATGAAAGCCTGGCCATATGGAAGAACAGCTAACATGACCTGAATTAGGACTCCATGTATACATAACTATGACAAACTATTTCAAAACCCATAACAGCAAAAGGTTTACTGAAGATTTACTTCTAGTACGGGTCACTTTGTAATTTCAGGCTAATCTAAAGTTTACCATTTTGAATATAATCTTGAGCATAATGTGTTGGATAAGATTCTTCAAATGTAGTTCCTAAGTACTTTAGGATCTGCAAACTAAAATACCAAAAACTGTTATTCACAAATATGTTTAACATAAAGCTAAACAAGGTGTACCTTGAATGATATTTACATATCTTTACTTACAAAAACTGCATTGACAAAGAGACCTCTAAGAGTGGATTCCAAATCTGTTTTATATCCAACAAAACTTCACCAACAATGCAGCATGAGAGTGGCATTTGCCTAATGCTAAGCAACCGTGGAAGTAAAATGGTAGAATCACACGTTAAATCATCACTCACCAGGGACAAACCCAAGCTAAATTCTTCCTCGGGTAAACCTGGAAATGATCGTCAATTAATGAACTCTGTTTTCACAATCAGCTTATTTATTTCTTGCACAATTATTATCTCTGTTTGATTTCTCTTTTTGGACAAGTGGGTGCCAAAGCTGACTTCTATAGTTGCCAAACCTGTAAAATGGGCCAAATAACCTCGTTCTGATTAGGAGAGGCTGACCTAATTATATAAGGACTTACTAGCTATACCGTCAAAATAATCCAACCATCTAGGTCAATCACTCACATAACACATACATACACGTGCTTACTTATGAATATTTTTTTTGTTTCTCTCGAAGTTGATTGAATACAACATAACATACAAATATACTGATTCAATCAGGATTCAGGGCATACTCACAGCATGCATATACATATATATATTGATTCAATCAGGCTCCAGGGTATATATACAGAATATGCAAGCATACATACACATAACAAAGACAAGAATTATGTTTACATACAATAAAAATACATGAAAAGTTTCTCTTATGAAGCTCACCTCTACGTACAGTTCCCTGATAACTCAATGCAGCCGAAGTCCAAATGGGTTCCTCCTCAACCAATTCTTAAATCAATCTGCAGATGGAACAATTCTTCGAAACATCCAAACCATGTGAAAAATTCTTTGCACTTAATAAGTTGCAGAAGTTACAGTTGGGCAGCAATGCAGCATGCATACAATCTTGTTTGAGATCAAAGCTCAAGCAACAAAGGATTTAAAAACATAGAATAAGTTATCTAAATCTGTTATATAACAGCACCCCCCACTTTCATATATTGCTGGAAAGTTCCTTCATGGTACAATAGCACCTGCCAAATAAGGGTTACAAATGAAAGTAGAATGAAGACTAAATTCAAACGAAATTCAATTGAAATTAAGCGTTGGTGTGAACAAACGGCAGCCGCCATTTGGGGGTGTGGGGAATCCAACCGATAGCTTTTCAGAAGAGCATGATTAAACCTGTAATGATCTGCAATACTAAAAAATATGGGACCCATGTGGGACTATGGTCTACTAAAGTCCAATGTTGATTTATTTTGAAATCGTGCTCTGTTTATGGCACTTCCATGCACCGCCTTTCAACGCCACTGTTGACTGGACATTTTGCCAAAGCAGTTGAAGCATTTGGATTTTCCCCGTTAAAGTATTTTTATCCTCACATTCAGTGGGACCCAATTGCATTATAGAAGGGAGATTGTAAAGTCGGTCGTTACTGATAACAGTTATTTAGTTGCTTGGACGGCATTGACTGCCGAGGGAGTTAGTGTTGCCAGAATCATTATCTGTATTAGTTGCAGGTTAACATCATTGAATTGAATTGAGAGCAATGCTATTACCAGTATTTTTCCGATTGTAGGGGATGTGAAGATGCAATTTGGGTACGCAATTTTTTTTTCAAATTTCTTCTCCTTTATTTTTGCTTTTAAGTCAATGTCTTGCTAGGCTTTGATTGGCCTTCTGGAAATTCATATGATCAAAGCCACCCGCCTCAACATGATGCTAAATATTTGAAAATGATAAAAGCAATAAGAAAGCAAACATATCAAATAGCAAAGTTAATGATCAGGCTTGAAATTGTACAAAATGTCTTCATGCTGTTCTGCTCCTCTTCCAGCTACTCCGCACTTTGATATGTTGAAATTTCAATGAGCAATTAAGTCGAGTATTTTTCTAGGCAAATCTTTCTCTATGCCATTATGAGAGACAGTTCTCTCAGAAAAAAGCATTTTTTATTTTTTTTTAAAGTTGATGGTGAAATCGGGGCTGCTTTTCTACACAAGCATGGGACAGAATACTGTAAGCTCGATATTTTAAGAAATTTTCTGTTGCCTCGCGTATGTCATTGATGGCAATTAAGAGAATTTGAGTGCTCACTGATAACTTTGAGGAAAAAAAGTTTCACTTTTGAGAAAGATTATATATGTCCGTTACATCACAGACATTAATATCTTTTCTTATGCACCTGTAAAACTTAGTCAAGTGATCGCAGGGAATGCTTGAAATTTGCAAGGTGTTTTACACTCTAAAACAATCCGTCAATTTTTTAAATATGCCTCCATTACTGATATAGAAAATAGTTATTGACTACAAAAATTTCATGCATCGTCAAAGTGGGTATATATCTAATACTTTTTCCTCACTTGGGTTGGAATTATAGGTGATTTAATACGCCTTATTCAATTTATTTATTTTTCCATAATTTGGAAGCTGACTCCAATGCTCGTTAGTTTTGTGTGCAAAATCTTTCGAGTTCATATTGAAGATAATATATTTTAAGTCTTAATTAATCAAGAGTATTGTACATAATTAATTAATCAATAGTATTGTAGAGACCATTCTGTATTAGTAATAGTATTTCAAATATATATATATATATATTTAACATATAAATTATGGATATGACAATAAAGGGTTTGACGTAGGGTTAAGGGAATTTCACATTTCAATCTTGGTAAATTATGTTTTTAAAAGTGCTTTTAATGTTGCTTTTATAATAATTTAGTTAACACATCAAAGGAAAAGATTTAAGACCGAGCATTTTACAGAGACAAAATTGTCATATTGGATAGGATTGTATGAGAGCTAACTAAAAAATTAGACGCGATTGCATCTAGATGTAGTGTAGGGTCCAAAGACTCATTTTCTTTAGAAGTAACCCTTCAGGGAGCATGATTGAGGCATTTTTACATATTTCAAATCAACCACACCAACTAGTGGCATCACCTAGAACTAAGAACATCCTGAACTCTCATTTAATTTTTTGTTTATTTGTTGTATTGCATACTCAAGTATATTTATATAGAGTATGATTACAGTGTTTTATTGTTCTTCCCTACATTTAATGTAATTTTGTAGAGAGATATTTTCTTCTCTACAATTGTGTGTGTGTGTGTATAGTATAATGCCCACTTAAACAACCTAAAAAAAACCTAGAATACAATTGAAAATTATTATTATTTTAGTTATGATGTATGTTCCAACTAAAAAATAGTAATGTTGACTCCTTTAGAATCTTTGAGTTTCAACTAGTTATATTGTTAGATAAGATGAAAAAAATAAAAATAATGTCTAAAATAGATCAACTAGCAAGATGTTTGGTATGCTCTAAATGTTTTTCACCTATATAAACTATGTATATTTTCTCTAAACAAAAAAAGTATATTTTTACTTGAAAATACATAAAATAGAAAATAAACAGAGAAACCCTAAAAGAAAGAGCCAAGAAATTGATGTCTAGTCAAGATAGGAATCTAGGTTCAAGATCAACAAAGGGTGACAATATAGGGAATAATTCACTTCCTAGACAATACTATGATTGTGATAAGGTCTATGCAATTGTGTAGGTATTCGATGTGCATACAAAATATGTATAGGAGGTAGAAAATTATAATAATATAGGAATATACACATAATGAATAACAAGTAACTATAATAGGATAATAGGAGGTAAGGAAATAATAAAATATTATAAAATTAATAAAATGATATTTAAGCTATATTAAAGGATCTGAAAACACATTATAAAGGAAGAGATACAAAACTTCCATATGAAGAGATTGTTGAGAATACATGTAGCTTGGATAGAGGGAAAGGGAGTGGCTACTTGGGAGCTAGGAAAAATAGTTAAGCCCTTAGTTTAGTCTTTCAATCTCTATGGGAATTCAAATAGAAAAATATATTGGATCAAGAGCATGTGCTCCTACTCTACTTGCATCTAAAACTAAGATCAACACTAAATAAATAAAGTATAAGAAAAATAATAAGTGTATCTATCACTAACCAAGTGTCTAACGAAAAGAAAAAGATAGGAAGATAAATCAATATTGTCAAGAAAAATCAATCCTCAAGAAGAAGCACAAGAAGTTGCTAATATGATAAATACACAATGAACTAAAGGAAATATCATTACCTTGAGAAAATGAGGAAGAGGTTACAGTTGGAGGATATTCAATGGGAAAGGAAGCAAGTATAGGGATTTTCCTAATGGTAAGAAACAAACAAAGAATGCATCACAATAAACACTAAACTACATGACATGGAAAATATTTTAAAAATCTAGCTAAAAATAGATTATCAGAAATCAATAAAAAAATAGAAATGGATAAATTGCAAGAAAGAAATGAGTGGATATGCTAGCATGCACACATAATGAGAAGAAGAGTAATGTGATATATAAGCCAAAAGATAGAAGTTATGACCTAAAGGAGAGAGTTTCAAATTGCATATTTCTATTTTCAAAAAATGGACTTCAAAGAGTATAGGTGTAGACATGTAAAAATGGTTTAATGCATATCACACGTCGTAAACTACTTTTTTCCATTATCGACATCATTTTCATTTATCATTATTGTATTTCGCTTCGTTAACATCATTAATCCCCTTTTTAACATCATTTGCATCATTAACACTATTTTCCTCTATTAATTAAATAATCTTGAATTGCTTAATTAATTCATTATGCCATCACCTAATTTAACCTTATTCCTCAAATAAACACTAATTATTTAATTATGTCTCTAACATTACTTATTCTTCTAATTTAATTAAATAGTTATCATTAATTATTTAATTAATCTACTTTCCCTCTTCCAAATTAAATAATTAAATCCATTATTCAATTTCCCCAAATTCACTCAACATAGTCTATTAATAAATTAAATTTTATTTATTTTAAATCAAATACACCTTGCACATTCCTCTCAAGATTAACTAATTAATCATCCCCACACCTTTTGATTGAATAAATCATGTCCACTAATTTCTCAATCTATTTTGCTAATTCCACTGATCGCTCCAATCCCACTAATTATTCAATCCAATCCCATTGATTATCCAATCTATTTCCTCTCAATGGACATCAACTTTTGATCTTGATCTTTCATCCTTGCATCCTAATCATTCATCTTAAATCAACAAATCTATAAAATAGATCACATCCCTCTCATAATTCATCTAGAGAATTTGCAGAAAGGTCATGTCAGTGTGATTCTTGAGCAAATTGAGCAAACAATCTCGTATTTTTAGATCATCATCATTATTATCAAGCTTTTGCAAACCATTGAGGCTTTGTGTTGATAAGCAATCCAACATATCAAGCTCAACATGAATACACTCTGACATTGTATGGTAAGATTGTGTAGTTTGAATTTATTTTTGTTTCCATTTGATTGTGCTAACTTCGTTTATTTAATTCATGGCTACAACAATTACATTTCATGAGTAGGTTAGGTTTTATCCTTTTGTTTTGATTTCATTTGATTGATTTCATTGATACTAATGTTGATCCATATTTCCCTCTTATAAAGAGATGAATATTTAGATTCTCTCATATAGAGTTATTTCATAATAGGAAATATATTACTATATGGTTTAATAGTAAAAGAGGCAATTTTTGAACAATTAGGATTATAAAATCATGATTGTATTGGCATCTACACAACCATGCTATTGTTTAGAAATAAACACCAATAATAATTTTGCAAAGTTATTAAAATTATATATAACAACAACATAAAATATAAGAACTTGGAAATTGATAAGAAAAATAGGCTAAGGTTTTTGGTTCAATGTATCATTAACATACAAAGGAGATGGATGCTAAACTAAGTGTGAAAAAATTAATATCACTAGATAATATTAACTATACTAAAATATAGAAAGAAAGCTAATAATAATAATAATAATAATAATAATATGAAATATGACATATGACATATAAA